>JAEAOA010000126.1:282500-882500 GCA_016746295.1 Potamilus streckersoni
TTTAAAGTCATTAAAATCCAGTAAAAGTGAGCTAATCCAGTCTTCTAAGCCGTTAAAAACTAGTAAATATAAGATGATTTAAGGTCTTAAAAGTCATTACCTAAAAGATCATATAACATAACATAGTTCATGTTTGCTGCTTCATCATAAGCTGACATGATAGCACCATCCATTTCTTTTGCAACTGCGTTGTCCGCTCTGAGAGCATGGTTCTTTCCGCCAATTATTGAATCACAATCGGGACACTGGGCTTCTTCCGTTGCACCTCCACATTCACCAATGGCATAAATATGACCTAACATATAAACGCAAAAGTAAGGCTTTTATGACAATAAAATACAGGCTATAACCACTTCAAAGTCAATGGATTTGCTTATTTAAGATGTCATTGTGTTGGCCACCCCCATCTACTCCATCCCTTTCAATAAGTCGATTCGTGTCAACATTTTGTTCCGGAACAGAAAAAAAAAAACTTTAATAAATGTATATTTTCCGCAAACAAAATTCCAGTCAATAAATACTAAAACAGCGTGTAAAATTGCATATGGAACCAGTACTGGGGTACATTTTCCAGAAATTTGTAGAATAGAATATCTGAACGTATGTCACTAATCCTTCATTCCTACCGTGCTGCTGATATGATGCGAACGGAGCACATGTTAACATAGATTACACCATGAAATAAACAGTCACAATGATATGAAGCGCTGTTTCTAATAATGGTAGATGTTATCCTTGTAATATATATATATATATATATATATATATATATATATATATATATATATATATATATATATATATATATATATATATATATATATATATATATATATATATAATGTTTTTACCTGCTTTCCTATTCTGCCAAGAACAATCAAAAGAAACCAGCAATATTTTGTTGACCGCACACGCATCGAGTTCTTTTAATGAGATTTTTAAAAATTTATTTTTAAGATGGGATTAAAGAAAACAGTTATTCAAAGTTACTATCTTTCTGAGTATGCCAAAATACGTTATTAATTTAAAATCATAACAAGTTTGGAACTTTTATTCCTTCTAAAAGACTTAGAGTGTCTAAAATTCTATAATACAGTTAATGTTGTTTGTTTTCGAACCTTTAATGAACGTAAGCAAGAATGCGAACATTTCTCCCAGTGATTTTCGTCGCGATTTAGAGCCCGCTGTCCAAAGAAACGTAATTTATTCCTTCTTTAATTTCGAACTCAGGTATGGTCAGATAGCATCATTATCACTCCAAGTTGAACCAAAACAACGTCAGAAAATGTGATAAGGTAAAGCAATTAATGAAAATTTGGTACAGGGAAATTTGTACATTCCATTTAATTATTCTTACCATTTTTGCACTTGAACCAGTGTCCTTTAGTGAAGCCCATCGCCTTTATGATAGAACCAAGCTCCTCTTCATTAAAGCCAAGGCCTGATAGGGGACAGATATTCTTAAGCTGTTGAAGACATTTTTCCACCAATGCTTCTCGATCCTTGGTGAACTTTTTTCGATCGGCTACTATTTTTTCAGCACTTTTCTTTAACTCTTGGATTTCTTCATCCAGGACAGCTTTCCTGTCTCTGATCTTCTTGGATACCTTGATAAGGTTTAAATATGCCGCAAGACGCGCTAACTCTTGTTGTGCATCATCTATTTCCTGATCGGTTAGAACGGTTCTCCGGATACGTACCCAGTCCTGGAATTTCTGTAGATCATGGAGCGCATTAGACTTTTCATGGTTTGAAGTGCTGTAGTATTCTTTTTCAAATCGTTGTTTCAGTTTCAAAGAATACACTAGTAATTCTATTTGATTGTCAAAAGCAATAAGTTCGTTTTCGGACGTAGCAGACGCTAACAGTTTCTCTAGCTTTTCTAGTAAGCGACCTTGTGCGCGATGACTAGAACGTCTAAAATGTGTAGTTAACCTTGATCGGATTTTCAATTTTTGTTCTTCAATTTTCCTCTCGTCACCTCGCACTACAGCTTTCACCCTTTCGATGTCATTTAAGGTACTTTTGATAACGTTACTATATCGAAGATTCCTTCTAATGGGAGTCGTACACATAGGGCATACCTTTAATTGTATGGTGTCACCTTCATTATGTTCATCAGATGCATCTATCCACTTGTCCAACCCTTTTACCTCAAAAATATGCTTACAGTCCTCAAGCTGAACAAAGCGAGCATCAGGATTGTCCTCTGAGCCAAAGAAAATCTGGGTTATTTCATCTCTGTTGCAATCTCTACACAAATATGGACACGGCTCCCCGCACAAACCGATACATGCATGATTACAGGAAAGCATTTTCTGGCACGGGCGATTACAGCGCGGCCTGTCACAAGGTTCATAACAAAGCTTGCCACATTGATAATGCTCACATCTCCATTCACAAGATTCTCTACAGGGCACACACTCTTCTCCACACAGCTTCATGCAATTGCTATGGCTACATCTGTTCTCACATTTCTGTGCACATGGTGGGCAATTATTACACATGTCTCGGCACAGATGGCCACAAATAAGGACACGACTACATTCGTTCCGACATTCTCTATGTAGCCTTCCGTCTAAACAATCACCACATGTTCCTTGACACATATGTTCACATTTTAGGATTTCCGCGCAGGGTTGTCTACAAGATTTAATGTGACATGATACTTTTTCAGTATGCCCACAATCCCATGTTTTCTCGACAACAGTTAAACACTCACTAGTATGCTCATCTCCACACATTTCCTGACACGTATGACCACATGAGAGGATTAGTTCACAAGGATCACGGCATGAAAACTCAGATGGACGTAGATAACACGGCACTTGCTGTTCATGTCCACAGACCGGTATGATTTTCGGAACAGGTTCCATGCATTTTCCACAATCCATGTAACACAATTTCTTACATTCGTGGTTGTTTGCACAACGAATTTTCCCGCAAGTTTTATGACATTTGACGTTTTTGTGGCCTGGATCATACACGTGGCAAGGTTTTGGGCAAACATGTCCACAGTTTAAACGATATTCGCAATTCTTAGAACAGCCACCTTCCGGAGCATTGCTGAAATCTTTAGAGACAGTAGCCATAAAACCTTTATCTCTAGGATGATTCTGGCAATAAAGCTTTATCCCTGGACCCATTAAACACTTTTTATTCATCGTTTTCACTATCTTATTCCATAGTTCAGAACGGTTGGAGAGCAAATCAAAATTTCCAATAACATATAGCCCTTTCTTTGCCCTCGACAATGCAACACAAATCCTATTTTCGATACCTACGAAGCCAATTTGTCCTTCTTTATTACTTCGCACCAGAGAGAGAATGACAATATCATTCTCTTCTCCCTGATAGTTGTCGACCAAGGTAAGCCGAACTCCCTTAAATGCCTCTGCAGGCATTCGTTTTTTCAGGCAAAATAGTTGTCCGGAGTAAAGGGTAAGAACTGTGATCTGGGAAGGTCCATAACCCTGCTGAAGTAAATATTGGCAAAATGCCACTGTGAATTCGGCCTCATGCTTGTTTGAATGACTTTTCACATCTTCTTCATTCTGTTCGGGATATGTGTGGTTTATGAAGCAAATGGAGGACGACACACCTTTGATGACTTCTGCATTTTGTACAGATTCATGATCTCTAAGATCAGGATATATATGACGGATCAGGTCTGCTATTTCTGGTCTCATTCTGTGCTGCATGTGAAGACAGTTCCAGCTCATGTCGTTCTTTATCATCCTCTCAAATAAAGACAGGTCTAAATTGTAATCTCTCGCGAGCTTGAAAACAGTCGGATTTGGTTTGAGCTGCTTATGATCTCCAATGAGAATCAGATGCTCACAACCGCTACTGAGCGTGGTGACAACATGCGCTTCTAAAACTTCAGCTGCCTCCTCTACCACAATAATACGCGGGCGAATTTCCTGCAGAATTGACTGATATCTAGCAGCCCCAGTCGTAGTCATCCCTATGACTGTGGCATTACGCAAAATTTCCTTATCCTCTTGCATAATGGCCTCTTTCAACCTTTCAGCGGCTTGATCAACTTCTTCGAAATTTAGTTTCTCCATAAGGTATTCTTTATACAGAAAAATCCACCTTCGATAAAGGCGCCATTTGTCTTTCTGTGTCATTGTCCAGAGATTCTGTAATCTGTCAGCTTCATCCTTGCTCATTACATCTGTGCAAAGTAATTGTTGCTGTACGTGTTTCTTTATTATTCTTTTGTGATCTTGTTGTTGTTTCAAAAGAGAACTGTCTTTTCCCTCTGGAATGTAGTCAATTTGCTCGACATGAAGGGCAACACCGTTTTTATTACTTGAGAAAATGAAATGGAAAGTTTCTCTATGATCATCTATGTCGAGCATTCTTTCTTTTTGAATGGTATCTACCTCGTTCTCTATACCAATTAGGTCCCCATTGTCGTTTTTGTTTTCATATTTCCTGTTTAATTCTAACTTTGCTTGAACGTTCTCTCTATTAACTGGTATTTCTTCTCTATCTATATTCTGACTGCCACCATTGGTTATTTCACGTGAATTCTGGTCTCCTTCTCCGTCTCTTTCGTCTCCTATTTCGATTTCTGGAGCGACCTTCCCCAGGCCTAGCCATTCTACAATAACAGAAGATTTATTTCCAAGCCTTTTAGTAACTTCAGGATCCTTGCAGTAAAGCTCACGGAAACCTTTGGTTAGTTGCGTACAAGCTTGATCCATAAAGGGACTCAGGAACTTCTCATGAATAATATTTGTCTGAGTGTCGATGACCATTTCGGTTATAACGTTGAATTTTTTCTTTAATTCATTAAAGGTCATTTCGGCTTTTTGTTTGTTTTCATGAACAACTTCATTTACGTTGCAAGCCCTAAAATTACGAATAGAGTATTTATTCATCACATCACTGCTGCTCTGACTACCTACACGTACTACGTCCCCTTCATAAAATTTTTTGATTCCCTCCAAGAACTGATCAAGTGCATGGTTTGTATAGCAGACGACCAGCATTGGTCGAGGGTCTCGACTGCCGTCGTTTGGGTTCTTGGACCATAAATAGCGATTGTAAAGAAGTGCCTTTACAATTTTCAGACCTATGTACGTTTTTCCAGTGCCTGGTGGTCCTTGTATAATTACAAATTCCTTTGTTAGGGCAGATATTACAGCATCATGTTGAGATTGATTCAGATGTAGAAGCTCGGCTGGTGGCCAGCTGGATCTGTCCAATACTCGAACATTTCTTGCTGGTCTAGACTCATCACTAAAAGAATCAATACCGTCTGTCCTCGTTGTACCTTCTTTTCTCAGTCTTGATTGTTCCCGAATGACAAAAGTTTCATCAACAAGGGGTCGGAGTTCAATATTTGTCTTAAATGTTTGCCTCAGATACAAGGGTGGCTGTACGTCAGTTTCGCACCTAACAATGTACCTCTCAAAAGGTAAATCTCCTGTGTATATCTTTTGCAGACCGGAAAGAACATGCCGATATGCCTCGAAGTACGCCGATGTCTCAGCCATTGTAAACTCCATTGTCAGAAGTTTTTTCACTGTATCATGATCGTGTTCAAACTTTACATGCAAAAGGCCCTTTTCTAGGCATGTTGGGTCTCTTTCAGTGACGGTGGCAAAATAGAATGTCTCGAAAGAATCTGCAGAGAGACACACAAGGGAACCGAAAAGAAGTCGTTTAGAAGATTCCCAGCGAACTCTCATATGACTTACATCAAACTGAATTAGAGAAGATACGCCAGAATTTGAACAAACAGGAGCAACTATTCTTACATGCTGGTAGATTCGTATACTTTGTAATCGTCTAGTTTTTCCTTCGTCTCGCATAGCTCGCTGAAATTCAGCTATTCCGTCCCTCAAAGGCCCTATGAAATCTTCTCTGAGAAGTCTATACTGTACATCAAGGTAATGATCTGTATCTTTGTATTGACCTGTTGATTTGTTTTTGCGCAAAAATGGTCTAACATGGGAGTCAAGTTCTAACGACTGGGGAAAGACCTTGTATTCACGGAAATCATCTTCTGGGTCACATTCTTTAAGTGGAACTTGATTCTGTCCTTTATGTTTAAAGTGATCACTTTTAAGGAGATCATTTTTGCACTCGGTCAAAATCATAAATTCGTCCAACAAGCTATCATCTTTTGCATCTGTTGAGTTGATCATGGCATCAACAACTGTTTGTATGGCGGTGTGTATGCCAATGCAAAGCATCAGACTAGCACTTGGCATTCGAAGACATGTTTCTCTCACTATTCTTATCACATCTTTAATAAGCTGGATATGCTCTTCCACGTTTCCCTTGGTGACTTCCAAGAGAACAAATGTTATGTAACCAACTACACTATTTGTGAAGCTGTCTTGTCTCACAGCATTGAGTATTAACCGGAGACTCGCATCCATGGAATGACACTGGCAGGCTTTGCTCAAAACTCTTAGAAAGTCTTTTAAGCATTTTTGATCATTTGAGCATTCATGAAGATAAGCTTCTATGCTACCATTATTTACACGTGTCGCCAAAACCTGTACGATCTCACTCGGCTCCCGATTAATTAGTTCTGATAGTTTTGCTTTTCCATTGTGATCAACTTCAAGAAATTTTAAGGCATTACCGACCACTCCATCTCTGCAGTAACCCTTTTCTCTTACCCGCACAGGACTGTCTCTTCCATGCCAGTTGTCATCTCTTCCCCAACTCCTTGCTCTACCTCCTCGTCGTGGGATAGCACCACTTCTCTCAGTGTCTTGAGAGTTTCTGTGCTGCCATATCTTCCCGTAAGTCTCACCTTGATGTCTTGTTTCCACAAATTTCCTGTTCATTTGAAGGTCTTTTAATGGGTCTTCATGTCTGTTTTGGCTGCTAAAGTCGTAATGATCTGTCACGGTATTCTCATGTCGTCCCCAGTATCTTCCTTGTGATCTTTTTGCATTATCTGTTTCATAATTTCTATGTTTATCATGGATTATCAAACTGTGTTGATCTGTGTCTTGATTTCCAGATTGATCTCCGCGTCTTCTTTGTTCTCTCTCAATTTGTCTAAGCACTGGCCGTTCATATTCTTGATTATTCCTTGCTCGGTCACCTTTAATACCGAATCTGATCTTTTCTCTTTCTCTCTCTGTCTTGGGCCTTTTCATTTTTGGATGTTCCGTTTGGTCATCTTGCTTTTCTGAATTCTTAAATCTATGACGATCGATTTCATGATTTTTGTATCTACTCGTATTATTCACCACGCCACTCTCAGTCCTATCATTCTTTGACTTATTATGCCCGTCATTGTGCTTTTCACCGTCTTTACATTGGCGTCTTACCATCATCTTTGAATTTTTAAATTGACTCAAGTGTTTCTCTTTGTAACTGTCAGACCAATCAATCACTGACTGTTTATGTTGGTCACTGTCCCTATAGTGGTGTAAAGTTTTAAAGAAATGTCTAGGACTACCCTGCTTTATCGCTGGCCTTTGTTGATTTATTTGTTTATATTGGTCCCTCTGGCCTTCTGTGTCACTAAATTCTTGTTGTTCTTTGTCTTGGTTTTGTATTTGACTCTGGTGTTTCTCTTGGGCATCAACATCTTTATTTACCTCTTGATTCTTAAATGGATCTCTGAGCATATTTCTAGTTCCAGACAAACGTGAAGTAATCTCAAGCCTTCTATATGTTCCTTTGTGGCTTTCCCGGTCGTCATTGGGTCCTTCCATCTCCATCTGTTTAAGTCGGCCACTCAGCCCATCTTGTTGCCTGAAATTGTATCTATCTATCTCTGGATTTCCCAAATTTACTTTTTTTTCTCCTCTGTCTCTCTCGTGAACAACTGCCTTTGCTTTATTGTCATGCTCGTTTTTCTTTGCTTTAACCTTAAAATGTTTTCCATGATATATTTGATTGCTGGATCTATCCAGGCTCCTCAGTTGGTCTGTCACAGACAGCTCTTGCCTCCTTCCTGGGATTTCTATCTCCAAAGTTTCATTACTACCTTCCGATTCCTTGAATTCGAATTTTGTCTCATGACTTTTAGGTTGTTCCAGTTGCCCTGCGGTGGCGCTTTCATACTTTTTGAACTCTGGTTCGATTAATTGGTCAATAACCTTCTCATGGTCCCTAAATTGGTTTACCTCACATTTTTGTTTTTCAAATTGACGCTTATGGCTCTCTCGCCTTTTCTTAAACGTATCTATCACTGGATGTTCATGCTGGTCACTTTGCGTTTCGAGTTCTTGAAATTTGTGTTCATCCATCAATAGATATCCAACTGTTTCTGTTGGCAAGCTCTGGGCACTTTCAGACCTGTCTACATCTGGATATTTACATTGTTCAACGTATCTTCTCCTATTCTTAAATTTCATCTGATCAGTCTTTTTATTTTTAAATAGTTTCATATGCCCTTCTTGGTTTCTTACAAATTCTTTTTGCACTTTCTGTTGAAGTCTTTCATTGTGTCTTTCTCGACCCTTTATTTCACGTTGATCAGTCTCAGTATCTTCAAATGTATTCCAGTGAATCCCTCTGGCAAGTTGTGACGGAATCATGTTTGGATCCATCTTACGAATTTTTAGATACTGTCAAAAAATAATCTGTGACTTTTGAAATCGACTTCTCTTGCTTTCTACATCCCTCATAGACCAATTTGTCTCTAATTGTTCTCATTTTTAAATGTTACTGTCTTGTTTAACACACTGGTGTCAATCCACATTAGCTATATTTCCAAATCGAAAATTGTGTTTACTTTGGGCTCTAATAGGCAGAGTTACATCCGAATCGTATTACCTCTCCTGGTCAATGCTTTGGGTGTTAACACCTTTAAAATTAAAAGTTTTATTTATCAACATCGTTATCATATTGTAGTGGGTATAAAATCGTTATAGTATGATATAGTTAAGTCCTGAAATAAATAGTAACAACTTTGTATAGGTAGTATATGAGCAATTGAGCTGCAAATACTTAAAGCAGAAACAAAATTAAATGTATTTTCTAAACAATGTATTTTGCCTTCAGATTTATGATGGAAAATCAAAAAGGAGCAGGATGTGTATGTTCCAAAACGTGTCATTGTTTTTTTTTTCCCATACATTCTGATGTCCATTATTTCTTTTTAACCTGAACAAATATAGGTTGTGGTCAACTAAGAATTAAACACTATCGTAATATTATTTCTAACTGTAATTATTTGGGTATATCCAACTATCAGAAACCTAATCTTACCTTTGTTATATATATATATATATATATATATATATATATATATATATATATATATATATATATATATATATATATATATATATATATATATATATATATATATATATATATATATATATATATATATATATATATATATATATATATATACAGACAGAGAGAGAGAGTGAGAGAGAGAATACAAATATACAACAAACATAAAAGAAAGTTGCTATAATTTGATCCTGCAGAAAAAAGTTTAATAAAGTTAACAGCCTTTTTAAATATAAACAACAATTATTAACACATGAGTTAAACAATTTTTAATTCCTACTCTCCGCAGATTCGAACCCGATTTACTGCAACCAATGCCGTGTTTGTACGCACCAGTCCCCATGCCATCTTGATGATGCACACACCACCAAAACCTGATGCTATGCAGTCACTGGTATAGGCATTCGTGCGTAGCAGATGCACACGCATATAGAAACGGTAATTAATTCTCCTCTAAGTACACTCTCACTCTGGATTCCTACGACCGAAATCAAGGTATATCAATAGTTAATGGAGGCGCTTGAGGGTTCTATCATTTTATGTAGAGAAAATGGCGGAAACATTTATATGATTTATAGTGTCAAATAATGTATAAGGTCAATTGGTATTGAACATTGAGGGACAGTATAAGGTCAAGGGGATGTTAACATGGGTGACTTCACGGTACTGGACACTGGAGAGAAACGGCAACAGTGTTCAAAGTTGCTGGCCTCAAAATAGTGAGAAAGGAATATAGCCTCATGGGGAATATAACATGGTGGGATGGTATAGGTTCAAGGTAAAATGAACATGGATGACGATAAGGAAATGGACAATAGGGAAAATGGCAACAGTATTGAAAATTTCTGGCTTCAATTGGGCAGTGAACTAGTAACAGTGTTTGAGTTGGCCTCAATTCGTGCTGATATAGGGAGGTAGAGATAAATGGATTTATATGGAAAAGTGAGTTTTATAGGGACAAACAAACAAAACATAAACATACACAAACAAACAAACAAAACATACACAAAAACAAACAAATACTTATTCAAACACAAAGACAAAATTGTTAAAGGGTAATATAGAAAGAGTATATCTTTTCCTGGCAAGTGAGTGATACATATTTATAGCCTCAACGTTTGGAAAATTTATTGGAAAAATCCAGTATATATTATAGCTACATCTTGTGGGACATCCGATGAAAAAAAAACAAGTATGTATTTATAGAATCAAAGCGCATCAGTGTTGCATGTGGCTGACCTCACCTGGTATTTATTAACAGTATTCTAATTGATCTCATTACGAGTTAGTCTATGCAAGTATGGCTAATTCTATGTTCAAACGGGCCATAGAGCAGATACGTGGGTTACTCTATGGCCTAAAAAAGAGTTTATAGAGTCAAAAGGAAAGGTTCATGGTAAAGAGTTTTAAGATTCAGTGGGCAGTGTACACACACACACACACACAGACATCACCTTGTGTAAGCTTAAAGTGTAAGCGAAGAAGATATAATCCCACAAAAATACAATCACCATCCAAGAGAATAACCCCAAACGACTATTTTTAGAAGCACTCACTTGCCTGGAGAAGATAAACTTTTTCACTATTACGTACCCCCCAGCTGCCTTTATGTTGAAGAAGTAATTGTTTGTTTGCTTATTTGTGTATGTCTCTTTTGTTTGTTTGTGTCTATGTTTTGTTTGTCTCTATATATACCTATCTTCAGTATGCCAACTCGGATTCTGTTATTAATTCACGGACCGATGGAGATCAGCTATTTGCAATACTGTTGCAATTTTTCCTAACTGCCAAACACCGTGACATCACCCATATTCATTTTCCCTTGACCCTATATTGTCTCACCATGTTAAATTCCCATTGCGGTGAGCAACTTAGAACACAGTTTGCCATTTTTCCCTGGTGTCCAGTACCATGATGTCACCCATGTTAAATTCCCCTTGACACTATACTGTCCCACCATGTTCAATTCCCACTGACACCATACATTGTCTCTGTATATATTGATATGACCTTCAATCGTCCCCATCAGCTACTTATACCGAGGCTATTCTAGAGAAATACAAATATGCACCACACAGAGCGGGATTTTACAGGAGAATGCTTGATAACATTAGTAACATTAACATAATTTTAAATACGAATAAATAATGTTATCGCCGTACAGAAAACAACCTCTTACTTTATTCTGAGTGCTAATAAACACTCATTATAACGTATCACTTCATGTATGGATCAGTACTTGAATGCACAAGTAGCTACTTATAAGCACCTTTTGATAACAATGTGACAAAAGTTGACAGTTAATGCATAAATTGCGAGCTGTTTAATCTACAGATAACCGTAAATCACGACCACCTGCTGTGTCAGTAGGCACTCATTTATTACATCACTGACCCCTTACGTCTCTAGTTATCTATTTCTTACATATACAATTTATAATTGCTAAAACATGTAGTTACTTGTTCGAAGGTGAACATCTAATCTGGAAAACAGCTCATAGCTAAATGGTTTGATAGAAAAGGTAAATGATTTGATACACAGCAAATGTAAATAACTGGGATAAATCTGTACGTATAGCAGCTGTAACAAATTTTCACTTATATCGCTAAAATGTATGTAGTGTGGCAGCTTATAATGATGCTCTTGATTGGCTGATTAAGGACTAAGGTTGGTGAAATTGAAAAAGAATCTATGTAATTTGACTAAAAGTAGAATTATATCCACAGTTAAAGATGAAATCGACTGCGCTTTGAAACATGATTAGAGCAATTTGTACATCATCAAACATCATTGCAAGACGACTATAAACTTTGATATTTATACTCCACTTTACAAATGAAGTATTTCAGCAGCAACTTTGTCACCACTAACAGTAATGAGTTTTACTTTCTTTCCATGGTGTGATGTATTAATTTCAGCATATAGTTATCGTGTCGCTTCTTCCAAAAATAACAATATTTAATTTGTCAAACAAAATTTTCTTTGCCTCAGATGTAAAACAATATCGCCTTTTATGGAATGTTTATGAGCTGCAATATTTGTTTGTGATTGATTGTATATCACACACACACACACACACACACACACACACAAACACACACACATTTACACACAAAAATTAAGTTGACCTTATTGAGTTACAAATATTTTGGCGTTCGAATTTTGAAATATTTCTCCAACGACTGTCAATACATCGGAAATTAATCATTATCTTATTGAAAAGTATTATTATTGACACCGTATAAGAAAAAGTAAGAGGAGAAAAAACTAGATACTGTCAGGATATCAGTGATTATTCAAACAGATTTAGCTATATAGCAGTTTTATTTTGACATCAACCTTGATGCTATGCTTTCCTGACCATTACTGATCTTGTAGTTATATGGCTAACGTTGGGATGGGAGGATTTAAATTTAAGGACGGTAAGAGGAGGAAAGACATTATAGTAACTAGATGAAGCCGGTAGTATTGATCATAATGACTACAGGAAAGGAAGAAATAAAATTATTACCTTGTTATTCTTATAAGCTTTTGTCTTATATTTCCCCACATGAATTTTTAGCATGAAACAAATATTTGACTTTTTCTGTTTAGCTGAAAAAGTCCAACACCGTCTAAATTTGTGATGCTGCAGTCATCAAATTATAATCAAATTTACTAATGCTTATTAACAGATATTCTCTGCGATTAAGGGTTATATAACCAATGATGGTACTGATATAAAATACGGGTTTACTGGAAAAGCTAGGACTCGTTTTTATTCGGCATTGATGTTGATTTATTTATTCATAATAAACTTTGACATACATAGATACACTCGATCGATCATTTGATAGACTCGATAAACCAGACGGTTCTTCTATGCGCAAACATTGTCATAAAAGTGTGTTAAAACAAAGTATTCCTTGCTTAATTGACAGTTGTTGCAGTAACGGCAACAAAAAATCTTACTAATTATATAATGTTTGCATTTGTCGGCCAACCAACCCACAAACTACAGTATGTCAAGGTAACGTAAATGAACTCATGAGAGGATCAATAACATTAGAGAAAGAAGGTGAATTTACTGGAAGAGCACAGCGTACAAGATCAAAATGATGAACTTATATCACACTTTATATTGGTTAGCGGACAACAAAATATCACGTAGGCCTTAAAGAGACCTGGATATGACAAGTTAAATTTTATAAATAGGTCATAAAACTCACGTAATAAGTATTCAAAGATACCTCTTTATCTGAGAGAGAGAGAGAGAGAGAGAGAGAGAGAGAGAGAGAGAGAGAGAGAGAGAGAGAGAGAGAGAGAGAGAGAGAGAGAGCATTATAAACGATTTAAATATGAGTGGGATCTACAACGTTAATTTCCACTCTAGGGTTAAGTTCTATATAGGTCAAGATAAATTATTATGTAATAAAACAAAACTAGTTGAGTCCTTTGTAGACTTATGTGCAAACATCTACAATATACATAAACGTGATTCTCTGACTTTTGTATTGTTACCAAGAAAATTATCACTTATGTAAAAAATATATAATTAGCCACTCACAGAGCCAACAGATCGTATACGTTTGTGGTGTATTATCATATTTAATTATCGAGGCCATTCACTCCTCCTAAAAGAACCCAAAGCAAGAAAACAAAAAGACATATTTAGGGCTATTTAAAACCATTATTTTACACCATAATTATCTAAATAAATAAATCAAGAAACTTAAAAATAAATTAAATAAAACATATCAATCATCTATTTTATATATATATATATATATATATATATATATATATATATATATATATATATATATATATATATATATATATATATATATATATATTAATCTAATTAACTGTACGTCTCTGTGGCAAATAATGTATAAAATTCATACTGAATTAAATACAAATAGAACGACGTAATAATATCATGTTAATAATTAATCAAAGCAAACTTGTAAACTTCTTAACTTACTATTGCAGCTTTGCATCAATACCGTCTCTATCGTGAAGAATTGTGAACAATTCTTTATTCGTTCGTCATATTATTGTATAGTGACTGCTCTATCGACCAGAATTTCAATTCGAAACTAAATCAAAATGTGAGATTATTGTAAAATCCAGAACCTAGTTTCAGTCACTGCGGTCCTCTTGTTGGTTTGCCAGTTGCTGCTACGAACTGAAAACCTTTGAACTCAACGTAATGTCTTCCATTTTAATCTTATTCGAACTGGTTAGTATTCATTATGCCAATAAACAATATATAGGTCTCAAGCTAACGAAAAATATAGGTTTCTTTCATCAGGTTATGCAAACAGTCTGCGTAGGAATACATTAAATAAGCACCAGGTTTATCCTTCACAATCGAGGTACGTTTTCACTTGTAGCAAACTAGTGAAAAGTAAAAGTACAACCGAGATCCTGGTTCATCGCATATACATCTACATTAAACACAGAAAAGTCAGTATGGAAACAGGTGCTTCACATATTAGAGTAAATCACCACCTAATATGTATACGTCCTTATCGAAACGTTAGTTTAAGACAAGGCGCGTAATATAGCATATTACATTTTATCGATATCATAATTTTCGCAAAATTTTATTCTTCCTAAACAAAACTAAATGAAAATATATGAATGATGGAAATAATGAAGTCAACGCATGAGAGTTTCTAATGGGGTATCCACCATTTCATAAAAAGCCATGCTATTTTAATAATGTATAGCTTGTTTAAAGCACGTTGACTGTCCATAACATTGAACACGGTTGAAAAGTACAGAAAAATGTTAAAGGTTTCAAGTTCATTTGGTAGGACATACTGAGGCATGTTCATTTTAAACTTTTAAAATGTCAAGTTCAAAATCGTGTTCTGTATTATTTTTATATTCCACTATTACAACTAGTTATCCATGCTATATAAATAGCCAGTACTAATGATTATTACCCAGTCTAATTACTCTAACCATGTGCTTAATGAGGTTCAACTGGCGCAAGGTGCTATGCCTAGCTCCACATTAAGTCATTATAGTTTAACCCTTGATTGCAGCTAAAAGTCCCTGAGCTGTTACATGTACAAAGTAACACGTGTAATGTCCTGTTTGTTAACAATTGAAGGGTATGACGAACGTGTTAAACACATAATACAAATTATTGACAAAATTATACTTAGCAACGTCCAAGAAAAAAAGTAACTTGCAGATCAAGCGCAGTTATAAGTCTAGTCATTCACATATAAAGTGAAAATTGAGTTTTACAGGAAGTCGCGGGAATTTAAACATACTATAATATGAACAAATGATCATAGGAAACTATTGACGTTACAATGAAGAATCGTTCGAATTGATGTTCGTGTACCGAATCCAAATTATGTGCGATATAAATATAGACCGTGTAGCATGACAACGATCACACTTCATTCCATTTTCACAAAGTAGGTAAAATTACCATCGTATTTGTTCATTGGTACATTGTGCCCTTAATATACTAGCATTAAAGATTAACTTAATTGTAACGAGTTGAAAATGTTACGGTTTCTAGTATTCGTAATATTGAAATCCTCGACGAGACACGTGCGTGCGATTAGAGGTTTACAAATATGACCGTCAGCTTTGTAAAATAACGACACCGACCACGACAGCTGATACCAAGACTGGTATTAATAACATTAGTAGGACTGGTATTGCTAATCTTAGTAAGACTGGTATTACAAGCATTAGTTAGACTGTATTAGTAACAGTAGTAAGATTTGTATTACTAACATTGATAAGATTGGTATTATTAACATTTGTAAGACTGATATTAATAAAATTAGTATGACTGATATTAGTAACATTAGTAAGACTAGTATTAGTAACATTAGTAAAAGTAATATTAGCAACATTACTAAGACTGATATTAGAAACATTAGTAAGACTGGTGATAGTAACATTAGTAAGACAGATATTAGTAACATTAGTAAGACAGATATTAGTAACATTAGTAAGACTGATATTAGTAACATTGGTAAGACTGATATTACTAACATTAGCAAGATTGGTATTACTTACATTAGTAAGAGTGATATTAGTAACATTAGTAAGACAGATATTAGTAACATTAGTAAGACTGATATTAGTAATATTAGTGTGACTGATATTAGTAACATTAGTAAGACTAAGATGAGCAACATTAATAAGACTGATATTAGTAATATAGTTAAGACTGATGTCACTAACATTAGCGAGATTGGTATTATAACATTATTAAGTCTGGTATTAGTAACATTAATAAGAGTAATATCAGTAACATTAGCAAGACTGGTATTAGTAATATTAGTAGGAATATTAGCAACATTAGTAAGACTGATATTACTAACATTAGTATGACTGATTTTAGCAATATTAGTAAGACTGATATAATAACTTTAGTAAGACTGATAGTATCATTAGTTCGACTAATATTAGAAACATTAGTAAGACTGATATTACTAACAATAGTATGACTGATTTTAGCAATATTAGTAAGACTGGTATAATAACATTAATAAATCTGATCGTATCATTAGTTGGACTAATATTAGAAACATTAATAAGACTAATATAAGTAACATTAGTAAGACTGATATTAGTAACATTAGTAAGACTTATAATAGTAACATTAGTAAGACTATTATTAGCAACATTAGTAAGAGTGTTATTATTAACATTATTAAGACTGGCATTACTAACATTGGTAAGACTGATATTACTAACATTAGTATGACTGACATTAGTAAAATTAGTGAGATTGGTATTTGTAACATTAGTAAAACTGGTATTAGTAACATTAGTAAGACTGATATTAGTAACATTAGTAAGACTGACATTAGTAACATTAGTAAGACAGATATTAGTAACATTAGTAGGAATGATATTAGCAACATTAGTAAGACTGATATTAACTATAATAAGACTGCTATAAGTAACATTGGTAAGACTGGTATTAGTAACATTAGTAAGACATCTATTATTAACATTTGTAAGACTGATATTAGTAACATAAGTATGACTGATATTAGTAACATTGGTAAGACTAATATTAGTAGCATTGATAAGACTGGTATTAGTAACATTAGTAAGACTGATATTAGTAACATTAGTAATACTGTTATTAGTAACATTAGTAAGACTGATATTAATAACATTAGTAAGACTGATATTAATATAATTATTAAGACTGATATTAGTAACATTATTAAGACTGATATTATTAACATTAATAAGACTGATATAAGTAACATTGGTAAGACAGGTATTACTAACATTAGTAAGACTGTTATTACTAACATTAATAAGACCCTTATTAGTAACGTTAGTAACACTTTTATTAGTAACCATTAGTAAGACTGATATTTATTAGTAACATTGGTAAGACTGATATTAGTAACAATAGGAAGACTGATATTAGTAACATTTTTAAGACTGATATTAGTAACATTGGTAAGACTGGTATTAGTAACATTAGTAAGCCTGATATTAGTAACATTAGTAAGACTGATATTAGTAATATTGGTAAGACAGGTATTACTAACATTAGTAAGACTTGTATTACTATCATTAATAAGAACAATATTAGTAACATTACCATCAGCACCACAACAACCTGACTGATATTATAAGTAAGACTGATATTAGTAACCATTAGTAAGACTGGTATTAGTAACATCAGTAAGACTGGTATTAGTATCATTAGTAAGACTGGTATTACTAACATTAATGAGACTGATATTAGTAACATTACCATCAGCACCACAGCAACCTGATATAGAAATACTGCTACGACTACTAATACTAAGATGTCTGAAACTATTTCATTAAACTGACTTTTAACAGCAGCAATAATAATTATAATATATATATATATATATATATATATATATATATATATATATATATATATATATATATATATATATATATATATATATATATATATATATATATATATATATAACGGTAGTAGTGGTGGTAGTAGAGCAATAGTGAGATATTATCATTAATATTCTGAGGCCATAATCTTAACTTTTTTCTTAGTAGTATTGCATAGTATGGTATACCGAGTGCCATAATTGACAGCCTAATAATAGCATTTCTATACCACATTATGAAAGGTAAACGGACATAAGGTCACAAGACAAAACATTACAATTTGAATTAGCATGGTAATAGTAGGCAGGTTGGACTAAATTTCTTACTACATAAAATCACACTGTGATTTTTTAAATATTAATTTAAGACGTTTCAAATATATATTAATATCATTATCTTGTCAAATTCTTAATTATTATTATTAATAATCACAATACATTGATGCTTTCACAGGTAAGGGAAATCGTTTACTACCTGAAATCATACTGGCAAATTTTAAACAAAGCGTATAACATTGAGGGCACCGATGTTTATATAATGATTCTCTCTGACAGGAATGGGTAGCTTTGATAAGAATATATAAGTAATCGTTTGTTTTCAATCTCTAATCACTTGTTAAACAAGTACATGTATGTTAATAAAATGAAACGCTTTTTGTACTATACAGCTTGTCGGGCAAGAAGACCATCCCAAAGTTTCTTCGTAGTCTTCTGTGATCCTTCGACTGACATGTGTACCAATAAGTATCTAAGACTTTGACTGCATTAACCATCTAAATTAAATGAATAATGAACATTTGCAATAGCGGTGACAGTTACAAAAATATGATTATTTTGTTAGCACTATGCATGCTCTTTTTTGTTACAACCTGCTATTAAATATCTTGAAAGTTATTAAAGATCATAATGCTGATGCATTGGTTGCTATACTGTTATCTCAATGAAGAAGTTGCCATTAAGTAGTCCCAAAATTCGAAGTCTGACTTTATGTCCTGTTACTTTTTGTAATATACGTCTCTCATAGTTAAAATAAAAATTGTCTTTTTGTCATGTGACTTTCTGACTTTGTCTTTGTGTCCAAGAGTCATTTGGACATACCGAATGCCATATTTTGTCAATTTAATTTTTTCGTCTTCAATTTATTCGTTTCCAATATTCACTCTTAGTTACTAACTCGATCATCCGCACTACTTTTGTCTGACTGATTTAATAAGGCACTGACCTCTTCACTTGGATCAAAAGAGATCTTAAACGACTGGATGTAATCTAGAGCTGAGAGAAACGGTTCACTTTAATTTATCGAACGCTTCCTGACATTTGTGAGACCAATGAAACTTGCTTATTTTTTACTCCGCAAGTTAGTCAGGGATTCAGCAGTTATTAAGAGATTAGAGCAAACTTTCCCATAGTATGCAGTCGTACCCAAGAATCGCTTTTAGTGGTAGGGACTAGGAATTCAGAGATAGCCTTAACCTATACTTCTATAAGACTCAACTTCACCATGTTCCACGATAAGTCCTAAAAGTGTGAAAAGTTCGGCCAAGCTCACGTTTGCTTCAATTGTCAGATTTGCCTCACTCATTCAAACGAGGCAAATCCTGATACAATCCAGGTGATCTTTTTATGCGTCGCTTAATATAATGACACCGTTGATGTACGCATCAGGGAAATCATTGTGACCTAGAGTTCTTTATCTTACGATGTTTACCATGGATATTGCTGGCTGTTCCCATTATTGACGTGTTAAAGGTAGTGATCTAGTCGTCTAGATTTATTTCTTCAGGACACAGAAGTATAAGCGATGCAAATTTTTTCCTATTTATGCCTCAAATGTTTGTGCATCGCATGGATCTTTAAGATTACATGTTCAAAATTGATCCTAACCTCTTCTGGCTTCTTGGTTTTTCTAAAACGAAGTTTGTTAATTATTATCAACTAATCTTGTCTACTTCTTATGACAGCTCCTGGGAGGCTATGTGTTATATCAATGTTCACGCTAGATCAGAAACGCTTTCTTACCAAGATGTTATCAATCTGGTTGTCATAAATTTTGTGTGTGCTGTGTCAAGTCCATCTCCTTGATTATTTGTGGGGAAAAGTGTGTTCGTTAGCACCAGGTGATTATAGGTTGCAATGTCCAGGAGTTTGAATCTTATTGCTCTGTGCATGAGCCACAGACGTCTCGCCAGTCTCCCCAAGCGTCTACTCCTACCTTTGCATTCTGCTCTCGTTGAATAGATAGAATATCCTACTTGGCTGTCTGGTCAAAGGGAGTTTGACGCTGGTCATATGAACTATCCATTTCCCCGTCATCATGGTTAGATGTTGGGGCTTACATCTCTATAATGTTAATGTTACAGGGAGATGTCCTCAAGCTGATGACAAGCATCCTGTTTGGCACAGGTCGAAAACACGTGACTGCACTCATAATGTCCATATGTACCTACAACTGACTCCATTTTCGTACTTGTCATCGTGTCCATTGAAGTACATCATGTGTCCTTAATCTGTTGATCTCCCTCAGACATTTTTTAAGAACACCTCTCAGAGTCCAATGATGAGCCACTGGTATATTTCCATCTCATGGGTTTGTTCATCGAGTTTGCCTGCTGGTCCTAATGTCTTGACATTCCACGATCCAATGATGATCCTAACTCTGATGGTAGCCATGCCAGTAGCATACTGATCAACTCATGCTGGTGTTCAACGGATGGTGTGATCATTAGTAACACGGGCTGCGACCTATCTGGCATGAGAACTCTATTTCCATTAATCAATGCTGGCGTATCATGTACATTTGCAATCTGATGAATATTTTCTTATCAATATGAGAAAACAAACTCTTCACGGGTTATTATCGTTAAGAAGAGAAAGTATAAAAAGGGAGAACAAATTCTTCCTTTATGGGAATTGAATCAAACACCATAGATGAGTGTTTGTAGGAGGACATCACACCTTTCGGACCACGATACCATTTACGCTGAATGCTGCTTTGCTGCTTTATATAATCTATACAAAACTAATTGTACTCTGTATAATTGTTGTCAAATATTTATGATGCTCAGCAAACTGTATCACCTATGGCTTTGTACTTGTTTGCAAATCAATATAAATACTCTTTTCAAAGTTCGTTTCCTCACTAAACATTCCAGTTCTAAGTATGCTGATCTTGAACTCGCCACTAGGGAAAATTAAGGCACCAGTTACTGATCTATATTTGCTTCTCGTTTCACATTTTTGTTTGTAGCAGATAAAAAGTATACTTTATATTGAATGTTGATAATTTATTCGTCCATTTTAAACTGTACGGCATGGAGTCTTGAATAAGTAACGGATGTGCGGTAGGCCTAACCGGTTCCGAGCTATAATTTCTTCAGACCCTCTATATAGTACGTCTACATGTACATGTCAATCGCTTTCTATGATTGAATTATTTTACCAACAAATCTCCAAGGTAACTAAAAACATTTACACAATATTGCATATTTCTGTAAACAACGTTCTTATATAGGTACATTTGTCCATAATGATATTAAGGAAACATATTTGAGAAAAATATCATATTTTAGCATCAGCACATGATTGTTAGTTATGTATAATGCAGTTGTAAAGCAACTAAATACCGGACAGATGTTTACCATAAATAATTGGTTGCATTTTTATCAAAATTCAGAGATCAAAATATTTTGGCGAGAAAAAAAAATCTCAAGATTTGAAAGGAGGCAGTTCCTCAATAAGTATTTAACAGCATGAAAAAATATAGATTACATAATTCGTATAACACTAAAGGACCATACGGAAATTTACTACCGATAAATCTGTCCCATCAGATTTATCCCATAAGTATTAAATTAAAATAAAGTTACGAAAATGTTTTCGTCCATACGACAACTGGTTATATGAGGGGCCCCGAGTGGCCGAGTGGTCTAAAGCGCTGTCCGTTACGGATCACTGCCATCTCACCTCTGTCTGCGTGAGTTCGAGTCTAGGATTCGGCGAATGTGGATATGTGAGAAAGCTTGCCAGTAGCTTCTCTTGGGTCGGTGGTTCTTTCCGGTGATTTCCCGGTTTCTTCCTCCACCATTAATACTGGCCGCCATGAATAGCCTATCGTGTGCTGAAAAATGGCGTTAAGCCCAACAACAACAACAACAACAACAACAACAACAACTGGTTATATTACCCTACATTTAATAATATTTCTTCAGACTAACATTTGGGAAATAATCATTAGCATATTATTGTCAGGATGGATATTAAATAGCTAATTGTAGCTCTAATCCTTAGCTGAATTATAATAGTCCCAATGGTCCGTGATGCAGCACATAGGAAATAACCAGCGCAGGCAAGGTTTTTGCACTGTGATGCATCCCTTAATGATGTACCAATGAGAAGATCTTAGAAGTTTATAAATTTGCATAAAAATTACTTTTTATTTTCAAAGTTTTTATGTTTCCATGACATGTATTTTGATATATGAGCGATTTAAAGTTATGCCTAATTTAATTCGGAGTATCTATCAAGGATCATACTGACACACCCTTAAACCATATACCATTGGTCGTATTTCTATATGTGTCTTTGCGTGTTGTATGGATGTGTATGTGTGTAGTTCTAAATGGCATTATGCTGTGTGTTTGTATATATATGTTTGTGTGTAGTTTTGAATGGGATCATAGCCTGTGATCATCTGCTGCATACAATTGTTAAAAAATATATTAATGCAATATATATATATATATATATATATATATATATATATATATATATATATATATATATATATATATATATATATATATATATATATATATATATATTTCAGATATCTTTTTTCTAAAAGCTTTCTGCTCTAATGTTTCTTATTCAGTAAATCGTAATTATTATTCACAATACCTTTTGCCTGGTATATTTCTTTTAGATTCACTGTGCCATCCTTTCGTGCTTAAACAAACGTTTAACTGGCCGCCTAGAAATGAAAAGGTAACGATAACAAGTGCAGTGTGTTTTAAGTGTGCTAGCATGATGTGTAGAACAAGGACGTGTTTTCAAGAAAAGGAAAGACCCATTTTAAAGTCGATGCATTCTCCTGTTGCTATATCATAAATGTTTTACCTTAAAGCATTATAGTCTAAAACAATCATAGATACCCGTCTGTACCGAATTCCTATTTGATTTATTTACCGTACATAATAGTTCGACCGTCCTCTTATGGTATACAACCATTATCGAAGCAGTCGTCTTTAAAATTTGGTTAGCTTCAGTTCTTTTGAAATTAAATTCACTCTTTTCAAATGGTGAAGTATTCAAAGAAGGACAAGGCCCTATTCGCATGATATTGGTGTGGGAAAAGAAACAGGCTAAGTTTAATGTGGCTTTGTTCTCGATGCCAATCGTCCCACGCTTAATCATAATAGTTAGTATAATGTATATTGTGTACGTTTGACCCTTGGATTCAAAAAATAACCCATGTTTTCAATTTTCCCTCAAAACCAAATAAATCTAGAAATTGTGTCCCTGTCCCCAAACCTTAATGTTAAAAATAGGTTATGTATAAGTACACAAAAAGCTAATAATTTGGGAATATAATATAGGTTTTCTTTTAATTTATTTTCATTCCCAATCTAATTTCTCATAAAGAGCTGCATCTGAACGCGGAATGAATCCACTTTTTAAAACAGCCAAGTTTGCTCTCATAAGGTTTGTGCACATGTCATTATATACATTCGCAAACCTGAAACAACACCATATGAAGGGGTACAATTTACCTTGTTGATAGCAACTTAGTGTATGAAAGGTAGTGACCCTAAGAAACAATTGTTGAAGACTCTGATAAAAGATTTAAATTTAAGCTTATGGAGATAAACAAAATTTGAATAATAGCTAGGAAGTAACTCCCGAATACAATCAGCACAAATATGTCGAGCACGTAAATCATGTAACTTTAGATGCATACAAATGATTCTTACAAGATTACATTGCAGATAACTTTATTTTACTATCAAACCAGGTCCGTACATATTTAACTAAATATATTCAATGTATTGACAATTAAAAGCATCTACAGTCACAAAACAATTGCTACAGCAACTGAGACAAAAGCTTATGAAGCATTACCAGTGGATATTTAAGGTCATCTTTAACCCGCTCCACCGTCCCATCAACCTTTAAACCACCACCGCCAGTTCAACCACCTCAGCAACCTCTCTTCAACCACCAATAAAAGTTAGGACTAACATAATAGGTAAATTTAATGATGAAGGTATTGCCGCTATCATGGATAAATACAGAATGTTTGATATTATGATAGAGGTTAATATGTAAAACCTAAATATATTAAAACTTTAAAAGGTGCCGATTAGATAAAAGATGTATATCACGTCTCTACTAATATTAATATTAAACAGATCAAATCTGAGCAAGATAATAATTTTGAAACTTTTATCCAGGAAGTACAGGAACATGCTGCAATTGTAAAACAGACAAGGGAAGAAAAACAGCAAGAAATTAATCATAAAATTAAAGATGCAGCAAAAAGAAGAAAGCATAAAAGCAAGGCCTAAAACAATGAAAGATAAAGAAAAAGCTGAGTCACTAACACTACAGCAGCACGCTCTAGGACCACATCATTATCTATTTCTATGAATATATTGACGCAGTCACACTTGACTATTAATAAACTGGTGGTGCATGGGCAGAGATAAAGTAAAGACGAAAGTGATTGGACAGTCAGAGCAATGACAGGAAAGCAGAAATATGTGAAAGAGTGTTAGTGTATGCTTTCGTTCCTTTATACTTATACCAATCCGGCTACTGTAGTGGCGATGAGATATGGAACCTCAAATGGCATGGCCATGAGAATCACTAGGTCTTACTTGTAGTTGACTAGTTCAGTAGAATGTGATTTTGGAAAGTTCATGTTTGTGAGATACCATGTCAGGGGCTTCTGCAATTATTGATGGCAATTTGTTCCAAGTCCCTATTGTATATGGGAAAAAGCTGAATTTGAAACAAATTGTCGATGCTGATTTTAACTGTAACTTTTTCCTGTGGTGTGCATTAGTTTAGCTATATGCTATGGTCAGGCATTTGCCCTCTTGTTTGTCCACTAAGTTGTTTGCAATCTTGTACAACATGGTCAGATGGGCATTGGTTCGCCTGGATTCGAACATTTCTCGCTGTAGATGGTTCAACATTGCAGTGACACTGCTAGTGTTACAATATTTATTTGTGGTGAATCTAGCAGCTCTCCTCAAAACCATCTCTATCATAATTATTAGGTTTTTATTATGAGGCTTCCACACAGATGAGTAATACTTTAGACCTGGTCGGACCATAATGAAATATGCCACACTTTTACTTCTTCGCTGTTGATTTGGAGTATGCGGCGCAGGAAACCAAGGTTACTGTTCCCTTTTTTCACTATTTTGTCTTATGTGCCTTTTCCAAGAGATGTCTCTGGACAATTCAACCCTAAGACATTCTGTTGCCTGCTCATTGGCTAACGTGTGCCTCTCAAGAGTAAATTCTGACAGGATTGGCGATTTCTTTCTGTAAACTCTAAGGATGCTGCATTTTTCTGGGTGGAACAACATACCCCAATTTTGTTTTCAAAGGGCCAGTTAGTTCAGGTCTTTTTTAAGGATCTCACAGTCCTTGGAGGCATTTATTTCCTGGTAGATTATGCAGTCATCTGCAAAAGTCCTGTGTTGGATTTGACGCTTGCGGGTAGATCATTGATGAAAACCATGAATAGGATGGAACCCAATACACTCGCTTCAGGTACCCCACTAACAACCGATGCTGGGTCTGATGTTGATCCATCTACTATAACTCTCTTCTATCTGTCTGTCAGGAAATCGCTGATCCATTTCTGGGTATTACCTCTGATGCTATAGTGGCCCAGCTTACTGAGTAGTCTTTCATGAGAGGCACGATCGAAAGTCGTACTGAAGTCAAGGATAGCAAAGTCATACCGCGTGCCTCTGTCTAAGGATTTGGCGAGCTCATCCACTAGGGTTGTGAAGTGTCTCGTACCTTCGTCTGACACGGAAACCATGCTGGCAGTCTGTTAGAATGTTTAAGTGATCTAGATTTTGCATCATGTTGCTGACATATGTCCAAGTAAATTTCAGCAGATACATGTAAGAAAGACAGGTCTATAATTGCAGGCCTTGAATCTTTCTCCATTTTTGAAGAAAGCTGTAACGTTAGCTGTTTTCCACATATCAGGAACATACCCTGTTGAGAGGCACTTCTGGTAAATATAATTCAAGTATGGTGCACATTCTTCTGCTAGATCTTTCCGAATCCTTACTGAAATCATGTCTGGTCCTGTGACCTTCTGTGGGTTAATATTCCGTAACAAGCTGTATACACCTTCTTTAGTAACTTGGATGTCATTCATTGATAGGTAACGATGGGTACGCTTAGTAGATCACTCTTATCCTCTTGTGTGAAGTCTGACTGGTACTTACGATTCAATATGTTAGCCTGGTCGGATGCCTCTGAATGTAGTTTCCCGTGTTCCTTGAGTGGTGCCACACCACAGATGTCTCTACGTAAGGACTTAATGTAATGCGGGAATCATTGTCAGATATCATACTAATGGTAAACTATTCAACCTAAGGAGGCTTCAAGAAAAACCTAGGTCACTACCCACATCCTCAGAGACTTACTATTTGATGATGACTGCGCCCTCAACGCTGGCTCTGAAGCTGACATGCAAGTTATCAGATGCTTGCACAAATTTTGCCTTACTATTTGCACTAATAAAACTGAAGTAAGGTATCATCCAGACTAAGAAAAACCTTATGTTGAGCGAAACATCACAGTCAACCGCCATAACTCAGCGGATTTAGTAGGTTTACCTATATTGATAGCACTCTGTACCAGAACCGCGTTATCGATGACAAAGTTAATGTTAGGATTGCAAAGGTCAGCGCAGCCTTCCCCAATATGTGGAACAAAAGATGCATTAGCCTACAATTCTGAAGGTATTCAGAACGATAGTAATCTCAACGCTACTACACCCTTGCAAAACCTGGACAGTTTATCAGAGCCATACATTGAAGCTAAACCACGTGCACACAACGTGCCTCAGAGGACTCTTCAACATGAAGTGGCAAGATTGGACCCCCGATGCTAGGGTCCTTGGCGAAGCTAGTTTGCCCAGTAACCACACCTTCATCATGGAGTCACAGTTGCGACGAGCAGACCATGTAGCCCACATGTCAGACCGCAAGCTTCTGAGAAAATATTTTGTAATGCGAGTTAGAACAATGAAAACACTCCAAAGGAGACCAGAGAAAAAGCTACAATTACATCCTGAAGAAGTCATTGAAGAGGTTTGGCATAAGCACTGACACGTGGGAGGAGACTGCTCAGGACAAGGGCTTGTGGCGCTTTTCCATCGGAAAGGGCGCTGAAGCTTGCGAGGCCAACAGGATCGCCGCATAACAACAGATGTAGACCAGGAAAGCCCTAACCAATGATCCTACGATCTGAATTGCTGCCATCTTTTGTCCACACTGCCATAAAACATTCAGGGCAAACATCGACCTGCTAAAGCTACCTACTCACCCACAGAAATATCGATCCCCTTCTAACATTGAATGACAAAAGTGGTCCTCGTAGTATTGATTGACTAAGACCATACTTGTCTAGTCATACAACAAAGGTAGTTCAGTCTGCTCAATCTAAGCACGCTGCTTGTTCAGAAATTATTGTCACGCCAATAGATTATACACAGATGCTAATGTAAGCATGTTTCTCCATCAGTATTGTAATAGGAGACCGGATGATAGAAGACATGTACTTGTTAAAACTTTCAGACATTAGATAATAAGAGAAAGAATAAATAACTGATAAAATTTCACTGGTATAATTAAATTTGATGCATTAAGAGTGTACGATGAATAATTAATAGAACCACGGTGATTACAATTCTGAAAAAAAAGATATCTAAGTTGTGATCAAATCTTTCAAAGAGGTGTGATATTGTTCTCTGCATTGCTTGTAAAGAATATAAATAAAAAAGCTAGAAAGAAACAAGAGGGAATGAATGAATGAAAATGTAGAGAAAGTAATACTTACCGACTAAACGGAATTACGAAGAAAGAGAAATGGAACGAAAGAAAGAAAGAAAGAAAGAAAAATAAAAAACGAAATATTGGAGAATTTAGCTTAGCAAGAGTCATACACATTTTATTTTGCATTACAAATAATGTGACGTGCTTGATCAGTGAACATTTAGAAACACTGAAAATATCTACGAAAATTGTGTTATATTTTATTTTGTGAGTGGTACCATGTATAAGGTTTAACATAAATATGGTATTTTTCAATTAGATCACAAGCAACTTGTACAATATACCCACTTAAGCTGTAAAGTGGAGGACGAAAGGACCTGTTATCAATATTATTTACTTGATTTATATGAAAAACATGCATTGTCATGCAACATTTTAAGGCTGACAAATATAAGCTGACAAATTTACGGTCTCTCAAGACTGTACAAACAGTGTCCGATATTTGCATTCCATCGCATGAGATTAAAGTTTCACGAAAAATGCGCCACGAATCTTTACATAAATAGCTTCACAGATATATATATTTTCATATTTTTTCCGAACCTCTATATCTAAACTGCAGTTTGACAAGTCAAAACTTGCTGCTATGCAACACTTAATGCAGCTTGTTTGATATGTGAAACATTGTCCTCACGTGAAACATAATAAAGCCTGTATGGAAATATCAACCGTTGCCGGTTTCCGATACATAATAATGTCTGGATATTACAAATTTAAGTAATATAGAAAACCTAGGCCCTGAGCCACTTAATTTGCCTTATTAAGTTTAAATCCGGTAACAGATTCTCATCCACACGCAACAGTTTCCGATAATCAATCCCGTTCTTATCGTCCAAATGTTTACTTAATATTCATAGCCAATGATCCTCAGAATAGTTATTATGACATTAAAATAGACGACTACATGCGCCACTGACCATCAGACATAGCAGCTAGTACTAAAATTACAATATATCTTGAGCAAACCAGACATGTTATAATATTACTAATTTTCTAATGTCAATTCCATTGTAAAATTCTAATGTACGATAATCTAGAATTAGTTAATTGCTCCTAAATCTAATTTTTCTCCTCATCAATACGTGGAGTCATATAGACATATACTTGTTTAGTGCCGCCATAATCAAGATCATGTTCTCTTTTTAGTGCAAATAAGAACACACTGATCACTGACAAAGATAATATTCTGGAACGGTGGGCTGAACACTTCAACTGCGTCCTTAACGGTCCAACATCGATCAGTGATGGCTCAGACTGAATCCCACTAGATATATACAAGGAAAGCGGTGCAGCTCTAAGCAAAAACGCTCCATCAGTTGTTTCAGCACATGTTCTCCTCCATGCAGACTGATGCATTCGTCATGAATCACGATTTGCCGTCAGAAAAAGCAACCGGAAGTGTCCTTGCAACTCGCGATGCTTAAACACATCGTGGTGGTCATATCTTTTGCAACCGATGTATCATGATCCTGTGGCAGTCAAACCTTTTGTGTCCTTTATGAAATTATTGCCGTACTCGCTGTTAACGATGCTAATATCCCCATATCAAGCATATATATCACGTTCATTTTTGTACAACGTTCTATGAGATTTATCCAGTGCCGAACTTACCATTGTGCTTAGGTGTGCTTAAGTACAGGGCTCCTGTTGACCAGGGATGGGGGAATCTTCTTGGCAAAAATAAATTACGATGAATTTTTCAAACGTCTGTGGCTATTTGAACTACTCCTAAATTTCCTGGGTATAAATGCTTGACTACCTGCGTATCCCAACCGGGCCTACCTCCTTCATGGCCCAAGTAAGGGGCCTCATAATTTAACTAGCACAGGGCCTCATTTGTCCTAAATCCGGCACTGGGTTTATCTAAGTATTTGTTTTATTAAAATGATGACCAAACCAAGCAACAATAACCAGATGAATGTTTGCTGCCACAATACAGTCTCTGCAAATCCAGTTAAATCAATGGTCTTTCCATGGAAATCCTCTCGTTTATTGCAACTCTTAACACTCAGTGTGATAGTTGACCAAATCGTGAGAAATACGGCTCACATTTACCCACTCCAAGAAAACTAACAGGGTACCAATCCACCACATCAACTGAAATTACATCAACGGGATTATATAATGTTCCAAAGGCCATAATATCCAAAATGAACACACGAACGCGATACATCATTGAGAAATTCCCATGGTGTTCGACGCCATGAATTGTTTTTCTGGACGATATGAGCAACCGCAGACGAGATTTTACAATAATTATTCAGCAATTCATCTATATCGATTGTTGAAGCGACGATGGTATATTTTACCGATACCTGTTGCCACTTATCATGGAGATATTCTTTGCGATAAAGTTTACCTCACGATATAAACCACTAATTGGATCCCAATTCCAATGGTGGATCCGTCTGATGATCGACAACAGATCCAAATTCACTCTGAAAGAGCCAGTCTGATACAGGATAGTGCTTGCTAATATTATCAATTTCCTCAAAAATATTACCGTGGTAAAATCTGGCAGTTTTCCTCCGCGGAAATTTTGTTACACTTGCCGTCCACGAATGAACATTTTGGTCTTCACCGGTGCCACTTGTTTTATAGTTGCCAGAATTATGCATAACATCGTAGGTTATTGTTTTTACTACCATCGAAAACTTTTATCGCCTTTCCAACTCGGCGACGTCTACTATTTTAGCTCCATTGGCTCTAAACCTGTCTGCTTATTCGTTTTTTTTTATTCATGATTGGTAATCCATTTCCTCGTCGGATGTGCATAAAATGTCTTGGGACCCGCTTAGCCATGCTTTTTAAGATGCCAGTTCACATCGGTTGAAGAGCATTAATATCCGGCTCGTTTAGTGGATGAAGTGCGTAAACTTCAGTTACAGTATATGTTGTACATAATAAGGACAGTCAATACCAGTCAGCGCTCCGAGTGCAGAATTGTTTTCTACCGTAACAACACGCTGTCTACGTGATTCTTTAACATGGTCTAGTTTTTCCCGGATAATCCATGTTGGGCCATCCTCACTGTCGTGTTCGATAATAAATTTAATTCTAAATAATACTTTTTATCACCGATTAGACGATCAATAATCATCCGCAACCGCTGGTGATTCTTTGAAACATCAATGAAAATAACATCGTTCTCTATACAGAACGTTGACCAAATAAGAGCTGCATCATCGAGCCTAAATTTATCCTTAGCTATTCTGACATATTCGTGTTATTGTGAATCAAATGGTGGGCGTATTTGTTCTTTCTCTTCATTTTTTTAAGTCAGGTGATTTGCTGAATAAAGGTTCCTGTTATAATTCCATTAGAGAACTCTAATAAATCGATAGATTGGGCTTTGCCAATGGTTTCTAACAACATAAATAAGAATAAATGTAAAAAGCTCAATCGGAACAAGTTTGTCGGCGTTATCATAATAATAAAAATCCTCTTCATGGGATAACATTTTAATAGCAATGTTGTGACCTCGACAATTGAGGTCTAATTGTATTTCATGCTTATATGATATGATTGTTTGTATATACAACGTTGGGGATGGGCGGAGGAAAAGTTGCGATGATGAGGAAACCCTGTGATATTTTTAAATAGAGAAATCATTATGCTGTAGATTTTGATATTAATAATAAAAAAAATTAAGTTTCATAGACATTAAAAATAACATTAAATAAAATAATATTAAGCTAAAACAATTGGTGAAAATAAATGTATCAAATACGACAATGATTTCTCCAAAACCAAAATCATTCGCCATTTGATGATTATATTGACCAATAAATGCATAGGATCTTTAGGAATACATACCCTATATAAATAATAAATTGATGGATTTTAATTGGTTAAATACATTAATGACACAAGTCACTAAAATAAATCAGAAACGATAGAAAAAGCTCAATGGAGCAAATCCATCTGTATTGATACTTCAATTGTTTTAGTTCTGTATTGCTTTGTTCAGTCTGGAGAACCATTTGATTTAAAATAAGAATGAATCCATAAACTAAATAAGCTAAAAAGTGGATAGAAAGACAGGACTCGTGAGTTTAACACCATTTTGAACACACGATACATGGCGGAAAATATATTTGGCAGTGAAATAATCTGGGAAAACCTAAGGAAGAACAACCAGTTCACGATAGCCTGCAAGCAAGATTTCTCATATACCAACGTTGACCAAGCAAAGACTCGAATCCAAGCCGATAGAGGTCAGGTGTGTGTAATTTGTAAAAGCAAGCGTTTGGACCACTAGCCAGCCGGGGCAGCGTAAAGTAAGAGAATTTAGGTATAGAATGAACTAATCTACCGGAATATATCATATTTCTGTTTTTGAACATCTGATACGATTTGTGAACATACAAAACAAAATACCTTAGACCTGTAAGCCAACAGGACATTTTTATGCATTTCAATGACGTGGACATAATGGCAGGGCCGTTTTTTGTTGTGGCATATCAATCTAAGATATGTTGTTGAATACATTCTTGAATAGTATCAGATGTAACAAAAATGCGATATATTCAGGTAGATATGAACCTCAAAACCTACTTATTCTGTCTGTCAGCAAAATTTAGAAACATTTATTTTCCGTCTTCTTGTCGGTGACTTGGAAAACATTTGTATTATGGTTTGCGCGTGCGCGCGCGCGCGTGTGTGTGTAGGAGGGTTACTTGTAATATAATACACTTTTCTTTTAAATTTGATGATTTAAGCAAAGAAACATACGATTTATTCTATCAACTATGCAACTAAAACATATTCACGAGCATGTTAATTACTTAAAGAAACAAAATGCAAATAAAAGACGTTGCAACATTAGGACCCACTCTTGAACTTTCAAGGTGGGGGGTTGTCCCAGCCTGGGATTTTGATTGAAATAGATAAATGACTATGGAAAGAATCAACTTTAATTTCCTAGACATTAATTTTAAATTTAAATAAAATTAATATAAGGTCAAAAAATTGTGGAAATAAATGTATTAAATACGGCAATAATTTCTCTAAAATCAAAGTCATTTGATAATTATATTAAATTAATAACAAACATAAAGTATAATATCAGATTCTCCAGCTGATACATGGACAAAACCGCTTTGGTAGCCAATGTTCTGATAATTTGGTTTCAATCTTTGTTATACACTTTAGCAACGTCCGGCATTTACTAGTGAATATAAATGTCTGCACGGCTTTCGTGTAATAATTTATGATTCTGGTTAATCTGGAAGGATGTTAGCACGCATGTCGGTCATAAATAGCTTGCAACTGGGTAATTAACCATCTTGTCGTATAGTCCACGAAAATAGGTGCAATAACGGAAAAGAAAACCACTGTCTTTTTAGTGGTCTTTATTCTTTATTACAGGTGGTCATTGATAAGAATTAAATACATATTAAAGAAGGAGAGATGAACCTCTTTTATATTAATGAGTCTCGTATTGATCTGATTGGGGACCAAAATCGACTCTTAGTAAACCATGATTTTCAGAACAAATGGTAATAAAGTTAAATGTTTGGATATTAAGGGCAACATGCCATTAGTGGTTTATTGCAATCTTTCTAACACAATATTCTGAACAATGAGGTTTTATTTGCTTCGCTGGGCATCTGCTGCTAAACGTACCCCCATCTGTAAAGTCAGTGTGAGGAAAGGATAACATCACATTTAGCAAGGGTCAAATACAGAAATTAATAGTTTATACAAATGTACTCATCTTTTGCAGCCAAGTACGATAAGACAAGAGATATTTACATCTGTCAAGATAGTTTAGAAAATGATACACCACTAGGTCTAATGTAAAGCTAACTTAAAGACTAAATAAAAAATTGGCATTATACAACACTAGAATCAACTCATGCATTGTTTATATCTCATTCTTTAACATTCGGATATTTCTTTAATCTACGATTACTTCGTGTATCTTTATGGTGGTGTCGTTTTTCCGCACATAAAAAAAATTAATAATGTATCTATCATCTACAGTAGTATGTGAATGCACAGATTACAAAATTTAAGATTCTTCATACCATCAGTTTATATATCTGGGTACTGTTAAAACAGACAAAAATTGCTTACATTCTGCCCACCCAACCCCAGACCATGTGTGTGTGTGTGTGTGTGTGTGTGTGTGTGTGTGTGTGTGTGTGTGTGTTTGATATTAATGCATTTCGTTGCAGTGGATACCTCCTGTGTATTGTGTATATACAGTTTTAGGGTAGGAGTCGAAGAAGATGGTAGGGTGAAAAGCTGACTGGGTAATGCATTATTTAACTTGTTTCGTTGCGTTTCTTTTCAAAGTGAAAAAGAAAACACGTTTTGCTATTATGAGTAATTTGGCGATTTCATTTATTATATAAGACATATTCTTAGCAAATAAATGTAAATATCCTGCACAACGCATATATGTAAAAAAAAAACCTGTTCTACCTGTAAGAAAATAGAAGTTGAAAAAAACATTTTTCCTTTCGAAATTTACAAAAGTTCAGGATAAATATAGAAAATATATATTTATTTCATTTTAAAAAGATTTGAAATACAGTTAAATTAATTTAAAATTCGAAAAGAACAAAGTAGCCCCAAAAGAAGGTCATTACTACTACAAACTGCATTGTATGGCTCTTAACATTTGTGATAAACTGCATCACCATATATACAGCTTTTTCTAGGAAACCTAGCTGCAAATAACATAGAGCCAGTGACAAATCAATTATTTAATCAAACTACAACGTGTGAGGGTGGAGGGTGGGGTGGTGTGTGTGTGTGTGTGTGTGTGTGTGTGAGAGAGAGAGAGAGAGAGAGAGAGAGAGAGAGAGAGAGAGAGAGTTAATTTTCAGTCAGGATAACATGAACCACATAATGGCATTACACAACAAATAACTTGCCTTATCTTTTGGACTAAAACTGCTTTATTTTGAGAAGAAGACATTACTGTACATAAAACATCGGCGACGGCAGTAAGCCGTCTTTGATTACCACATAAAAGTAATGTGAAAGAATCAAAATAATCTCTCTCTCTCTCTCTCTCTCTCTCTCTCTCTCTCTCTCTCTCTCTCTCTCTCTCTCTCTCTCTCTCTCTCTCTCTCTCTCTCTCTCTCTCTCTGCAGCTTGTGCGTCAGTATATACTTTGAGGCATTACGTTACTATATTACGCATAATAAAGCTGAATATACAGACCGAGAAATACAAATATGTAATACTGACAGGCATTATATGCCATTTTCAGGCTTTATACCTTGAAACCAATCTTAATTATTGGGGAAAATAAATCAAATTAAGTTAATGTTGTCTTCCAAGGAACATAATATAGCTGTTTTAGGACTCACTGAAATAAAACTAAATGCTAACCACAATGATGATCTATTTGATTGCCAAGGCTACAATAAACCATTACGCAGGGACAGACAGACAGCATGGGAAAGTCTTGTTGTACACATTAGGTAGAGGTAAATGCAGAAAGGCGACTTGACTTGAAGTCACAAGAAATTGAGAGTGTCTGGATGGAAATTTATCAAAATAATGCAAAATAATTTATAGTTGGTTTCATTTATATGCCACCTTCCTCCAAGGCAATTTGCAATGATAACTTTTTGAAATAAATGGAAAATGTTCTTGCACAGGAGAAAGAAACATATATACTCGGTGATATAAATAATGACCTTCTCAATATTCAAATAGGGAAGAACTGGATGGAATTTATTTAATCATTATGCCGAGTCCAGCTGGTAAATGACCCCACTAGTGTAACAGACACTCTTATTGATTACATTTATACCAACCTACCAGACAATGTGTGTTAACATACCAAAAGTTGGTCTTAGTGACCACTATCCTACTGTTTTGACAAGAAAGGTTAAATGCAAGAGAAATAAGAAAAATACACACAAAACTATCACATACAGATCATTCAAAACTTTTAATGAAGAACAATTTCTCAATGACCTATATAAAGTTCCATGAAGTATGATCCAAAATTTGGATGACAGAGATGAAGCTTGGAGGGTGTAGACTGCCTTATTTATGGATGCACCACTGAAAGTACATGAGTAAAGAATGAAATCCAACCTACTTGGCTTACAACTGAAACCCTTGATGCTATGAAAACAAGAGACTAATTCAAGACTATGGGAAACCATACACAATATAAAGTATGGAGAAATAAAATAACAAGTATGATTAAAAAAGCTAAACAAAATTATTATCATTCATTGCTTGAAAACAAAAAAGCGACAAAACTGCATTTGAAAAGTCTTCAATGAACTCACTGGAGGAACACACAAAGATGAGATAAATAAAATTCACTCACTTCTGGTTAATGACACTGTAGTCGCTGATGACAATGACATTGCAAATGTTTTTTCCACAAACATTTCCACAAAGGTAAAAGAACCAGTGATTGAAAACAACTTTAATGAACTGAAAAAGTTCTGCAGCAGCAAAATCTCTAAGGAGGTATGTTTCACTATCCCACCAGTATAAAAACTTTGTTAAGCAATTTCTAAGTAAACTTCATACTAAGAAAGCTACAGGACTTGATCAGATTGGTCCACGACTCATTAGATCTTCTGCCATACTCGCTTCTGGTACACGAATTGATAGACTTTTTCCAAGGATCGACTGACGATTTAATGCGAGGGCAAGCGTACAATCTTGTGAGGTTGGTAAGTAGTCACTTTAAAGTTTCCATCCTGTCCAGACTGCAAGGCTTCTTTCAATAAGCCAAAGTTTACCACTTGACTAGTGCGATAATTGAAAGTCAATCCTTTCACTTTACACTCAATGTGCACTTCTCCTTGAGGGTTACGGTATTCGTGACTATAATGTTTGGGACCGCCATTTGCAAAACTTAAAATCTTATCCTTGGGATGCTCGTCCGTCCAGGCTATTAAACGGTCTATTTCGATTTTCCGTTGATGTTGACCCAGACGACTGATGTAGATGAAATTGTCCGTGTCAAAATACAACAAACGATTTCCTAACAGTTCTAAAGCTTCGAACAGTTTGAAGCGAGCATGGGCTGTCACCTAAGCAACAATGATGACATTTACAAATTCGTCGGCTTCTACAAAGTCCAGTTCTTCGTAATTGACTAAGAGCAAGTCCTTACGAAGGACGTCCACGTATTTCATGTATTTAGTTTTGTCGTGTATTATCTGGAAGTAGCGGGAAGGTTCTGTTTAACATCACTTTAGCAAACGATGGCCGTCCTTCGTTTTTCTAATTTGGTCTAAAGTGATGCTTTCCTGCTCTCAGTATATCTTTTTGAATTTGTGTTGGTCTTCGGGAGTGTGACACAAGGAAGGATAACCACTGGCTTCTTGTTTCAGTTTCAAAAAGGCATTCACGCAGTCTGAGAAAATACCTTTTTGAGTCTCGTCGCCCTTGTGGTATTTTTCGGTCTTAGTAAAGTCGTAAATTTCATACACTTTTAACAGTTGGCATCTCAAATCTAGAGCTTTAAACAATTCCACGCTGACCCATGTTCCCGTCAAGGTGTGTTCTTCGAGAGTGTGCTGACAAGGATGGTCTTGGTTGCACGTTTCAGCACAAGATGAAAACAAGGGAAACATCAGTTTTCCTTGGCAATGATGTGGTAACCTTAGGATGGTACAAATTCGTGGGATGTAAGACTTTACACTTGATCAATCCGTCGCATTGTCGAATGTTGTTCACGTCAATGTGTTCAGTCAGCAATTGTGGGTGCCCTGTGAGAAAGTGACAATCTTATCCCACGTAAGGATACAAAGAACACAAGAACAAGTATTTGATTTCTTCTCCTTTTTCCTCGTCGGCTTGGTACAGCAGATGGAATTCGTCCGTCCTCCCTACAAACTGTCTTGTGGGTTCAGAGGGTCACCCAGCTTGTAAATTTCCACGATGCTCTTAAACTCGGGATCGGTTTTCAATCGATGATCGTACTCGTGTTCCCACATTTCCACCACTTGGTATACCTGCTCTTCTAACTTCAAGCGACGCTGACAAGTCTTCCATGGTCCGTTGTAAAAAAAAACAACTGGTTTTTAGTGCCATGTTGAGGGTATCAGATGGGACATCTGTGAAATAAATATCCGTTAAACTCGTACACAATCATGGGGTTTTCTAAGCCCCGGCCATCTACTAAATACCTTCCGATAGCTTTCTAGCCTCCTCCTTTGCGGACATGTTGGATCCAGTTGTCTTCCTTGCCACACACGTAAAGTAACCAACATAGGGCTTTGACCGAGTATTGACGTTTGACAAAGTTTGTCGTTTGAGTAATGATAACAGCTAACGTGTTTTCGGGCATAAATCGTTAGCGGTAATAAGCTTTGGCAATGGTGCAGGATTCTTTCAAAGGATCGATTCCTCCGTATTCCATGAACACTTCTCGAAATTTTCCACAGCAACGCCGTAAAATGTCCCCGTTGGAACGACAATATTTTAACATTTCTTAATGAAAGTCGAAAGGGTCCGCGGCGTGACTCTGGTACCATGTGTAAAAAGCTTCTCGTTGTTGCGTACGCATGTTGTCGGGGTCGTAGTAGTGAGCCTCGGGCAAATAGGGTAATACGGTGTGTTGATTGTTTTCTGTATTGTAAAAGTGCAGAAAACAGCCTTTGACCATTTCTGTGCATGTCGTAGTAGTGAACCTCGGGCAAATGGGGTAATACTGCGTGTTGATTGGTTTCTGTATTGAAAAAGTGCAGAAAATAGCCTTTGACCATTGCTGTCATGCCAAACGTTTTAGGCATACGACTCAAAAACATGGATAAGGAACTCATCGCATCTTTAAACTGCACTTGACCCACTTGCATGGAAATGATTTTGGCACCGTTCAGAGTCACTTTAGGACGTTCGCTACTTTGTTCCGCATAGTATCTCAACAGAAAATGTCCATTGTATCCAGAGAAATTGTGAGCCATCACCGTGGCATGGCGATGACAGTCTCCATAACGTTCGATGTCTTCTTGGCTCCACATCCCGTCATAGGGTCTAAGATCCATTGGGTAAAATCGGTCAATGTGTTAGGTCCCGTTGCACTTAACACATGCTCGATGAATCACACAGAAATTATGAATGTGAATGACAGTTTCTTGTATGCATTCGAAATCGAAAGAGATGAAATTGACTTTTTTCTGGTCATCTTCTTCTCCTTCTTCATGTTTAGAATGGTATTTTTAAATGTAGCATTGGTCCACGATTTGACGACAAATGTGACATCGTTTCTTTCCTGATCAGACTGCGCTTTAGTGTTGTTGGTAGCTATACCTTGTCCACAGGAAGAGCACAATCTCAGGAGCTGAGAAGCACATTTTTGCTGTGATCCTTGCGTCTTCAAATGTTGTTGGTAACAGACAGGACTAACAAACGGGCGTTTACAAGCAGAGCGATGCTCTCGTTCTTGTCCTTCGTCCAGACATGATTTAGAGGCCGATCAAACTGTACATTTCGATCCGCAATGGTCATGTTGCTCTCGATTGTTATAGCTATAATCACATTTCTCACAGTAATAACCGTATGAAAGGAAAGCAGTGATACTGGAAATGGCATCAAAATGTTAATCGTGATGATATACGAGAATGTATTTTCCTTCTTTGAAATCTTTGCCTCGAAACAACAGAGGTGTGTGCACGTCCTGAGGGTGTACATTCAAGTTGTAACATGGAGCCAAGACGTCTTGCAACTTTTGCATTTCAGGAATGCCACAGGGCGTGTCTTTGTACAGGCCAGCTTGTTGCTACAGGATTTCTGCTTCTTTTTGTTGTTTGGCTCTGCTATATTTTTGAATAGCTTGTCAGGCTTTTTTCCATTCTGCCGTGTCGTTCTTGTCGGCATACGTTCGTCCCACTACGATGGCAAGGGTTAAACACATCTAGTATTGAAGATTGTTAATTCGGACGAGTCTCATGTTGCGAAGATCGTCGACCAAGAAAACCTTTTTGCGCTTCCCTTGGGGAAGAGAAACATGTGTCATGAACATTGTCGCTTTTCCGTCGGTGATGTGAAACTTGTCATTTGATTGTTGTACGTGTTGAATTTTGTCCATGACTTTGGAAGTTGTTATATTCTGCTGGGCGGCTAAACTCGATCAAACGGGAGACTTCGAATTTTTGTGATGAATGAAAAGGCTCAAGCGAGCGTTTTCTTTGGCTTGACATTGCCGTTTCAATGTGATTAGCAAAGAATCCCACACATCGGTGATGAACCCTTCTGCTTTCTCCAGTGGAACATGAGACTTTAAATCTTTAAGCTTCACTGCGTACGTATAGTCTGTAGTTCTAAATTTTATAGAGGAGCGTTTGTCCTGCTCTCGAATGTGGTAGTAGTTTTCAGGGTTTACTAATGGGAATGAACTTTGTTTTGGTGTAAATTCCCTCTCCTGTTTTTGACTTTTTTAGAAACAGAGTCTACATTCACGCACTCACACATATATGCTAGGGTTTTAAAATGGATTTTGAGTTTTAATTGATTTTTGGCAAAATGAATATTAACTCTTTTCGAAAAAAATAGGTGGCCCTGAAAAGGACCGTTGAATGTTTTGTTTCCTGAGAACAATCTCAGGAACGAGAAGCAATCAGCTTTAACTGACTGAAGCATTTGCCACGGTCATGGCCTTCTTGTCGACATGCTCTTGTCAATGACTTCGTAGAAATCACTAAAGGTGGTGTAGTTACAGGGTTAGGCTGTTTGGCTCGGGAAGGTCTTTTTTCTTAGGTCGTAATAAATAAATCTGACACGTTTCTTTCACACTTCTTAATTCAACTAAAATGTCCAAGAGTACCGTGACCTTTAAACATTCACTGCTTCTTTCTCTCCTAGAATTTGTTTATTTTCTACTTCTTCCTCTTCTTCTTCATGTCGTTTGCTTCTCGCCTCTTCTTCTTCTTATCACTGTTGCAGTCCAAAGGGAGAAATACTTGTTCTGCCTCTTTCTGTTGTTGTAAAAATTTATCCTATTCTTCTTTCTGTCTTTGTCTAAAATCGTCGATGCGTTGTAAAGAAGGAGAAAGTGGCAAAGGTGCTGCTGCCAGAACAAATTCTTGTGAAGAGAGAAAATCTACTAAATCCCATTTGAAATCAACCTCTTCGGGAAGTTGAAATGTGTTCACAATAGTAGTCGCTGCTATGCCATCACGTTTTGTCTCCACAGCATGGTGCAACCCAAATCATCATCTTCTTAGGTTCCGTCATGTTACACCAAACAATGTCACATTAATTCCCTGCGCACAAGCGCTAGCACACGTATATAGAGATTGTGACGTCTCCGGTACTAAGTTACTTGGATCTTTTGTTGTATCAAAATAATTACATTTCAAAGCATTAGAGCACCATCAGAAATATATATTTTACAAACCACAAGTATTTTGCGCGAAAATAAAGAAATCACTGTTAATGCTAATATCTGTACTTTCAAGATTGTTTAATAAAAATCGGTAATAACTTTATCCCTAAATATTAATTTGAGTTTATTCTGTCAAAACTAATTGGTCCAGTGGTTCTAAATTATATATAGTTAATGACATATTATTTTATTTTTGATTTGATATATTTCTAGAGATGTTAATTAAACTTGTTTACTTTCTTTACTGGCTTCTATTCATATACTGCAATGGTTATAATGCTGAGGTTAAACATTTGGCATGTTTGTTTTCTTGTGGATGATATTCACTGGTAGCTGTTGCTGCTAAAGCAAATTAATAGTGTTACAATAATATATTTGTCAGTGTGAACTCGAGATCGTGATTTTAATGTTTCCTATTGTCAGTATTGGTTTCTTTACATTGTTTAGGGTTGTTCCATTTAAGCATACATGGTACCCAGGAAAGGCAGTTTTTTAAAACTATATGCCAGGGTACTTTGATTTCACAGAGAACATATTAAAATGGTAAGAAAATTATAAATTGCATCTTTGGGTGAGCAACCACTTTAAAAGTGCCTAATATGGCAAGGTGTCCATGGAATTATATTAAAGTCTATTAAAAATTATCATCACTCCTGTTATTGACATGGGATTTTCACTTTTTATGACTGTCTTGTTAGGCGTATATAAATATAATACTAATCTGGCATGTAATTAAGTTGTAAAGGTGACCATTATAAAATTTCTACTTATCCAGAAATGATGGCCATATCAGCATTCATTTTTCACTAAAAGACTTCATATGATATCTAGCGGAGCCTAAATATTGACGGTGTCAATTTCATACCAAATGTGGCTATCATGGTGCCCATTTGAAAAACTTTATATAGCTGTTTTTCCTGAAGGGATGATTATATTAGTATGGAGTTTTCATATAAAGTTTTATATTTATATATATTTTCCTCTGAATAATTATGGTGCTAATGTTAAATCCAATATGTCTAACACAGTGACTTATTTTAACTCTTATTGTTCAAAATTATCATAGATGGTTTTAGCTCTCAATATTCAAATGCTCTTGAATTCTTCTAACCTCTAAAACGAAGAGCTTCAGTCCATTTAAGCACACTTGATAATATTGCCAAATACTTTCTTAGATCTGAATGACAAAATGGATCACTAGAATTTGAGGCGCAGACAGATATTGCAGGCTCTGAAGTCTCAAGCCAGACAGTGGTTTGATACATCATCAGGAGAAAAGAGACCAGCTTTGCATAATCTGAGGGAAAATGCGAATCTGAACCAGGGGAGGTGTACCTAACAAAAGTGGTGGACCTTTCATTTGTATATACATGACAGTTAGCCAAATTTAAGCAGCAAAGAGGATGGATGAGTAACAAAAGAGAGGATCAAGAAGACTGCAGGCAAGTCTTAAATGATGACTCATTCAGTGTTAGAAGATGGAGAAGCATCTTATGAACTTGGAGGAAGGGGTTTTGGAAGGTCCAGTTCTCCCTGTGAAGTGAGCAACTTTTCTGGCCTGTTGCAAGATTGACGTCTAAGCCATCAAAATATTTTGCAGGAAAGAGTTCAGAACATGATGTTCATGAAGAAAAGCATACAGTGTCAGCATTGATAGCAAGGTTTCAAGGCCAAAATAAATAACTTCAGTTCCCAAAGTAAAATTTTGCTGTGCTAATATACAGGACAGTACATCTAAAGAAGAAGAAAGAAGGAACAAAGTGACAAAACACAATAATGAATATTTGGATGGGACATATAAATTGAAGCCCCAAATAAAAGAGACAAGATCAAATGGAGATTAAGTTCATTTGATGATATAACTTTCCCTATTAATATTTATAATGGGTGTGAAAGAAATAATCCTATAAATATTAATTTTCTTTATCCCCAATATACAATGATGCAACATATTTTATTTACTTTTATAAGTCTTAATATGTTAAATCAGGACGGAATTGTGGAACAAATATTGTGTGGGTTGTTTCCCTTCATTCAGGATCAGAATGTCGTCACATGATCACAAGGTCCAAACACTGAGCAAGCATGTCACAGAATAAATTATAATATCTTCATCATGATTTAGCCAATGTATGGAGAAAATACATCAAGGGATTTAGGAAATATTTGTAAATGAAAAACCTTCATCGAAAACCTTATCATAAAATTCCATGTAATTTAGCTTTAGTTGAACTTTGAACACAGGTTAACAGGGGCATTGTTTAAGTTCATAATTAATAATGTCAAGTATGACGAGAAACTATCGGGGTTTAAGAAATATTTTCAAACTAAGAACTTTAGATTAATTTGATGTTTATTCCTAAAACTACTTTCGAAGTTATTTCACTATCTAACAGGAATGACCGAGCTATTTTCCAATAGCACAGGAGCACAGGAAATGTAAATTTGTGACAACTCAAAAATGATCTTACAGAAATAAATATATACTTAAAAATTTTTAAAACCTTTGCGAAGACTTGTCCAAATGGCAGTCTGGCGTTGGGCAGACAGGTCGCGGTATTTGAAGTAACAAGGTTTAAGCTGGGCCGCTTGATCTAACTGATCATCGCAGATTTGTAGTCCAGACCGTCAGTGTGTAATCCTAAGCTTTTATCACCATGGTCTGTTCCTGAACTTTGTACGATTGGCTTGTCAATTCAGTCATCTGATATTGTTATTAATAATATTATTCTTCTTCTTCTTATTATTATTATTATTATTATCTTATTATTATTATACAAGGATCTCGGTCATAATTTTTCCCTGCTATCTTTAAGATTTATATTCACTTACCAATTTAGATCAAAAAATCTAGAATGGTAACAAGCTATGCATATGAGATGACATCAATAACATGCATGGATCTTGCTCATTATCTAACTCAAACAATACTTTGATAATAAAGACTGTGTTAACATTTTCTCCAAAATCATATCAGCAATATTGCTTCATGATTCAAAAATAAGAAAAAAAAATCAATCAGATGCATGTTGATTTCCTTAATATGCATTGATCTTGTTTAGTATTTAATTTTTCTGTGATCATGATGAACTTCATTAATACAACAAGTTTGATCAAAAATGAATCAAAAATATGGTCTCCAGAGTGGTAACAGTCTCAGTCTATTACATGTAAGATCAACTCATTGATATGTGTGAATCTCACTCCATATCCAACCTAGATGATAAAGTCAATGTTAAAATTTGAATCAGAAACATTTCTTGAAGAGAGGTAACAAGTTCAGAATATCATTAATATGTATGGATCTTACTCATTATCGATGTGATCTAAAATCATTATTATATAATCCCATATACAAAGTCTAATTCAAATCAGATTAGAAATATTGCCTCCAAATAAGCTGGTGTTGATGGATTGACAACAGTCACAACAGTATACATGGTGCATGACATATGCATGACCATATAATAAACTTGTTAGGACTTGTGTTCCTGTGAGTTAAAAATAAACAAATCACAAATGAAACTCTTAACTTGATATTGCACTATTAGACTCTGTTGGATCTCAGCAAAATAGCAGATCAAAATTCAAATAGACTGTACATTAGTCAAAAACTGCCACAAGCACTTTAAGATATTGTTCTTGTTGTTGTTGTGGGGCTTAACACCATTTTTCAGCACACAATAGGCTATACATTGTGGCCAGTATTAATGGTGGAGGAAGAAACCAGGAAATGCATGGAAAGAACCACCAACCCACGAGAAGCTACTCGCCAGCTTTCTCACATATCCACATTAGCCGAATCTTAGACTCGAACCCATGCAGACAGATGTGAGATGGCAGAGATCCATAACAAAGAGCGCTTTAGACCACTTGGCCACTCAGGGCCCCCACTTGAAGATGTGTATCTATTATGATAATGAAAGTCACTTTAAAAATAATTGAATTGTACTTTTTTAATGGTTTCTACTCATTGTTGGATAGATTAATGATAGAAGGCAAATAACATATAAAAGCTGTAGCTCTACCAGATGTTAAAATGTTTCAGTAAATCTGTGTATTCAAATTACAAAAAATCTACTTACAAATATATTGTACAGTAAAGTAGACATATACTAACATTTAATTACCTTTATTATGGAGGGGAAAAAACTGGAAAAAGGAAAAGCATAAAACTATGAGATTAAAATACAATTAGAATTCCACTGATGATTACAGTGTTAAAATGTTAAATTTAACAAAAATCCTGAAAATTCATGTACTACATGCACACTAATGCTAATCCCAACCAGATGTTGTAACATGCATCATTTGTGATCTTTTGTTATTTTCAACAAGACTCTAAAACGGCCATTTTAAAATTTTAAACACTTTAGTGAGACAGAAAATATGTCCGCAGAACTTTATATTTTCAAACAGGTGCATTACCCCAAAACTGTCTATGCAAAATATTAAAAATGAAACACATTGGCATTGCACAAATGTAACAAACATTTAATTTAAATACTCTGAATTTTAACTGGACCATGCAATTGGAGTTACTACATATTCAAATTTTCAAATGTAGCCAATGATTTGTTATCACAGTAGTTATTGTAGAATCCATCCTAAAATACTATTGCTTTAATAGTATAATAAAATTAAAATTGAAAAATGTTACAATGTCTAAATAGTATAATAAAATTAAAATTGAAAAATGTTACAATGTCTAAATAGTATAATAAAATTAAAATTGAAAAATGTTACAATGTCTAAATAGTATAATAAAATTAAAATTGAAAAATGTTACAATGTCTAAATAGTATAATAAAATAAAAATTGAAAAATGTTACAATGTCTAAATAGTATAATAAAATTAAAATTGAAAAATGTTACAATGTCTAAATAGTATAATAAAATTAAAATTGAAAAATGTTACAATGTCTAAATAGTATAATAAAATAAAAATTGAAAAATGTTACAATGTCTAAATAGTATAATAAAATTAAAATTGAAAAATGTTACAATGTCTAAATAGTATAATAAAATTAAAATTGAAAAATGTTACAATGTCTAAATAGTATAATAAAATTAAAATTGAAAAATGTTACAATGTCTAAATAGTATAATAAAATTAAAATTGAAAAATGTTACAATGTCTAAATAGTATAATAAAATTAAAATTGAAAAATGTTACAATGTCTAAATTGATTAATCTATAAATATGATGGGAAAAAGATAGATGATGATTAATATTAGAAATAAGAAAACAAAGACATTTACAATTACATTTAATACATTTACATTTACTGTTTTACAAAGACATGTGCCTCTGGCATCAGCTGTACAGTTTCACTCATGGTACAACCTTGGGTCAGAGTGTTATATTACATCCCAATCAAAACATTAAAATGATAAAAACACACACAAGTGTCTTATGTCTAAGTTTGACCTCTTAACAGGACCCATGTACTGCAGAGATACAAGCATTTTTGTTTTAACATCATAATCCAAACAAAGTCAATCTCTTTAGACATTATTAAAATATAGAAATGAAGCTTCCAGCAGACCTGATCCAACTTCCTGAATCCATGGCCCAAACCAAGAGTCAGAAGAAAATTAAATAAATGATATATCTTAATAGGAACTGATAAAGTGTTACTAAAACATAAATTGTTGAAAATGGTTAAAATAAAATGTGTCCTACTTCTTGACCTTGTGATCCCTCTCCTAAGGACAAGACCCAAAAGCTGAAGTAATAATACAGGGGTCATGAGTTAGAAGCATGAGAGATACAGTCCAAACATGAAGTAAACTTTGTTAAAGATATGTGAAATGTATGTATAAAAATCTTAGAGAAAACCATGTCCTGTTTTTGAAGCCATGATTCACCTAAGAACAAGACAGAGGTGAAGAAGTCATGTAGGGGTGAAAGGAAATATATGATGATGTTATATTCTAAGACAGAATAATGATTGGGTAGGTGGATATTAAAATTTGGTGAAAAATACGTGAAACCAATAACATTAACTAACAAATACAGTGACCATACATTATACTCCTGTCGTGATGAATAGTCCTTATTCAGAAAATGGACAATTTTGGACATAAATTATTCTTCCTTAAATGACAATTATCATGACCTTTGACCTTTTTTTCTACAAAGTAAATATACTTCTTTCCAATCCTAAAAGCAAGTCATATCAGACAATTTGTTCTTGGTCTTTGATGTGGAAATACTTTGCAGGGGTAGGTGGAGTTATAGTCCACCAGTACAAGTTAATTTTTTCCTCCAACAAATTAGTATTTTATGAAGACAATCCCTTCTCACTCCCTAACCACAGCCAAAATACAGAATTTCATCTTTTTTGACTTGGATTAAGAGTACAGGATTTCAGAGTAGTATAAGAGGATGAAATCTTTGTAATACTGTAGTAGCTGATAAATAAAACATAAATAAATTTATCCCCAAAACTCATTTTAATAGCAGAATTCAATTATGCGAAGGGTGATAGAACCCTAACTTTAATCCTTTTTTAATGATATGTTTATTTAATATTGGAGTTCATGATAAATTGGAGTTCTTGGACTTTGATGTGGAAATTCATTTAATATTAGAGTTCTTGATAAATTCATTTAATATTGGAGTTCTTGCTAAATTCACTTAATACTGGATTGCTTGTGAAATCCATTTAATATTAGAGTTCTAAGTGCATTTAAAATGGAGTTCTTCACAATACTAAGTTCATTAAGTTCCTCTAATGTAGGGATTTATGTTAAGTTTATTTAATGTTAAGGTCCATGCTAAGTTCATGAATATAGCAGTTCATACTAAGTTTATATAATGATTAGGTTCTAGCTAAGTTCATTTAATATCTGGATTCTTTACAATGCTAAGTTCATTTATTATTGGTGCTCTTGCCAAGCACATGTAATGTTGTGGATCTTTACCAAATAGAATTATGAACAGAATGCAAGTGCCCATTACAATCACTTCCACTAGAAAATGTCTTCAAACAAACCCAGCAAAAATGAACATGACAACTTTCACACTCCATGTGATTACAACCACCATTTTTCTCAATTGGAGCAGAGCACTTTGGACAAAGCTTTCTATTTACTCTGTCTTTCCTTAGCCAAGAAACAATTTTGTTTTCATCTCTCTTTTCTGCCAGGTACATGGAACATGTTAGGCCATTGTGGTACTGGATATGGCAAGCTGTACAAATCCTTTGCTGACATTCACTACATGCAAATGGTGTTCCTTCAGCTGTGATCCTGTAAACCATTTGACAGTCAGGTGTAATGCAGTAGCGGAACTGTGTATTATTTTTGCTTACAAAGAGACTTAAGGAAGATTTCATTAGATCTCGTTGTGTAGTACATCCTTGTTGAATAAGAGCAGTAAAGTCTTCAATAACCAAAGGTTGTTTACAGCTTTCTGCAACACATAAAATAGGAAAGATTTTATCCTGGATGGCAGACTTCAGTAGGTTTTTGATGCATTCACTGCAATATGGATGTCCACAGTACTCGAGATGATACATGCTAGAAGGTTCCACTGGACACATACAAACTGGACAGTCTGGCAACTCTGATGGTTCATGATGAACAATATCCGCTAAATTACAACAAATTTCCTGTAATAATTTCTTCATTTTGTCAATAGAGTCTTGATCTCCAAGAACAGTTATCTGGTGATTTCGTAAGTCAAGTTTGAGGGATTTAACTCCTGTGTGTTCCTTCATTTGTTCAAGGTCTGTACCATATTTGGATATGAGCTCCTTCATTACCCCACGTGGTTTGCCATCTCCTCTTAACTGTAATTGTATTTCAAGAAGGTCTGCCAATGTATCCAAATATTTGATGATGTGAGACAAAGCTTCTGTTCTTCTTGTTTGTGTTCCTTGAATGGAAACAGACATTGTTCTGTTATCAACAAAAATAACAGCCCCAGTTTCTTTCTCTATTCTCTTAACCTCACAACGCCCATCTCTGGTAAAAAGTCTAGCTATTTCCTTATTTCGTCCACATTCAAGGATATCAGCTTGGACTACATCATGTAATAATGCTTTCACATGACCCAATAAACCGGCATCATTAGAGTTAATATTTAGAAAGACATTTCCTGCTCTGGATGTGTTGGTTTTCACACTAACATTTGGATTTTGAGACATAATGAATTCAATGGTGGGTTCAATTTCAGACTTCACTGCCTCATAAACATTCTTCCAAATAGTTATTGATGTTTCCAACTCAGCGGTTACATGAACAGGATAGACACCAAAACTTGGTGGATTTATACGCATCCCATTTAATGCAGTCTGACCTTGATTAGGGTTGCTGAAACTAACAAACACAGTGTATTGAATGCATTTCTGATTTTTAACTGGATCTGGTACAAATGTGATATCAAAGGATCCTCTCGGGGCATACTGTGAAACTATTCTCTCAATTTTCTCACAAAGTGCATTATACATTTGTTTTGAAGTTTCAGAGGTTTCTCTAGGGATAACAATATGTTTTATTCTGTTACTGAGACCAAAAAATCTTTTGAAGGAAGCTCTGATATCTTCTTCAAGAATGTTATACTGTAAACCTTTCAAATACAATTGATTTGTGGTGTCATGAGTATCATTATCACTAGATTGCTGTATTGAAACTAAATAACCATCAATTGTAACTGATTCTGCTGCCAAAGCCATTACAAAGTCCTCTGGCCAAGCCATTTTGACATAAGCAATTCCCTTCCCACGTCTTCGCCACCAAGTTAATTTGACTTTAAAATCCCTGGAAATATTAGAATTTATTCTTGGTAGCTGAGGAATGGCTTCATAAAATCTGTTTGCAGAAGATGTAAGCAAAGCCACGGCATTTGTGGCATCTATATCTCTCATAAAAGTCACTGTTCCCCAGTAGGAGGGATCCTTTCCATCTTTCTTCACAAATGGTTTAATGTCTGTTATCTCTCCATACAAAGAGAAAACCTTCTCAACGTCTGAGATCTCTATCTCTTTATCGGATTGTAGTTTCTGTTTGACAAAGAGGGTCCTATACTGGTATGGCATGAGAATATTTATTACCTCAGCACCTGCACCCAAAACAACTCGTACTCCCCCATCTGTTTTTCCAACTGGCACCTCAACACATTTTTGCAACAATGACTTAGTTAACCCATCCAAAACGTCTTCAAGCATTCTTACAGTCAATTGCTCATCCACCTTACAACAGTAGAGCTGTATCTTTCCAGTAATCTTGTTTGCATCAAGTACCACAGTTCGATTTTCACATGCTATACTGAGTCGACCTTCTATTTCTCTTCTATTTTGATGTAGTGGACCAATAAATTGCTTTAATACTTTTTGCCCTGCCCAGTATGTCTGCTTTAATGAAACACATATTTTGTCCTTTGTGCTTTTGTAAATGTCTAACACTTCTGATGGTAGCAATATCATTTCCTCTTCATTAATAGGAGTAATGTTGGTCACAAAATCTGCAGATGTCTGAAGTACCTGCTCATAAACAATAAGCTCTGGATGGAGATCTAATGGCTTCAGTACTGATGATGGATGAATCTGAACATGCTGGTGATTCACTAAATTAAAATATCCTGCCTTTTCATGTCCAAGAAAGCAGCAAACATTTTGTTTCAGAGTCTCTATCAATACTTTTTTCAGTATAGGGTCAGCCTCCTCCACTAATCTGAACTCAAAAAGAATGTCTTCTCTCAAGTCCCTCTTCAAAATTGTTCGGAGTTCATTCATTGTCTCTCGCACACCTCTCAATGATTTGGCATTGATACAATTCTGAAAACACCATGCACCTTTCTGTTTCTCTGCAACTTTATCCCATCTTCTGTAAACATTGAGCAATGTCAAAATATCACCTTCTTTGTGGCAAAATTCTATTTTTTTATATCTGCTTTCTTCTTTTCTTCTTCTGTCCCTGATCGATAGAACGTTCCACCTCCTCCACTAAATGATGCCACAACAAGAGCCTCCATAGGTATACCTGCCAGTATTCCTTTTTTCAACAGTAACCCCTGTCTAGGTTCAATTGGCAGCTTTGATATCCACCATCCGAGTTTGGAGATCTTGTCATCCTCAACTGCTCCTATTTCACAGAGAGACTGCATGGCATTCTCTAGGGCCTCTCGTGATGGTAACTCAACAAAGTCAAAAGAGAGAGGATCTACTCCAAGCTCCAAAAGCTTAAGAAGGGCTTGCCCTAGATGAACTCTCAAAATCTCTGGTTTTGTACTTTTTTCCATTGTTTCATATGTTTTTTCATTGTAAAGTCTGTAACATTTACCTGGTGATGTCCTTCCTGCTCTCCCTTTCCTCTGTTCAGCAGAGCTCTGGCTAATTGGATACACACTGAGTGAACTAACATTCCGCTTTGGGTCAAACCGCATCTCTTTTGCAAGTCCTGTATCAACAACAAATTTAACTCCAGGAATAGTAATAGATGTTTCAGCACTGTTAGTTGCAAATACAACTTTACGTTTATTTGGTCTATTCGGTTGAAAGACTTTCTGTTGTTCCTCGGGTTGAAGTTTTCCATGCAGTGGTAGACACTGGAAGGAGTCATCTGTGGGACATTTCTGAACAAACTCCTCACAGCACTTTTCAGTTTCAAGTGGTGTAGTGAGAAAGACAAGTATGTCCCCATCAGCTGGTGGATTTTGCCTGTGCAGATTCACAGCTGTATTAACTGCTTTATTAACATAGTCATCAAAGGGATTTTGGTCATCCACCTGGTTTAGCCATTTAACTTCAACAGGATATGCCCGACCTGAAACACGAACAACTGGACATTTCTCTGGTCCACCAAAATAGGAAACGAAAACATCTGGATTAATTGTTGCCGATGTTATTATCACTTTCAAATCGGGTCTTTTCTTCAATGCTGATTTAATCATTCCCAACAATAAATCTGTAAAAATGCTTCGTTCATGTGCTTCGTCTATGATGATGCATGAAAAATTTTTAAGTTCGTTATCTTTGAGGCACTCATTCAGAAGAATATGATCTGTCATGTACAAGATCTTTGTAATCTTTGTTCTTTTAACTTTCATACCAACGTGATATCCAACAATTTGTCCAACACTTGATGCCATTTCAGAAGCTACAAAAGTTGCCAGAGTCACGGCAGCTATCTTTCTTGGCTGTGTGCAGGCAATAAGACCATGTTCTGCAAATCCTGCCTGATAGAGATACTGAGTCATCTGGGTACTTTTTCCAGATCCTGTCTCCCCCAGTATCACCGACACTTGTGAATTCTTCACCTCACTGAGTATGTCTGACCGTCGTGCATATATTGGCAAAGCTTCTGATAGCCGCCTGCACTCTATTCCAAAAGCAATCATAATTTCGTTCATTTTTGTTTCAAATTTTACAGAGTTCTTGATTTCCTCTAGCTTACCATAAACACATTGTATGTAGGAACAAAATTCTTTCATCTGAAGTTCAAGTTCTTTACATTTATCTTTTGTTGCCTTTATTTCTGATTCTGGGTTTTCAAATTCTCTCAATGACAGTTCTCCACCTTCACGTTTCTCAAGCTTGATCTCTCTTTTATTCTTTTTTTCACTTTTAAATTTTTTAAGCTTCATCACTCTTTTACTCTTCTCGTTTATTTTTGATTTGTGTAATCCCAAAGCGTATGTGGCCCTTTCCACTATTATCTTTAAATGTTGTTCAAACCGAGATTCAGTTTTATTTGGGTCTAAAACAATAAACTTCCTCATTTTCTGCTCAGGAATGTAGGTAAGTAGCTTTGTAGTTGACGTTTTGTTACTTTGTTGTAGGAATGTTTTAGCTTTTTTAGGAACAACTTTGCTGGGAAAAGGCAGTGTAACTTTTGTATTTCTCTGTCGATTGAATGCAATGCTTTCAATATTTTGAACTTCAAATTTGTATTTTAATCCATCTCCAAGTCTATAATTCGTGCATACCCCCAAGTCGGATCCATTTTCAGCCACATTCGAGACGTTGAAACAGGATAAAGAATGCTGAATTTTCTTTGATTTTGGATTCATTTCATCTTCCTGCTTCATCGTCTTGTACTTTTGTTTAATCATTTTCTTACATTTACTTGTAGGTACACCCTTGTTTTCCCTTACCTTTTTATCAGTATCCATTGTTTCCTTGCTTTGTATAACCTCTTGCCTATTAATCCCATCTACAAACTGAAAAGTGTCCTTGGAACTAGAAGGTTCACCTACCTTTAACAAAGGTCCATGTTGTTCATTAACGAATGTTTGAAACTTTTGTTCATCTTTAGGATTGGACAACCACCGTGATTTTTCAGGCAAATCCGTGTGTTTGCTATCGTTGCATAATTTTTTATGCCCTGACTGACTTTGAAGACAAGGGATTTTATGTTCTGGCTTCGACCTCTGTTGAAACACAATTCTACCCTCTGTTTCAGTTCTATCTTTGGACCCATTCTCTTTTTCTCTCCAATACAATGGTCTCGCCCTAGTACATATTTCTTCTGACTGCTGCGCAGAAGTGGAAAAGCTATTAAATTTACTGTGAGATTCTAACTTTCTCATATCCCTTCCTCCAAGCTCATCTGATGCATCTCCATCAGCTTGCACTGAATGAGTCATGTTCTTAGCCTTAGCGTTGCCTGTATTCTTCTTGACCATTTCTCTGGATCTATTCTCTTTTTGTCTCCAATGCCTTTCAAATATGTCTCCTTTAGATTTACTCTTATTCATATTAACATCACAAAATTCTGCTTTGGGAAATGAAGGTATTTCGTTTTGGCATAAACTCCTTGCTCTCAACTCTGATCCATCTTCGTTGCTGCCTAAATCTGACATGATCCCATTTCTATAAAAGGTCACTGACCTTGCGAGGCAATATTTCCCTGGTTCAGATTGGAATGTTTTTCCCAGATCCAGCAGATCTGGTCTTGTTTCTTCAGACAATGTATCAAATCTGCAATTACTTTTCACGATCTGCCTGGCGCCTTCTGAGAGATCCTCAAAGTCTGCAATGTTGATCTGGTCTGCAAAATCCAGGCTATCCATTCTTCCATTCACATCTGTTAAAAGAAGTTTGACAATATTAAAAACCAGGAATATAAATTTCAGTATGACATGATATATTTCATTGCTCTTTTTCATGCAAATGGCATCAGTCATTCATGTATGCTTACTCCTTACTAACGACTGTGAAGAGAAATTTACTTTGGTAAAGCAAAGGCACTCTAAACGCAGTTAACCCTATTCAGAAAGAATAAAATAAGCAAAGATGTTATCCACCACAAATATCTGCACTTTTTTAATTTTAGGAGCTACATTCAGATTTGTATCAACTTCTTATCATCTACTTATAGATAAAAGTGATATTAAACAGGATTCCTCTCCCACTTAATTACAATTTCCGCTTATGACTTTAGGAGGAGATAGTTACAGACAGATGGATAATCTGACTTATATTGTATTTTAATATCCCCAATACAGTGAAGCAATAACAGCGACAAAAATAATAATAAAGAAGCCAGAAATATACCACAAGTTTTACAGCATTTCAAATGAATATGTCAAGTCATGAAAAATTGTCCTCAATAGTTTACAATGATTACATGTTCATAGGTGTATCACCACCACCCTAGTCTATTTGAAATGAGCAAATTGATGCCCATTGATATGCAACGCTGCCAAAACTTTTTGATCTGGAGAATATTGTGAATGTAAAGGGCACTCATTTTGAACACTGAAGAGATGATGAACGGGGATGGGAATGGCCAGGGGGTTTTCAAATCGAGGTTTTCGATCCCTTCTTCACTCCAGCCAAAATGAACACCAAAAAATATTATTAGAGAATTCAATGTTGTTACCATATGAGTTTAATCTCCAGTTTATCTCGTCTGAGTCTCCCAGTAAAATTTATTCGCATCGAATCATGTCATTGAAGAGAAAGTGAGATAAGTTATTATTTTAAACCGATATGAAATTGAGTCTAAAATTGAATACTGATATGACCGTCATTTCTGGAAAGGTAGAGACAACAAAACAAAGTAAATAGACACCATGTCCGCTACATTTTGTCAGATCAGCATTAAATTCATATAACTTAGCTAACCAGACGATCATAAAAAAGTAAAAATCCTACATCAATAGCAGATCTTTTTTGAGGATGGTCCTTACTTATTGTCCTTCAGGATAGTCCTTACTGACTTTAAATTCAGGAGGAATAATGATGACAAAACTTTCAAAATGGCTCCTCTGGGGGCCATATTTTGTGTCAGATCAGCACTATTATTATTTATGACGAGATATCATACAATATATTTTAGTTAAAACCTTATGCTATAAGAATTCAGAAGGAGTTGAGATAACAAGATATCCAAGATGGCAATGTTGTGGCCATGATATGTGGCACCATTTTCATTTAAGATCAAGAAGACACAGAAAGTCTATGTGAAAACCCCATATTGATATGACCAGTGATTCAGGAGGAGTAGCCAATAACACAATTTTCAAGATGGCCATTTTGGTGATCATACTGAATACCCATGCAGAACCATTTATAAGACACAATGGACATCATAAAAAATCTGTTGATGTAAACTAATGTTGATGTGACTTTCTCTTCATGAATATAAATAATAAGATTTTCAATATGGACATAATGGATGTCCAAACTGCACTATTTTGCTTAGGAAAGTGTTTATTTAAACATGTTATCAAAAGTACTAAAATACTTAAAATGTAAGAAACAATATCTGATACATGTCAAAAGGAATATCTTCATAAAGTAGCAAAAGATAAAGATCTTCTGTTGTGCCTTTTAGGGTTCAGCACCGATTCCCATCATGCCTCTGTAGTTTTCAATGTTGGATTCAGGTCTATTATGCTTACATTACAAGGAAATAAAATAAAACATTTTTTCCAAAACGTCCCACACCTCCAAGGTTTATTGGAAAAAGCACATGTATCTTGTTGTTGGGCTTAACGCCATTTTTCAGCACACGATAGGCTATTCATGGCAGCCAGTATTAATGGTGGAGGAAGAAACCGTGACATCACCGGAAAGAACCACCGACCCACGAGAAGGCTAATGGCGATCTTTCTCACATATCCACATTCATCGAATCCTAGACTCGAACCCACGCAGGGTTCAGCACCGATTCCCATCATGCCTCTGTAGTTTTCAATGTTGGATTCAGGTCTATTATGCTTACATTACAAGGAAATAAAATAAAACATTTTTTCCAAAACGTCCCACACCTCCAAGGTTTATTGGATATTGCACATGTATCTTGTTGTTGGGCTTAACGCCATTTTTCAGCACACGATAGGCTATTCATGGCAGCCAGTATTAATGGTGGAGGAAGAAACCGTGACATCACCGGAAAGAACCACCGACCCACGAGAAGGCTAATGGCAATCTTTCTCACATATCCACATTCACCGAATCCTAGACTCGAACCCACACAGACAGAGGCGAGATGGCAGTGATCCGTAACGGACAGCGCTTTAGACCACTGGGCCACTCGTGGCCCCACCACATGTATCTGTATCTACACAAATTTACATGTGATAGATAGATAGATAGATAGATAGATAGATAGATAGATAGATAGATAGATAGATAGATAGATAGATAGATAGATAGATAGATAGATAGATAGATAGAAAGTCATTATGTTTGGTAAGAGTGAGTTATACTTATCAACAATGTTTTTTGTGTAAGATAATTTTATTTATGTATTCTAGAAAGGAATTAGAAGAAATTATTTATATAGAAAGAGACTTAGTAAAGATAGCACTGTAAATAGGAGTGCGTAGAGGGGATTAATTTTTTTTTAAGTATCCAAAAAACATTGTGTGATAAAACAGTCATTAATTAATATGTGTAAACACTGACGTCAACTATGTAAACTGACTGGTATACATTTCTTCACTGATATCAAATATGTAAACTGACTGGTTTGTATTTCTTTTTCCAAACAGTCTGCACTCACTTCCTCGTCTTTCATGGTAGCCACTGAAATGAAGACAAAATTCAAATACAACTGGTTTAAATTCTTCAGAGAATATTTATAATGGGTGTGAAAGAAATAATCCTATAAATATTAATTTTCTTTATCCCCAATATACAATGATGCAACATATTTTATTTACTTTTATAAGTCTTAAAATGTTCAAGCAGGACGGAATTGTGGAACAAATATTGTGTGGGTTGTTTCCCTTCATTCAGGATCAGAATGTCGTCACATGATCCCAAGGTCCAAACACTGAGCAAGCATGTCACAGAATTTATTATAATATCTTCATCATGATTTAGCCAATGTATGGAGAAAATACATCAAGGGATTTAGGAAATATTTGTAAATGAAAAACCTTCATCGAAAACCTTATCATAAAATTCCATGTAATTTAGCTTTAGTTGAATTTTGAACACAGGTTAACAGGGGCATTGTTTAAGTTCATAATTAATAATGTCAAGTATGACGAGAAACTATCGGGGTTTAAGAAATATTTTCAAACTAAGAACTTTAGATTAATTTGATGTTTATTCCTATAACTACTTTCGAAGTTATTTCACTATCTAACAGGAATGACCGAGCTATTTTCCAATAGCACAGGAGCACAGGAAATGTAAATTTGTGACAACTCAAAAATGATCGTACAGAAATAAATATATACTTAACAATTTTTAAAACCTTTGCGAAGACTTGTCCAAATGGCAGTCTGGCGTTGGGCAGACGACAGGTCGCGGTATTTGAAGTAACAAGGTTTAAGCTGGGCCGCTTGATCTAACTGATCATCGCAGATTTGTAGTCCAGACCGTCAGTGTGTAATCCTAAGCTTTTATCACCATGTCTGTTCCTGAACTTTGTACGATTGGCTTGTCAATTCAGTCATCTGATAATCCCACTCCCAAGTGATACATTACTTTCATTTTGAAGCATACTATTTTCAGGAAATACTATGTCACTTGCTAAAAATAGATTAAGATTACAGTTTTACTAGATTTCTTTTTTACAGCATTTGAGTTTTATTCCAGAACTTATCAAGCGGTTCGTCTCTGATAGAAAACTCTTCAAAAACAGGCCAGTTATCTTTCTTACCATCTCAGTATTGTATTTTCTTTAAATGGTATGAATAGCAGATTTTTGCTTTGTCTTTTTATTTATTTATTTATTTATTTATTTATTTATTTATTTAGGGTTACCATAAGTCCTCTTTGTACCCCGGACATCTCTCTCTCTCTCTCTCTCTCTCTCTCTCTCTCTCTCTCTCTCTCTCTCTCTATATATATATATATATATATATATATATATATATATATATATATATATATATATATATATATATATATATATATAATTACAGATAGACCCACTTTCCAGGATGTCCTCGTTTTGAAAGTTCCAATATGGCGTCCCAAATTAATTTTGATTTAATGAGTACATTACAACGGAAGTATGTATGTATGTATGTACGTACGTACGTACGGATGGATGGATGGATGTTTGTTTCTTTGTTTGTGGTTTAGCGACATATTAGCACAACGTGCCTATTTCGTGCTTAAACCGATAGATTTTCCTTCGTCTTTGACTTTTTTTCAAACAAGACCATTTGTAGGATCAGTTCATGAGGGCAATAACGCACTAAATGTTATTAATGAGGCCGCGTCGATTGGTCAAAGCTTGCTAACCAGCCACATCTTGGCATTATTATATTAAAAATCAGGTTGATCTATAATGTACAGCCATATCATCATATCCACATCTGTCTGTCAAAATATTAAATATCAGGTCGATCTATAAATGTTCAGTCGTATTATCATCCTTTCATTCCGTAGATATACGCTGTGTTCGTCTTAATCAACAAGGATAAAAAAAATATATGTCAACCGATTACTATATGGAAGTTACACAGGCGCCACAGGTGTAATCGATGTCAAATAATATATTTTTACAGGTGTGAAAATCCAAACAGTATGGAGCCCTGAAAAGCCACACTTAAGAACAATCCGCTTTCATAACTGCCACTGATGAAGTAAGAGGTTAAATTGGTCTGCATCGTTCAGGTAATCACGACAATGACACGCGCGATACCCATCCCCAAAAATAACATGAAATACTTCTGATTTTGCTGATTTATTGCATATCTTGAATTTCCATTGTCGAATATATATATATATATATATATATATATATATATATATATATATATATATATATATATATATATATATATATATATATATATATATATATATTACAGTCGTCTATATACATATTGGGTTAGAAACCAAAGCACTCGTTTATAGCAAGATTAAAATATCACGAGACCGGTATAAGTCAGCGCATTAATTAACTGTTTATTTCGATTTTCTAGCGTCATTGATAAATTACTAACATTGCCATCGAATACATTTGTCCTCTCAGCCATCTTCAAACGATGTTTTTTTTTTATCATAAGCTTGAAATATGGCATGTTCTAGCTCAGCCATAATAATATTTCAAATTACACCGTTTGGTCATCTCAATCGTTGTAAATTACTCCACCTTTTTAAAATGGCTATAAACTGAAATAAGACATATACCAATAGTTCCGTTAACATATGAATCTTTAGGTAATAATTTGCTTCATTGTGTAGACAGTGATAACTTTTTGAAGATAGCTACCATAGCAGCCATGTTGGTGTGCGAGAAGCATCAGTTTCAACTAGACGCTTAAATGACACTGTATGCCAAGCTTCAGCCATGACTTTCTTTCAATCTGTTTAAGGAGTAGTGGCTGCAACAGGCAACTGCTAGCAGACAACTTACTCTGGAAAATGGAGGCTGGATTCCGTGCACAGGATCATTCTAAATTTAATCCGGTATGCTGAAAATAACTATCAGAAAGGTAAATAAATACGTATATTGATTAGGTAGCTTGATTTCTCTCACTTACATAATTTAGAAGTTATCCATTTCACTAAAAATGTATATGTAAGCACTGTAAGAACACAACGTATGTAAATATAACCCAAAGATAAAGGCACAATTAATTTGCGCTGTCACTTGACGATGGCAATCAAGATCTGTAAGAATTAAGTATATACACGAAGCTTTACTTTGTGGTTCACAGTCACATGACTTGTACATGAGTTTGGCATATTTCCAATCGCCATGGGTACCCATAATCGTAATAATTAAATTTTGAAATATTTTAAGAATGAAAGCTTATAGGAGTTGATTTTGTGTTCTGCTTGATTGTTTATTACACACTACAGATGCAATTTATCAATTTAAAATAATTTGTCAGCAGTAACATTAAATACATTAAATTGCTGCGAAACAGTGAAGAATACATTCGATCACATGACATGTTACAAGTAGTTTAATTTGGCAATAAAAGCAACTGATACAGCCTATTCAACCACTATTTGGAAGTATATATCAATAATTACCCAACGATATTCTTATTCTGAATTAAAGTATTCCATATGGTCTACGCTAGCCTGAAAAAAAACGCATTTTCTGTAACATAAATACATCTAATCTAACGATTCATCGGCTATCATCTTGGCATCTACTTAAAACACATCAATATAATGCCTCAAAATTACAATCATTCATTTGTCTTACACACTCTTATTTTTACAACCAGTTATTTCTCTACAAAGTGTTGCTTGCTGTATTTCTCTTTATACTTTTAATCAGTGCGCTAGGTAAGCCAACCATGCGCGCCTCTCGCAACAGGATTCTTTGATATCATTATTTGCTTTAGGGTGATCCAAACGAAAAAGGGAGATGTTAAGATTGCAAACTTTGGGAATCATGGCGGAATATTTAAATGAGCCCCAAGTGGCTTGATTATGGAACAGAATGAGAACGTATCGAGATGTGATGATATTGTCTCTATAGGAATTTTTTCCTGCTGAAGCCAGCGGCGTTTATATACACGAACCCAGTTTTAAAAATACATAATGAATGTGCATTATACGCGAGTAATTGTTTTTAACCAAAATCGATTTCAATTTTAAATTTCCACCGTTTATGCATTCTGTTTGCAATGTTTTGTAATAGACTACTATAAAGAAAGCTCTTGGAGTTAATTTTAGTCATTTTGCAAGTCTCGGGACTGTAATTATTTAATGGTATTCAACTGATTCACTCGACATCTTTTATTAAAGCTTATTTCATTCTTGAAAAATGAAAGAAACATCACCAGTGGAGCAAATAAAATGATCATCGTATTAGAAGAATCAGCGATAGGTTATGGCATACCAACATCTGTATTAAATCAGTTTTCTAACATTCTAGCATATCATTAACATTTAGTAATTAGTACATTTATTATTTAGTACATTCAGTATTTAGTACATTTATATATAGTACATTTAGTATTTAGTACATTCATTTTTTAGTACATTTAGTATTTAGTACATTCAGTATTTAGTATATTTAGTATTGAGTACATTCAGTATTTAGTACATTTATTATTTAGTACATTAATTATTTAGTACATTCAGTATTTAGTACATTTAGTATTTAATACATTTATTATTTAGTACATTCAGTATTTAGTACATTTAGTATTTAGTATATTTAGTATTTAGTACATTCAGTATTTAGTACATTTAGTATTTAGTACATTTTTTATTTAGTACATTTATTTAATACATTCAGTATTTAGTACATTTATTTAGTACATTCAGTATTTAGTATTTAGTACATTTATTATTTAGTACATTCAGTATTTAGTACATTTAGTATTTAGTATATTTAGTATTTAGTACATTCAGTATTTAGTACATTTAGTATTTAGTATATTTATTATTTAGTACATTTATTTAATACATTCAGTATTTAGTACATTTATTTAGTACATTCAGTATTTAGTATTTAGTACATTTATTATTTAGTACATTCAGTATTTAGTACATTTATTATTTAGTACATTCAGTATTTAGTACATTTAGTATTTAGTACATTCAGTATTTAGCACATTTAGTATTTAGTATATTCAGTATTAAGTACATTTATTACTTAGCACATTTATTATTTAGTACATTCAGTATTTAGTCCATTCAGTATTTAGTACATTTATTATTTAGTACATTCAGTATTTAGTACATTTATTATTTAGTAGATTAATTATTTAGAACATTCAGTATTTAGTACATTTAGTATTTAATACATTTATTATTTAGTACATTCAGTATTTAGTACATTTAGTATTTAGTACATTTATTATTTAGTACATTCAGTATTTAGTACATTTATTATTTAGTACATTAATTATTTAGAACATTCAGTATTTAGTACATTTAGTATTTAATACATTTATTATTTAGTACATTCAGTATTTAGTACATTTGGTATTTAGTATATTTAGTATTTAGTACATTCAGTATTTAGTACATTTAGTATTTAGTACATTTATTATTTAGTACATTTATTTAATACATTTAGCATTTAGTACATTTATTTAGTACATTCAGTATTTAGTATTTGGTACATTTGTTATTTAGTACATTCAGTATTTAGTACATTTATTATTTAGTACATTCAGTAGTTAGTACATTTAGCATTTAGTACATTTAGTATTTAGTACATTCAGTATTTAGTACATTTATTATTTAGTACATTCAGTATTTAGTACATTCAGTATTTAGTACATTTATTATTTAGTACATTTATTATTTAGTACATTCAGTATTTAGTACATTTATTATTTAGTACATTTATTATTTAGTACATTCAGTATTTAGTACATTTATTATTTAGTACATTAATTATTTAGAACATTCAGTATTTAGTACATTTAGTATTTAATACATGTATTATTTAGTACATTCAGTATTTAGTACATATGGTATTTGGTATATTTAGTATTTAGTACATTCAGTATTTAGTACATTTATTATTTAGTACATTTATTATTTAGTACATTTATTTAATACATTCAGCATTTAGTACATTTATTTAGTACATTCAGTATTTAGTATTTAGTACATTTATTATTTAGTACATTCAGTATTTAGTACATTTATTATTTAGTACATTCAGTAGTTAGTACATTTAACATTAAGTACATTTAGTATTTAGTACATTCAGTATTTAGTACATTTATTATTTAGTACATTTATTATTTAGTACATTCAGTATTTAGTACATTCAGTATTTAGTACATTTATTATTTAGTACATTTATTATTTAGTACATTCAGTATTTAGTACATTTAGTATTTAGTACATTTATTATTTAGTACATTTATTATTTAGTACATTCAGTATTTAGTACATTAATATTTAGTACATTTATTATTTAGTACATTCAGTATTTAGTACATTTATTATTTAGTTCATTTAGTATTTAGTACATTTATTATTTAGTACATTCAGTATTTAGTACATTTATTATGTAGTAGATTTAGTATCATAGTAGTGTCCAGGTTTCGAGAGTTTGTTGCATTACAGCTTGTGTATCAGTCGTGCAAAGACTGTAATCCTTTATTTACCGACTTAAGATGTCAATGTTATTATTAACTTTGTACTGGAATTCTAGAAATTTCTCTGTCGATTTATTGATTTGTCTCAACGCGAAATATTAGTATTATTTTCAATGTACTAAGTTCCAGTGCCTTCTCTCTTTACCTACTTACATAACATAGCCTTTACGCCTGTCAGAAACACTGTCAAATGCTCAGTGTGGTAGATCAACAATATAGACCGCCAAGATTGGGACATAAGCACACTTGAATTAAGTCAACACAGATACATGTCCTGGCAACATAAACATTTTCCTGGTATGAGGCTGTATCATTAATTTTATTTCCAGGGTAGGCGTAGACAGTTGAGGAAAACCAAAACCAAATCAATGTGTGTGTGTGTGTGTGTGTGTGTGTGTGTGTGTGTGTGTGTGTGTGTGTGATTTACATTTTTAACACAGCTTTAACAATTTTTCTGTCATATCGCTGTGATGTCGACATTGTGGCAGTTCATCGTGATGTCTAACACTGTGACATCATGCCGCAGACGTATTGCACCCAGTTACATTATCCTGACACCAGGACAACCAGCCCTAATAATATCCATTTAATGCTGAGAGCCTAGCTGTTGGTACTATATTTTATAAGTTTTTAGTATTACTCGCCCGGGGTTGGCACCAGCAACCTTCCGCATCCGAGGCGGACGCATTGAACACTATGCCACCGGATTGGTCAAATCAAAGAGATACTTCTGAGAATGCTTGCCAGTAACTTCTCTTGGGTCGGTGGTTCTTTCCGGTGATTTCCCGGTTTTTTCCTGCACCATTAATACTGGCCGCCATGTATAGCCAATCGCGTGCTGAAAATGGCGTTAAGCCCCACAACAACAACAGCAACAACAATTTATCTTTAACAATGGGTGAAGGCTAATGCCCCCCCCTTCCCCACAGCTGACTTGCGGATGCTCAAGCGTATGGTACGACTTCGTAGAACCACATAACATAACAATGCGTCGTGGGATTATATTGCATGTGCATCAAATGCAGCAAAGAAAATTGACCTTGAGTTTTTATGCTCCTAGAAAATGACACAAAAAAATCAGCTTAAAATAAGTTGGTACTTTTCTTAACTTTAATAAATATCATTTGCAGCCATGGTATAATTTGTATACGATTTCGTTAGACGATATTGTAGAAGAGCATAACTTGAGTAATTTAGTAGCTCAGTTAATAATAAGTCTAGGAGAGAAAGGTAATATCACAACAACACATGTACCATAGAATATTAACTGCGGTATATTTGAAAATAGCAACAATCTGAAGACGTCTTGACTTTTGTGTCTGTTTTTTTTTTAATAACTGAAGTAAAACAAAGAAGTATTCAGAAGGTCCTGACCAAGGCAAAACCCCACCCCACCCCTTTCTATAGCGGACTGGGATTAGTAGACCTTTAAAAAGCCGTCTTGCTATGAGGCTTGTGGGTTGAAGATGTCCTGACCTGGTGTGCTTTAAATGTAATAAAGGTACAAATATGGAAGGAAAATGTTGACTCTGTAAGACGCCAATGGTCATCTGATTGTCAATCCAATGATGATATTTACGGTTGATGAACTTAGACTGTCCTCCGCCCCCATCCTTGCATAATTTGGTCATTTCCTTACGATAAATGTGGAAAGATCTTGAGCAGCAGAGAGGGTGAACCCTACAAAATTTTTGCTTGTGAAATTAACCTGAAATAAGGTTTCCTACAGAGGCTGAAAAAAAGGGTCAATAACCCTAAACCAAAATATCTAACTTTTATATTACCGTACGGACGGTTATAAACCGCATAATAAACCATATGAGGTTAGCTCAGTTTTGTTATACTATTATTGACTTTTTTTTACCCTGATTTTATTGAACTATTTTTTACGTTAAAAACTCGAGCAAAAATTTTGTAGAGGTTCACCCTCCCTGCTGCTCATGTATATAAAGCAATAAGTATGTCATAAACGTGCCTTTTCATCCAAACAAAATCACGTGGAGCGTACCTTCAAATTCCTTATCGTCATTACTATCACCCACAAGTACATTCCATTGTCTCTCTATACGTCTTCTCTCATTTTCGGTCCATAGTGTTGACAAGCTTAATATCCAGGTCATTTTTTTCGGTCCATAGTATTTACGGATTTACTTCCTCATGATCGTTTTTTTTTCGGTCCATATTGCCCCCAGATTGTGTTTTCGATCCATACGTTTAATATCCTGGCTGTTTTTTCGGTCCATGTTTACATTCTTCTCTTTTTAATCACGGGTTTTGGTTGTTACCCGGGCTCGGGAATTATCTATGACAATATAGTTCAGACCCATCCCACTGCAAATTTGCAATTTTTACCCTATAATAGTACCGGGAACGGTATGAGGGTAGTTAGTTAGAAACTCTTTTTAGCCCGTAACTTTCTTCCCGCAAGACCTGAAATTTCTTCCCGGGTTCTCGCTTATCGAGACTGCTTCTTTATCAGGTATTTCTAACTAACTACCCACACATAGATATCGGTACAATTATATGGGACGCAATGCATTAGCTGTGTGTGTGAACGATACCAGCAGAGCTGATTTTTCCCCGGGTTCGTAGTGACAAAGCCTGTGGTCGTTTAGCTGGACGTATGGTTTGAAATGAACGGGGAAGGATATAAACATTTCTAACTAACTACCCTCATACCGTTCCCGGTACTATTATATAGACAAAAATGCAAATTTAGGGTGCTTCAATGAAAGTGAACAAAATTGGTGTAGCATTTATAGAGAATGTGTATAGCGACATTGCGAACCGAGCAAGCACCCTGTCTCATTGTTCGCTATACGGATAATACTGGGGCTGTTGACTAGACTGACCTAGGCGCTATCTGGTACAGGGTACCCCTAGGCTGCGGATGATCAGGGGCTGGCAGGCAGGCAGAAGGCAGGTGTACCTAGGCGCTGCTAGGTCTGTTATGTGTGGCTTGAATGTACTACGTATAGACCGATAAAGGCACAGGGTGCCTTAAGTGGCTTGAATGTACTATGTATAGACCGATACAGGCACAGGGTGCCTTAAGTGGCTTGAATGTACTACGTATAGACCGATACAGACACAAAGTGTCTTAAGTGGCTTGAATGTACTATGTATAGACCGATACAGACACAAAGTGTCTTAAGTGGCTTGAATGTACTATGTATAGACCGATACAGGCACAAGGTGCCTTAAGTGGCTTGAATGTACTATATATGGACCGATACAGACGAACAGTTTCTATGCTAGCGTCCGAACCGTATTGTGGGCTGAATATATCAGGCGACCGAGTGACTGCATTATCTTGTGAGGCATTTTTAAAATGAATCCTTGATCGCAGTCCGACACGCAAGGTAACAGATATGTGGCTTGAATGTATTATGTATAGACCGATAAAGACACAGACTGTGTCTTAAATGCGAACGAGGCTCTAGGCTAGCGTCCGAACCGTGTTGTGGGTCGAATATATCAGGCGACCGAGTGACTGTATTATCTTGTGAGGCATTTTTAAAATGAATCCTTGATCGCAGTCCGACACGCAAGGTAATAGATAATTAGGTAATAATTGTCAGAAAAAAGATTTATTTTATCTTTGATTTGTCAGAGAATAGAAAAGTATTTTTAGCGATTTTTGTTTGCCAGCATTCAATTTAATTAAACATCTATTATAAATATTATTTAGTAATGAATATTGGCGAACCACTCTCAATTAAATTTGGTCGAGAGCGATTAGAGACAATTAAAAAATATTTACCTATCCGTGATGCTGTCAAACAACAACTACAATCGCGTCAGGAATCTCAAGTTGAATTTGAGGAGGATACAAAACAGTTATTTAAACCTATCACTGAGACCACTAAAGGTATTCAACCTGTGTTACAAAAAACAGTTGAAACTGCTGAAAAAAATAGCAAAAAGAACTAAGAAATCAAAAAAAAATTCTCGAAAAGCTTCCGGTTGAAATAGCTGCTGCGATGCCAGTCTCGGAAAATCTGAATATGCAGACCAGGCAGAAGAAGGTGCTGAAGCACTAGCCACTGAACTAGAAGTTGAATTAATAAATAAATTTAATGAAGAAACTGTTAAAGTAATTAAGAACCTAAAACCACAAAAATTAGCTGAATTTGCTTTGGAAAGTTTTAGTCAAAGAAGTAAATTGATGAAACCTGAACATGCTAAAGATATTAAAACCCGTGAACAATGGCAGAAAGTATTATATCGTATATACATGAATGTTGAACAAGCTAGAGCTGATGATCCATTATATCGAAATTATGCTAAGACAATTGATGATTTAGTCCAATCAAGAAAAGAGGACAAAAAAACAGAATAAAAACCCTCAAAACAAAAAGAACCAAAACTATTTGAGCAATCACAAAGTGATTATCCAAGATCACCAAAATCACGAATACCAATTCTATCTACACCAAGTAAAAAGTACCACCGAATCAAAGTGAAGAAGACGTATTTCAAGACGCTTCCGACGCAACTGGAAGTGGTTTAGGAAGTGGTCTTATTACTCAGTGTCCTAACAATGTTCTTGCTGATGTTGAACGACTAGAAATTCTGATTGGAGGAAAACGAGCTGGTAATAATTCCCCAGAAATCATTAATGAAGCAGCAGATATTTGTAAAAGATTATTTAGTGGCGGTATTATGGATATTGATGTGTATCGATCACTTATTAATGAAATTGTCGATGATTATTATAGTGACTAAAACGCAGTGACTAAGTCACAGAGATTAGATACAATTAGTAATAAAGTCAATTAATAATAAAATGATTGTGCATGGTGCTCAACGTGGACCAACCATGGTCAGGGTAATTAATTCTCGAATACCGATTTACAGGGCAACCTACGGAGATGGGTTAGGAGATATTGTTCAGGGTTTGTTTAGAAGACTAGCCCCAAAAGCAATACCAATTGCAAAGCAACTGGGTATGAAAGCTATTGATGTTGTTCGTGAAAAGGGTATAGGTGTTGCTGGTAACCTTGCCAGTAAAGCATTCTCGGCGATTAAAGATAGACTAGCGCAATTAATACGTAGACCTCAAACCAGACCTCAGTCGGTGAAATTCCCCAGTACTGAAATGATGCCCGCAAGTGTAAGTAGAATAATAAATCAAGCCGCTAATCAAAAACTAGCAGCAATGGCGATGCCATCTATGGTTGATATACCTTTATCTGAAAAAGAGAGAAACATAACCACTAGTCTTATAGCCGGAAGTGGTCTCACTTCCCGAAGTGGTCTTCGTTTTAGACGATAATAATTATAATAAATATGTTCAAGCGTATGAGTGATCCCGCGTTTGACATGGACGCACCAGTTCTCAAAGATGAGTCTATACACGATTATCAGTATTATTCTTATGAAGCACGAATTCCAAATCAACGAGGAAGAATTGAACTTCAGGTTCATGATACAAGTAGATATTTTCTGCCCTCAGAGGCTTTTATTGAGGTCGAAGGTGAAATATTAAAAACCGATAATACTGAATATGCAGCTGAAATTAGTGTTGGTTTTGTTAATAATGGTATTATGGCGTTGTTTGATAGCGCTACGTACATGATTGACGGAAAAAATATTGAATCAATTCAAAAAGATATTGACGTAGCTACAACCATACTTGGTCTTGCAAGATACAGCGACGATTATTCAAGATCAGCTGGTCCGTCAATGATGTTTGTAAAAGATACTTCTGATTCTCCAGAATATCAACAATATGAAATAGGACGACCAAGAAATTTTGCTAGGAACGCCGATGCGGATGAACAAAGTATGATTATTAATATAGATCCTGATTTCAACTTAGGATTTAGATCACGTCGAGCGATGTTAAAAGGAAATAGAAGAATATTTTCATGTGCAATTCCACTATCACATATTTTTGGATTTTGTAGAAATGTCAGAAAAGTCATTTTCGGAGCCAAACATACAGTTGTACTAGTACGAAAGGCTGCAGATGATGATGCAATATGTAGACCGGCTGGTGATGCTGGTATGGTAATTCTTACAAAACTTAGTCTCTGGATGTCAGTAATGACCCCATCAATACATGAAGAACAACGATTATTATCTTTTATGAATCAAGGCGGTAAATCAATGCTATCATGGCTGACAATGACTACAGATGCTATCCAGAGTAATATTAACGGTTTATTTACCTGGCATATAGCCTCTCAGCAAGGTGTTTCTGCACCAAGACATATATTTATTGTATTACAAAATGCTGCACGAGTAAATGATCAAACGCGTAGTATTATGATATTTGATAAACTCGGTGTTTCTGAAGTTTCGTTAAGGATAAATGGACATCAAGAACCATCCGAGGATATATTACTTAATTTTGATCAAAATCATGTAGCACATGCATATCATCGTCTTATGACATTCATGGGCCGTGATCAAAATGTTGATACTGGATTACAAATATCACAACTAGATTTTACAAGTTTATATCCTATTTATTACTTTTCGCTCGAACATTTAGATTTGACCAGACAATCAGTAGTCGATATATATTTTCGAGCTAGTGTTAATAGAGGAGCTATTGATAATTAAAGAGCAATTGCTATTATACTTAGCGATAAATCAATGCTCATAGAAGGTGTTGGTGGACGAATGAGAGTCGTTGATGCTCCAGTAGAAAATATGTAATTAGATTATTTATCATTATTATAAAATGTCATAGAAGCATGTTAATGTTACCCTGACTCATGGCCAGGTCAAAAGACTGCAATCAGCATCAAATAATAATTGTGGAATAACAATATCATTAAAAAAGGAACACATGAGTGGTTCCAATAAATTATCGTTAACCGATCGTCAATTCAAAAACTTTAATAAAGCAAAAAAAATCAAATAAAGGTGTCAAATTTGATCTTTCTGCGGCAGCTATTAAGGATACTTTTAAAACCGGTGGTATATTTCCTCTTCTCGCAGCTATACCAGCATTAATAGCCGCTGCAGCCCCAGCTGTTGCAAAAGCAGCTGCATTAGGCGCTGTTGAAACAGCCGCTGGAATGGCATTAAAGAAAGCGACCGGACAGGGAATAAAACAAACATCTAAAAAAAAAGGGAAAAGGTCTCAGATAACCAGGGACCCCGCCTTCGTGGTACGGAAAAGGCCTAAGATTTCCAGGGACAGTTTACTAGTCTCGCCTATGTCCAATTTTGATTTACTCGATGCTGTTAAAAAATTAAAAATAAAAAACTTTAGAGGTGTTTTTATGCGCGATCAATTACCAAAACAACCAAACAATACTGAAACAGGTATTATAAATCTCGATCAAAATTCTGGACAAGGTACCCATTTGGTGGCGTATGCAATTGATCCACGTGGAATTATTTAATTTGATTCATATGGATTAGCGCCACCAAAAGAATTTATTCATTATATCAGTAATAATACGGCACCAATCTGGTATTCAACGTTACCAACACAAACATTAACTGATCCACCAATATGTGGTCGAGAAGTACTTATGTACTTGATGCTATATCCATGGCACCGCAAGGAAAACCACCTCATAAAGTCGTGCATGAATATACCATGATGTCACATTTAAACAAACATCAGTAAATATAATGGTAGATATTTACGGAAGATCTGCTCGTGGTAAAGCTCAGCAACCAGGTGATTTATCTAAATATGCAAACCTCGACCAACTTAGAAATGAGATTGATGATTTATTTAATATTGCAAGTGTGGATCAAAATGAAGTGGTTATTTTTCAGGATAAGCAAGGACGATTAAAGACGAGTAATATACAGCTACCAGATGTACTTACACGAATTCTTAATGTAGTTGATGATAATATCGTAACTTTTACTCATCAGGGTAAAAGACAGGATTCCGGTAAATCATTTAATGATTTTATCAAAAAAGCGGGCGGTGAATTTAGTGGAGACGTTATTATGAACAAAAAATAAAATTACAGATCTTGGAAATCCAACTTCAGATAATGATGCTACAACAAAAAATACGTCGATGATAAACATACTCTAATCAGTAATGGAATAACCAACATCGAAACTGAATTTACCGGTCACGTGAATATGTTTTTGAGTTTTCGCGAAAACATAAACAAAATTAATAACGAATTTTTTGGAAAGCCACCAAATGTTAATATAAAACTTACTGATATTAATACAAAACTTAATGATATTATTGTAGGAATTCCTGATATTGTTAAAAAAATAGACCTGATTAAATTTCCTCACGATCAGATTAAAAATATTGTGTATACTGTTGCTTCTGGGTCTGGTACATGGACGCCAGAAGATAAAACCATTAAATATACAGCAAAAATCGCTGGTATATATAGGATATCCGTACTTAGCGGTGTAGATTTTATAATGTACACTAACTCTCCATCAACTGGTAATATTTCTAGAATTATATCCGTAAAATTAGATAAAGATTCCGAAATAACATTTACGCTGGAATCGTCTGATAAACATTCGGTCTCAGTTGGTTACTGGTGGTATTTGGAATTTGTAACTCAATTAACTACTTAACATCATAGTATAATGGATCAAATAACTATCGACGTTCAACGTCACAGATATAATCAAGCATGTGAATGCCTGACCAAACTAAAAAATATCATCGACCATTATACAGTAATAATAAAAAAATATCGTAGACGTATGGTCGTTATTGATATAATTGTGTATTCAGTTTCTGCTATTGTTGCTGGATCCGGATTAATATTATCAACATTAACGATGACAGCTCCAGCAATTATAACAATTATTGTTTCAACTTCAACGACTATAGCAGGTATTTTTAATATTATTGCTAAAAAATAGCTACATGTGCGAATGATAAATTGCGCGAGTATATGATAAAATTGCACACAGCAACAGCAACATACTCTAAACTATCTGGATATATTTCCACGTATCTCAGTGATGGTAAAATATCTGACGAGGAGTTCGTAACTATAATTAAAACCTACGATGAAGCATTCAAAATTGTTAGTGATTCTGCTGACAAAATAAATGGAGAATTAAACAATAATAATAACAATAATGTCAGCGTCTGAGTCGAGGGAGTTGTTACAGCAGATCGTCACTAATACAACTCCTTCAAAAACTACTATGATATCAATAAGTTCGACCAATCCTGAATTTAGTGTTAACTTTCCAACTGCAATTCCAGTAAAAGAGATAGCATTAGCTCAGTTACGTGTTTATTATAGCTGGCCGAATATTAGATCAAGACTATTTGGTGGACTACAGCCAAATAATTCATTAGTATTCGCAAATAAAAATAAATCTGATGGAACTCCCGATTGGCAAGTTGTTAGTATTCCAACTGGCAGTTATCAGTTAGAACAGATTAATGAGGAATTCCAACGCAGAATTAAGTCTTTAACCGGGAAAGAGTCTAAAATAGCAATTACTGTTTACGAACCAACATTATCGTCGGTGATTGAAATAAATTCTCCTGATTATGCTGTAGATATTTATCAGAGTTCGATTAGATCAGTACTAGGTTGGCCTGAAGTCGCGCCAGATTATCAAGTTTCACCAGAACCACAGCGATCCAACTTCAATATAGATGTTAAGAAATTTATACAACTTCCAGAATATAGAAACAAAGTTCCATTTACGGAAAGCACTACAGCAAGTGCTTATCGTACTTATATACATCATACTTATTTTATAAGTTTCATTCAAAGTAGGGGTGGTTTAGCAAGAATATCGACACTTGATGTTAAGCAAATTAACTCATTATCAAGACCGATTAAATCTGAACACGAACACATGTTTAATAATCTTAAAAATTTACTTTCCAGCATCAATACTTTTTATAACGATGATTTAAAGAATCAAATAATTGAAACAATACAACATCTAAATCAAGTTGTAGCAGACTTATAATCTGTAAATAAGGCTATTGTTGACAGAGAGAAAATAATAAATGTGCCGGCAGATAGATCTTCTAGCTCTTATATAGTTAACGAAGATGACCAAATCCAACGTGTAAGTCATAAGCGATTATTTAAGACAGTATTTATGAAATATTACTGAATCACAGAAGAACAGCTACCAACATTTATAATACCCGGATTTGACACCGAGAAGTTAAAAAAATCAGTTAGTGATCTTATTGATGAACACTTTAAAAGTATATGTAATTCCTGGAAAAAATAATTCCACCCCCAGCAATTCTCAAATATAATAATGATCCATATGGAACAGGACGACATATCTCACCTAATATTGTTAATATAACATCCACCATCGCACTGAATTTAGTTTGCGATATAATTGATAATAGCTACCATTTTGACCTCTCTAAGTCTAATCAGGCTCAGCAGGGGTATATATTATATTCATCTAGTATCCAATCCCCTCCGAGCTGGCTGATTGTATCTGATCCAATAAATCAAGTCTACCTGCGTGTACATAATCCGTTATTGTCAAGAATGAATTTCAAACTCACAAATCAAGATGGTAATATTGTGGACCTGCGCGGGGAGACGTTATCTATTAATTTATACATACGTTCGTAGAGTAGGAGAAAAAAATGAAGATATTTTGAGGTTAAATGTTATTTTGCAAAATCTACAGATTTCTGAAATAAATCGTGTAAATATATGACTCAATTTTACAAAATCTACAGATTTCTGAAATAAATCGTGTAAATATATAACTCAATCATAAACTTTCTCACATTTACAGATTTTAGTATAAATAATAATTTATTTTGTTTTTGGGCCTAATTTCAGATTTTTTATAAATAATTCATGCAAACATATGAATCAATTTTACAAAATCTGTACATTTCTGAAATAATTCATGCAAATATATGACTCGATTTTACAAAATCTACAGATTTCTGAAAGAAATCGTGTAAATATATGACTCAATTTTACAAAATTTACAGATTTCTGAAATAAGTCGTGTAAATATATGACTCAATTATAAAATTTCTCATATTTACAGTTTTAAGTATAAATAATAATTAATCTTAATTATTCTTTGTTAGCGTAAATAATAATAATTTATTTTAATTTTTGTTTGTTAGCGTAAATAATATCAATTTTATTTTGCTTTTGGGTCAAATTTCAGATTTTTTTTATAGATAAATCATATGAATCTTAGAAAATCTACAAATTTCTGAAAGATATTTTTGGTTAATTCAATTTAATATTATTTTTTTATTTTAAACAAATAAATATATATATATATATATATATATATATATATATATATATATATATATATATATATATATATATATATATATATATATATATATATATATATATATATATATATATATAATGAACATTGAAAATATCAAAGATATTGTTTCTGCTATTGAAAAATTAAAACATGACGAAATTCAATTATCTGAAGGTCTTGATGCTGAAAAAATTTTGTGTGAGTTTGAAACGTTCCAACAAAGAAAATTTCAGAATAAATTCACATTATCTTCCAATTACAGATTCATAAAGTCAGTTTATAATTCTATGTTAGAATCTTTACAATTGGTGAACGACACACAAGAAAAACTATTTGCGCCTCTTGTGGGTTCAATCGAAAAAATAAAAAGCGCATTATCTCAAGAATATGAAAGAAAAAAATGATAGACAATCGTGTGATGCAATTGAGAAAGATTATGCTATTTGATTCTGTAATAAATGATAATGAAACTGAAGAAAGCGATAATGAAGGTGTATCCATATAGATGTGATTATAACCTAACAAAACCCTTAGTAAGACTGATATAAAATAAAATAGATAGTTATTATATATACTCGAATTTAATCATATGATTATAATATTTTGAATATGCAAAAATATGTATTTTTTGCGACAGATTGTACCAATTGAGGATCATTGCTGAAATATTTGGCTGCTGCATTTATTGATTTAAAATATATTTCTTGGTTTATTTCTATATTTATGGATTTAATCGCCCTCTTTCCAAATATCCTACATTTTCCTCGTTCAGAATTCTGACTCGGCGTAATAGCTTCTAGGTTAGAAATTTCGTTATTTCGAGGATTTCCATCAATATGATCAATAATAAAATCAATCTTTGATTCTCCTATGAAAACATTCGTATATAAACCTGTGTGAATAATAAGTCTGGTTATTTTCGTGCATACTAAATTCAAAATAACCAGACTTATTAAGATAACCGAGTGGTTTCTTTCGTCTACAATGTCTAATAACACCATCTCTGGATGCCTCGTAATTGGTATATATTGGGTGTCTCACAAACCCCCCTGCTTCATTATATATTCCTCAAAATTGATATATATATTGGACGTTTCACAAATTCTTTTGTTCCATTATATATAATATATTTGTTTAAATCATTATTTTTGAAATTGGCAAAATTGATATAAAGTAAAATAGATAGTTATTATACATACTCAAATATAATTCTTTGGTCATATTTTTTTGAATATGCAGATTTATTTATTTTATTTGCGACAGATTGTATCGATCGTGGATAAATATTAAAATATATACCCGCTGCACTTATTGATGGAAAGATTAATTCTTGGTTTGTTTCTATCTATATGGATTTAATGGCCCTCTTTCCAAATATCTTACGTTTTCCTGTATTTCCGAACTTACAATTCTGACTCTTCATAATGGATTCTAAGTTATGTAAATGGTTATTTTGGGGATTTCCATCCATGTGATTAAGAACAAGTCCATCTTTAACAATCCCAAAATGACATTCGAATATAAATTTATGACAATAATATTTTTTCCCACCAATATTAAATTTAAAATACCCATTATTATTAAGATTACCGAGTGGTTTCTTTAGTCTACAGTGTCTAATAACACCATCTCTGGATGCCTCGTAATTCGTATATATTGGATGTCTCACAAATTCTTTTTGTTCCATTTGTATATAATATTTTTTTGTTTAAATCATTATTTTTGAAATCTGGTTAGATAATCATTTTCTGTTTTTATAGGAAATTTACCTGTCGATGTATCTTTTTTTGTCATTATCGTTTAAGCTCCCTATATTTTTTACCCCCGTAATTTTCACATAATTGTGTTTTTCCTCTAACTCCAATACCACATTGAATACATGGTTTTGGTCCAGTACTTCCATGTCTGATACTTTGCATATGGTAACCGCAGTATTTGTTTACGCATGATTTATTACAATAAGAAATATGTCCAATTTTTAACCAAACACATTTATTTTCTGTTTGAATCATTTATTTATATATACTAAATTTCAATTTGAATATTTGTCTTAATTATAATAATGGAAGAATTATCAGCAATTGAACCATCTGCTGCTAGATTTGATCTTGACAGACTATTAGGATATAAATTTAGTGTTTCGATGAAAGATCTAGCTTCAATAAATGTAGATATAACTAAACGTATCCGTGAGGCCAAAATGGAATTTCGAGAAGATGGTGCTGTGCATGTTTGGTCAACTTTTAGAGTTGGAAAAGTTATTAATGTGATGAACGACAAACGAGCAGAAGTAATTATTAACCACCTTGATAATCAAAAATATCTTATTATAATAAAATTTATTGTGAATACAGACGATAATATTTGAATATTTCATGACAAAAGAACTCCCATTCATATACAGTCTGGAAATAATAAAATGATATTATTAAGTAACAAATCCAAACCTGGAATACTGGCTGGTATTGATAGACCGTATTTTGAGCGAGGGTATCCAGTTACTGCTGTGGTATATAGATTGTTTTTACTGAATGATAAACCTAATATTGAAGATCTCAAACCGATGAAACTGTCAGAATTAAAAATAAATTGCGTGGCTGAACGCATTATTGAACATATTACAAATGCGATGCGTGGTAATGGCTTAACAGATTTAAGACGCAAAAAAAATATGTGAATGGGGGAAGGCCGTTAAAAATTTTGGTGCATCTATTAAGGATGTTGCTAAGCTAGAAAAGTTATTAAGATTTCCAATAACAGTAAAAACACTAACAGAAGAGATATTATACAAACCAAAATATATAAGAAATGGAAACCCTGTAACGATTATTGATCATAATGCACATGCATGGACTGATGCAGTAACTATATTTCCACGAGACAGACTGATTAAATTTTATAATGGTCATATATTTGATTTTATTAAAAATATCAGTAAAAATGATCCTATATCTATTTGGTTATTTTAGAGTTCGGAACACGATTGTATTGATCAATTTGTACGACCGAATGGTGATATTTATCGTACAGAATTTGTTTATGAAGAAATGAGAAATCTTGCACTAAAATATACTTCTGACGTGGTCAAAGTTAGACAACTACTGAATAATTGTTTTACCGTACCAGCGGTAGCGGCCCATTTCGCTCAGGAAAAAAATTCATGGAAACCTACAAGATCAGAATTTATTGAGGATATACAAAAAAAGTTGCATAGAATATGGTCACGGAGGATTATGGAATACTAAATACGAGTAAGATGATGTTATATCAGTCGATATGGCTGCATGTTACCCTGGGAGTTTTCTTGCATATGGTGAGTGTTCTAAATATTTTAGCAGATTCGGACACCCCACACATGACGTGGCTAGAGTTTCAATAAATGGACCCTTACCAGATTTTGACATAACAGGATTTGCATATGTAGAATCATTCGAGCTCGCAAAAGATCTCCATCCGATTACTTATATTTGGTTTGGTAAACACTTTTTAGAAAAATGTTGGGCTCCAATAGTATTATTAAGATATATGCTTGATGTTGGAATATTAATATCGTTAAAAGTTAATGAAGCGATTTTATCCTATAATGCACAAAAGCAAGTTTGGTTACCAGAACCTGATAGATTTAATATTGATGATGCCAGGAAAGAATTTCCTGATCTTGCCGAAGATGACATTATTAAAATTACTAATAATATACGTAAATGTAGAGATGAACATGATGAGAAGCGTGCAAAAGATCTTGGTAGAAAGATAATTGGTAAATTTACTCAGGGTAGTTCATACAGTCATAAACGACACTGTACAAGATTGATTATGGACGATACTGAGTTAGATTTGATAATTAATGACACAACGGAGAGAAACACATTTATAAGCCGAAATAATGCTTATTTATCGGATGGGACCAACCTAGGTACTATTGTGAGCTATCTTGATGGCGACTCACCGCAGTTTACTCATTTAAGATTTTCGATGCTAGCTTATGTTTCTATAAATTTACTGTCTATGATAAATAGATTTCCTCGTTACGCTGTTAGAATTGCTACAGATTCATTTTATACACACAAAAATATAAGGATTTATTAAATCCGCTACTTGGTAATGGTGAGTGGGCAACATGGAGGATAAAGCAAGAAAATATACTAAGTTATTCTGAATTTGCTGACGTTGAAATTAAGCAAATATATTACAGAAATAATAATCAAATATTAGAATCATTTGCACCATATGTGTATGATCCAGTAGCTAGACATAAGACCGTTTATCTTAATGGATGTGGAGGGTCAGGTAAAACAACTCGTGTGATTAAATTATTTATGAACAACAATTCAGATATGATTGTTTTGACACCTACACATAAACTTGCTAGAGAGATAAAAGAACGAGGGGTAAAAACATGTACATATCATAGTTTCTTTAGATGGTGCAGAGATACATGGACTCCTGAGCGAATGGGTGAGAAATATATACCTAAGTATATTATATGGGACGAAATATGTACGGTGTCGTTAGAAACACTAAAAATATTCCTTGAATGGTTATTAACAAAAAATACTGCTGTGATTATGTGTGGTGATCATGGTCAACCACCACCTTTTGTTGGACAGCCTCCACATGAATGGCTAAAGAATAATATAGATTATTATGAAGAAGTACATGATGATCATAGAGCTATTGATGAACCGCTGAAAGAACTTAAAAGATTAATCAGACTACAGCCAGATAAAATACAATGTGAAATAATGCGTGAGATAATTCCAGAAACTACCATGAATGATTTTTGGATTTTATGGAGACCTACTGATTTAATAGTCGCAAGTAGAAAGATAGTTTGTGATGAATTGCAAAGGAGATTATTTATGTTACATAAAGAAAGGTTTTCACATCAACCAGTATCATTATGTTATCGCCCAGCAGATACTCGACGACAGAATGTTGATGTTGAAATTCCTGGTGGAGATACCCGAGTACAAAATCTAGTATTGAATGATATTATTTTGATAGATATCAATTCTGTTGAGAGCGCATTGAGTATGGATAAATCACCGTGGACGTTAGGATACGCTATAACGATTCATTCGTCACAGGGATTAACTATATCTGATACAAATATCTGGATTGTAGATGATCGAATCGAATGGTCAAACTTAGTATATCTCGCGTCAGAAGAATAGTTCAACTACATAGAATTGTCATAGATTATGTGATAACTGAGGAGATTACTAATGACGCTGATGTAATAAAGAAAAAATTAGCGACTTATAAACAATGTGACAAAAAAAATAAACGTGACTTTGATATTGATACTGAATTTATTATAAAATTAAAACAACTACAGAATAATCACTGTGCAAGTTGTAACACAATAATGTTATGGCAATATTCGAATAATAATCCAGGACAATTTACCGTAGATAGAATAAATAGTGATCTTGGTCACACACGTGAAAATGTGATGCTGACCTGTCTTGAATGTAACCGACGTCGGGGCGCTAATTTACATAAGTGAACGCGGTGGTAATTGTGTATCCGCAGGAATTACTTGCAGTTGTTCACGCACAAAACCACGTTGAGGTGCAGTAGAATCTAGTCTGTATATGGCAGGTCTTCCGGTAGATCTAACCACGCTAGAAATTGTATGTGTGGTTACACTCCAAATAGGGTCAGTAGCTCGTCTTTTGCCACCCTCCAACTCCCCTGGTTCGTATAAATATCTCACAATCACATTACCTAATACTGGTTGTTGACCTCGTTGTCCGTATTCATCGCTATGTGGTATATATTTTTTTTTTGTTATTGCATTAGGTTTCATAGAAGTTGCACGAGTAATTTCATCATTTAATGCAGATATCACACTTGATAACCTTATAACCCATTCACGAGATCGCTCACCTGACTTAAAGTCAGCAGATATTTCCTTCGCATATTGATTTCCAAATAACCGCTCAGCAAGTGTTCGATTAAATCGTTCAACAATTGCTTGATCACGATGAATTTCAGTATGCCCTTGTCTGATTTTGACATTATGCTTTTTCATCAAAGATAACACTGCACCAAGAAATTCTTTGCCAGGATCTACTTGTAATAACTGTGGCCATTGTAGATTACCACGTTGATAAATTCGCTCAAACGCAGATGCTACTTCAAAGGATGTTTTTGTTAATAATGGTTCAGCTTCTTTATATCTACTTGCAATATCAACAACAGTTAATGCGCATTTGTACGTGCGTGATTTTCGTCCACGTGTTTTAATAGTATCGTGTGGCAAAAACAAAATATCTGCTTGATGAACTTCGTTAGGAACACTGACATCAAAATGTGCATATTGAATTTTTTTGGTGGTGGTAAATAAATTTGCCATATTGCCTGTCGTGCTAACCACTCTGCAGCAACAGAATGTGAAACGTTTGCTGCTTTAGCAAGTTTAGTGATCGCTGCTTTACCCCTCCAATACCCTCTAGGACTATAATAAATAGATTCCATTATAATAATTATATAATTAATTACCAGCCCCTAACATTATTTTAATTTTCATAGCGGATTTTATTAGGAAACTAGCGAGTTTCTCTCTAACAGATTTATTGGGTATAGAATTTAATGCATGAATCAATTTTACATCTGCAAGATGCCGTTGTTGCAAATCTGGATTTTTATAAGCAACGTCGTGAATGTGACATGCTTGATCAATTTTATTTACTGGATATTCTCCTGGTCTTGGTTGATCTTGATCATCAAATCGGATATCAAGTCTAGTTCCAGGACCACAGTAATTATATCCAGGAAGGTGTTTCTCACCAATATATTTAGCCCATGGTAAACCGGGTAATTTTCCTAATGATGCGGCTATATCCCAACCTATCTTTGTTGTCCCTGAGATAAATTTATATTTTTTTGTACCACATTTTACACATTTACCTGTTAATGCATGTCGTTTATTTTTTGTTATTATTGTTGTCAATCCAACGTTGGGTGTAGATGATCTACATCGAAAACAATATAGACTCATGTTATTAATAATATGGACACAATAATTGATTTTTCGGCGACACGAAAACAAGAACCAGTAAAGCACCATCCAGCATTACCAAACTCAATAAAAATGATTATAATAGGTCCATCTGGATCGGGTAAAACACAATTATTATTAAATTTAATAATGAGATGGATGAGATGGAACAAATTATATTTAATAGCACCATCTGTGGATGATCAGCATTGTTACGAAGTACTTAAAGATTTTAATGAAAAAGCAAGATCAGTTAATAAAGAAGGTGAAGATATTATTGATTTTATCACAGATATAGATGAAGCCCCGTCCGTTGATGACTTGGATGGATTCATTAATAATCTCGTAGTATATGATGATGTGATGTTGGACAACCAATCTAATCCAGCTAGAATATTTTCTCGAGGTCGTCACAAAAATACAGACGTGATTTATGTTACTCAAAGATATACACAAATACCTAGACTGATCAGAGAAAATTGTAATATTTTGGTTGTGTTTAATGGAGTAGATAATTATACCCTACGAAATATTTATTATACCTGGTGTTCAGGGGATATGGACATAATTAAATTTAAAAATTTCTTTTCTAAAGCACAATCAGTTCCTTTTGGATTTATAACGATAAATTTACATGATCCTAGATCCAGATATCGTATAGGTCTTGATAAAATATTTGGTTAGTTCCCCCTGACAAGTCAGGACTATCTGTTTATGAACTGTATGTCTGTTTAAAAACCCAAATCTATTGTTAAAAGTCCCGATATTAATATCCTGACAAAGTCAGGTGACAAAGTCAGGAGCAGCAGGGAGGGTGAACCCTACAACATTTTTGCTCGAGTTTTTAACGTAAAAAAATAGTTCAATAAAATCAGGGTAAAAAAAATGTCAATAATAGTATAAACAAAACTGAGCTAACCTCATGTGGTTTATTATGCAGTTTATAACCGTCCATACGGTCATATAAAAGTTAGATATTTTGGTTTAGGGTTATTGACCCTTTTTTCAGCCTCTGTAGGAACCCTTATTTCAGGTTAATTTCACAAGCAAAAGTTTTGTAGGGTTCACCCTTCCTGCTGCTTCTTGCCTCTACATATTACATATGTGTTTGAATGTATGTCCATTTGGAGCTTCTAGGGCGAAACAAAAGAAATTCCTGAAATAATTACAACTTTCACAGGATCACTTGCCTGACTTCAACCCGAAACCCCAACTGATGTTCTCTAAATAAAACGAAAGCTAGGATTCTTGAGGTTAATTCTGACCATAATAACAGATAGACTGGAATAGGAAGTTCAGATAGCTCTGTGTATGTATACAACCAGTTTCGACCAAAGTAGTGACGCAGTCAACCGTCATACTACGGGAATGAATTGATACAAATTATCATGTGCCATACCAAAGAAATTAATTAATACAGACTACCTAGTGTCATACTATAGGAACGAATTAATACAGATTACCAGGTGTCCTACTAGAGAAGCGAATTAATACATACTACCAGGTGTCATAATATAGCAACGAATTAATACAGATTTCCAGGTTCATACTACAGACAAAAACAAACGTTCTTCTTTCCCAGTCGTGTTCCTTTGCACTATTTGTCATAAGTTTATACATACGGCCACAACTCACTCAAGCATCCTTTTATAAATAATTAAATAATAATAATACATGAAATCGATAGCTCTTTGCTTGGTACCTGTTGTATTTGTAACAATACTATATTGTATCGCTTCGTTTTGAGTAATTATAAAGATTACAGCTGTAAATATTTAAATGCCCCATATCGCGGTTATATGCTGTTACCTTATAATGCTTTCCAATGTAGGCTGTTGTCATATCGATTACTTTTGGCGATGTATTATTGTAGGCTACCACTGCAAACAAGGTTGGTTTGACTCCAGATATGCATAATAACGTGTATTTATAGTAGGGGCTTTAATCAGAAAAGATTTAAAGAATTTAAAGAATGTTCACCTGACAATAAATATTGTACATCTGGGGCGTCCTTAAGAACAGACTCATGGTAGCTACTTTGAACTTTATATGTTCAATTAATGATAAGGAAAATAAGGTCTATATGCTTTAAGCGTTCTCTCGCCATTCCAGTTTAACTGATTCGAATCACTGTTCTTGAATCAAACCAAGTAACTAACAGAGGAAATCGATCGTATGTACATGATAAGGTAAAGTAGTTGGATTTTCTTTGTATTTTACCAATCCATAGGTTTAAAATTAGTGGATGGTTGATATCAAAAGGTTTTTAAAAATTGTCATATATTTGCTACTTAGTAAAGATCCAAAGGCGTATTTAACATGAACAAAGAGAGATGTGAAAATGCTTATTTCGTACTGATGTGCTTTGCATGTGAGCACTAAGTATTCTGGGACTTGGATATTTGGTGGTGATAAAAAAGACTACTACTAAAACCAACACTATGCATTAAATGCTGCTGGAAGAGAGGCTGCCATTCTTTATCTTGTTTTAATCACGCACAAGAATAAAATGGGCCCTATTGTTTCAGTCCTTTTATTGGCGTTCAGCTGCTTAAACAGACGAAAATATTTTGTTGAGAATTTCCAGCGATACCTCAAAAAGTCACTTCGTGCTTCCCGCTCTCCGTCGAGTTATTAATTCGTTTCTTGCCACCTCGCCGATGACAACTAAAGCTCTTATTTTATTTTGCATGTCCACGTGTTTGTCCACTTCATCCAGGATCAGCTTAAACGTCTTGGATATGTGGTTGAGTATCGTTTTGAGATTTTGTGATGGTGAGGACGCATATTTCGTCGTGTTTTCTTTCCTTTCCTGACCTGAAAAGCTACTCATAGGAACAGGTCTGTAGTCCAAAGCTGCGAGCTCAAAAGCAATTGCGACGAAAGGCGGGAATCGTTGATAATAGTAAGAAAATCTCAGTCAATGCCTACAGACACCGCCTTAATAATGATATAAACAACGTTAAACGAATCTACCGCGTGTCTGTATTTTGTGCATTAGAGTTTGTGTACTTTAGCAGTTAAACTCCTCTATGAGAATCGGAATTTTCGAAGTGTAATTGTGACAAACTTGGTGGTTAGCTTCCCGGTCAGGTTGGTGGTTAGCTTCCCGATCAAGTTGGTGGTTAGCTTCCCGTTCAGGTTGGTAGTTAGCTTCCCGGTCAAGTTGGTGGTTCGCTTCCCGGTCATATTGGTGGTTAACTTCCCGGTCAGGTTGGCGGTTAGCTTCTCGGCAAGCTCGCACATCTAACCTGTGGGATTGGCTTAATGGCAAGATATGGTATTTTCCTTAATATCTTTATATCCAGAAAGGCGCCGACAAATAATTTTGCCAAGAGTTACAACGTTAATCCCTTGGTTGAGCCGGCTCTGCTAAGGAACCACGCACAGCGAATGAGACAAGAACAGTGTCCTTAGATACCTCCTACTATGAGATGAAACTGATATATGTTAATGTACCAGGCAGTTCTTTCTCATTTGCTGCTGTGGTAAACGTGGTTTCATCGTCGTAGCTGAACATTACGATGTCTCAATACGGAAACAAATTCGATCCATGTCGCAGCCCCGCCTTGTGCTTGATGAAAGGGTGGCCTAAGTACCATTGTTGTGACGAACAATTCAAACACCATAAACCGAAATCAGCAGCTTACTTTCAAATTTCCATATTTTAGTATCAACGATAGTATTATTCCTGATACCACTACTCTTGCGTTCACAATTGCTTTGTGGTGTGTTACAGGTGCTCAGGCTAAGGATAATGTACACTCGTGAAAAACCTGGACCGCTGTCGTTAAGACAATCATTGTCAGGTTTGAAGGCAATGAGCTTGTCTGCATCTCTGAGACTAGTTTTCTTTTTTGGTGGAGGGGGTGGCTGCCTATATTTGGCTGACTTAACATGATGGACCAACGGGGTTCTAAGGCAGGACAGATCACACAAATTCCGCTAAACGCGTTCATGCTTGCAGGGCAATTGCCACCACCTAGACCTAGACCTTTATCGCTGCTTCGCTTCGTGCCGCTAAACATCTAGCTGCTAAATGACCACGTGTCATTACACTATTCGTAGCCTTTCCGACCATCTCACCCTTGAAATGATGACTAATGACTACACAGGAGTCATCCACAATACTCATAATGAGGCGCGTTACACTAACATTGGCTTCTCGTTGTAGGTCGACCATATTCCCACGCAGAACTCGCATCATTCGAAATCAGTACACTGGAAAGGTGTCTATGTTGTAGACCAGTAGTGCTGAACTACCGCAGGGTGGTACTAAACAAGAGCAACATTGTGCTTAAGATCAACATCACAACGCCCTCGACAAGACTAATATAATATTCATACAATATGCTGATTCAGCACGCGATTCTCAGCATTTTTACTACACCCTTTTCAACAAAGTGTCCATGACAATCGAGGGCATCACTTCCTAGATATTTACCCATGAGCTGGTGCAAAACCAGAAGTGACAAGGGATTTTAAAATGGCAAGAAAATGACCCTGGGTTATTGGTTAGAATCTCTTACCAGCCACCTCAATAACATATTTTTGGTAGTGGTGTTCAGCGTAGAAGTTTAGTTCTTACAAAGTCTGGTGCCCTTATCCATCACATCTTAAAAGAGCTCGTTGAGGTGCTTAACGACCCTGGTCATCGTGGAATTCTTGTTAACCGTGCGATTTCGGCTTTATCGGCGGTTCCGACTGTGTGCTCTCATATCACACCATTATGATGACATTAGGAGCTATCCATTGTTTTCGCGTCGTGAATGTAGGCTCAACCTTTTATGCTGCGAAATCCCATTTTGTTGTGGTTGGTGTGAGTGACAGTCGTAGCGTGGATAAAGTCTTTAATTTTCCGGAAACACTCCAAGTAAAGGCAACGTCCGTGGGCATCTTTTACTACCTTCTGTTAAATGCTTTAGCCATGCGAATATCCTATTTCGCAAGCAAAATATTTTAAAGTTTTGAGTGGACATTTGCTTTTTCAGTGTACTTCCATGATCGCAAACTAGATCGCGCTGATAATTCCTCAGCCATTTTTTTTAATGATAATAGATAATGAACTCCAAAATATCGAGGTCTAATTCTAGGATGTATCATTTTATCAAAGTAAGCCGAATATGGTGAATTAACGCACTCAGATCAGCCAGTTGGTAGACTGCATCATGGTTCAGCGTTAGAGGTTGTTTGAAAAAGGTAGCCTATCTAGCTGCATGGATCCTATCATAATCTTCAGAAAGGCATCCGTGCTCATACCAGGCAAGTTATATTAATAGGATGGGTCAAGGGAGTTGTGTTGGAGCGAGCAATGGTGAAATGCTTCAAACACGGTAGCAGAGGCTCATCCTTTTATGTGAGGCTTGTTTTTGGTATCGGTTACGAAATTCATCCAGGACTTTGCAGCCAAAGATCATTCACATATTCTAGGCTTGATCATAGATTTTTTTCCGATAGCGGTTTTAGAAGGTTATGGTGGTCCTGAATCCAGTTAGAAAGGACTGGCTGTGGCTATTCAAACATGCTATGGCACTCTTGTCATTCTAATAGGTCTATTGTGCTAAAGACGTGGAGGTAGTGGCTGCAGATGAACTTCTTGCCATTGTTTTCGTTCTTTCCATAATAGTTTCTTGACGTTTATTAACCAGGCGTGGTGGTTCTTTTCTGCTTCACAGTCGTATAGTACCTACACTCAAGGATAGGTCCACAGCATGGCGTGATTTCCTTGCTAATATGCCGCAGCAGAGGCCATCTTTTCACACAAAATACATTCATAGACCACTCTCTTTTTACTTGCCTTCAGTGCTGGAAATCTACAGTGTTAACAAAGAGCAAAATGTTTGCTTCCGTTACCGATTCCACATTAAGTTTGGTGCATGTTCCTCTGCCCTTGTGTAACCTCTGCAAGTGAATTTTACTCACCTCAGCTATGCACTGGTCTATCTTCTTAATCAATAGCAGAAATTATTTATTACCCACTTATACTATGTATATATGTATATATGTATATATATATATATATATATATATATATACTTACTTTTCTTGAATTAAAACTAACTAGTTGCCAGGGACCCTGGGGTTTTGTATGTATCAATAGCTATCTCCTTATCAAGTTTCTTGACTTTAGGTACCAAAGTATATATACTGGGTGAAAAAAGGCCACACTTACATGATATAAAGCTATACAATCACTAATCTGTTGTTTACATATAAATCTTGCATGGGCATGTCTCCAGGCAACAGATGCAATAAAACAGATCTCCAACCTGATGCCTAGGACCAATACAAAATAATGCTTGAAATGCAATGAAGAAATACAATGGAACATACTGTAATTTGTGATGCCTCTATGATCTTAAAGTAAGTAACAGTAAAAGCAAAACCAACAATTTCATAAAATTCAACAAATAATTTAATTCTCTATACTATTATAAATTAATTCTAAAAATAATCCAAAATCAACTCAAGTACAGAAGTACAAAATGTTCCAAATGAATTTGAATCTTGCATGTGCTGACATACCATCAGCCTCAAATATTATGATGTACCAATAGTATTGAATATATCACAATGATATTATCTAGAATGTCTTTGAATGCATTCATAATAATTTCAAAGTAATGTTTTAGTCCAAATTGACAATGAGCACTATGTAATATCAGTGAATAATTTAGAAACACAATTCCTCTAATATTATATTTGAACTCAACTAAAAGTGATTCCACAAAGAAATGATATTAAAGTAGAAATGAATTCAGACTTTGATTACAACCTCAACCTTATATAAAAAAAAAACTATGATGCAATGAGATTATCAGGATGTGGGTCATTTTCTCATCAAATTCTTAAACAATTCAATTTTTAGACTCTTCTAAGGTTAGAAGGCCATGCAAAATTGTTTACAAATATGATCTTAAAGTACAGTCAAGTTACTGATATGCTTCATGAAAGGAAAAGAGATCAGCTGACCCAGCCTGGCCTGTTCATCTATAGAAACCACAGCCTTTGACACAAACTATTTGACATTCAACTGACTGAGTTACAATGGCTCCCCTAAATAACTGTTGTAAAACCTATAGCTGTTGCAACACCTAATATTCATTTCAAAGACTCAGTACCGGTGCTAAAACCGATAACTATTGCAAGATTTAAAACAATTAAAATTTTCCAGATTCAAGGATACTACCAGATATTATTTACAATGTACTTTTGACAAATATATAGCTTTTACCTAGTGGAGTTATTAATTTTGTACCACTTTAATTCCATCATTATATCCCATACAACTAACTTATTTATACATTCATATTTTGTGAACAGAGGTAAAATTAAAGATGTAGGTTGCAATCATTAGCATAGAATCAAAGCAATATAATACAGAGTAGATTTCTTATTTAAATTTATCAATTAATTAGAAATATATGCAATAAAACATTAAATAAACAGTTAGCAACATATTTAACAATATCTTAAGGTGCATAAACTGTAATGTGTGTATATATATATATATATATATATATATATATATATATATATATATATATATATATATATATATATTAACAAAGTCAATCTGGTTAACAAATTAAGCAAAGAAAATATTTTTTACACTAAAACAAATGCATTATTTGATATATTAATACAGATCAGGTACAACATTAGCTCAGACCTGGTGCAGGTTGTTGAGAACCTTAATGCCAAAGCCACCAATGCTGTTCTCATCAATAGAAGCAGAAGAGTCTGGTTTCAAACAACAGTTGGAATCAGACAGGGATGTATACAGGCACCTACACTCTTCAACATTTTCCTGGAAAGGATCTTGGAGGACCACAAGAACTCTGTCAACATTGGAGGAAGAACAATCACAAACTTTCACTGCACAGATGATATTGATGATTTATCAGGAGATGAAAAAGGACTAGCTGACCTGGTTGGGCACCTTAACACAACCTCAACAGCAAATTGTATGGAGATTAGCACCGAAAAGAACAAACTGATGACAAATAACACCATTGACATCAGTGTAGGTATAAAGGTCAGTGGACAGAAGCTGGAAAGAGTCACAAGCTTCAAGTACATGGGATCAATTATCACTCCAAACCAGAACTACTTTGCAGGATTGCCCAGACAACAGCAGTAATAACAAGGTTGAAACCAATACAGAAAGATACCAACATTGCTTTTGATTCCCAAATAAGACTGATGCACTCAACTGTCATAGTCATTTTTTCTGCATGGTTGTGAAACATGGACACTCACATCAGATCTACAAAGAAGAATTCAAACCTTTTAAATGAGATGTTAGTGCAAGATCTTGGGCATTGACCATATAACTAATGAAGAAGTCCACAACAGGATCCAATGAGCCATTGGATCCTATGAAGACCTCTTGACCACTGTAAGAAAAGTGCAAACTGAAGTGGTATGGTCATGTCTCAAGATCATCTGGGCTTGCAATAAACAATCTTGCAAGGCACTGTGCAAGGGTGCAGAAGAAGAAGGAACAGACAGAGAAAGGTGAGAAGTCAACATTAAGGAGTCAACAGGAATGGAATCTAGAGATTTCCAAAGGACAGGGAAAGATGGATAGAATTGGTTGTTAAGTCAACTTTGGTGCTCTAGGTTAAGGGATTGATGATGATGATGATGATGATGATGATGATGATGATGATGATGATGATGATGATGATGATGATGATGAGGATGAGGATGATGATAGATTAAGTTGATAAAGTAATGTGAAACAAACTTTCACTTCAGGTCATTTTAAGAGTGGATTTTAACTTTTGTTTCCATGATTAGAGGTTGATTTATAAAATATTTAAGTTTTCAATCATGACTGTAGAGTTATATATAAATTTTTTTTTAAAGTTTTGCTGTTAAAATATTTACATAATTGAAAACATGTAACTGTGATATTTTCACCTCCTACTGTGGCCAGAGATCAATGCCCAAGTTAAAAGTGATAAAATTTATGATAAATCTTTGTAAACTTCCAAACGATAGCCTCAATTTGTAACATTTTTAATCAGTCCATAAACTTAAGTTCTTTGTGTTCCAAGATCTTCCCTTTTGGCAGACATAATGTGTAGACACAAACTGGTGGCATTCTTCATCACACCAGTGAGAAATCCTGACAGCAGATAAATTCATTTTGTTAACTTTTATAAATCTTATTAACTGTCATAAATGCATAGTACAATATATGTTGCAATGAGTAAACCTTTCAGTGGTAAGAAAAAAATATTTACATAAATATGGAAATTAAAAAATAAATATGGAAATTAAAAAAAAAATTGTGTGTGGAGAGAGAAGTCATGGTAAACAGCAAAATATTTTCCACCACATTCTTCTAGATCCTTATCAGTTCAAAAAGGAAGAGAACAGCATCTAATTAGCCTAATACAATCCATGACAAAACACAATAATCAAGTAAGAACCTAATCTATTTTAAAAACAGGATCAAATTTAGTGCAATGAAAATATGGGGACATATCAGATGTCTATGCCTAACATTTTGGCAAGTTATATATAGACACTGCTAATACTCTAAGTAACTGAAAGAAACAACATCAACAAGCATAGTAAAAACAATCTATAATTTAATTCCCTATAATACAAAGCAAAAAGTCAAAAGACAAAATACTGTAAATTAGATATAATTAATCCTAATTATTCAGTCAGGAATTTTAAAATATAGAATATTCCATATGAATTCAAATAATCATGAATGTCCTCATATGTATTATCCATAATGTCTTTGAATGAGTCCTCAGAAATCACCAAGTAGTGTTTTAGTCCAGAACAAATCAATGAACACTTTGTAATTCCACTGAATAAGTTAAATAAATAGTTCTTCTCAAATTATAATTAAATACAACTATAAACTTAAATCACAGATTCCCAAGGACTCATATTAAAACATGAATGAATAATACTTTCCCCAATGACTTATATGCAGATCTCACTTCAACACAACAGAGATTCCAAGGTAAAACCCAGATCTTGAACTCAAATCCAAGTAAACATATTTTAAAAAAATGACAAAAGTAAGGAAAGAAAAACTCTACTCTCAGCCAGGGACAAAATTCACTTGATATGTCAGTAGGTCTGACATCCGATGACCCATAAAATCTCATATTGGGTCAGATAGAATCTATTTATTTATCTCCCTGAAGACTTAAGTTTAAAATGTTAATTAACACTCTATTTGCTATTCAATCCATTATTTATTGTATACTTTTACAAATTCAGTTACTAAAAAGCTTCAGATCTCAGACTTCTTTTCTTTATTCTTCCTCTTATGTCTCAGTTATATTAGTTCTCATATATTTTGTTTGCAAACGTACTGGTTTCCAAGTGATTTTCTAAAAGTCTTTATTTATATAAATTATCAAATTATCAAATCACTTATTTTTTTATATACCAAATAATGCATTGTGGTTTTTGAATTTTTCCAATTTTGGGGATTCATTACTTAAATATATTTAATTAAATAAATTTGTTTACTATCCTAAGACTTTAACTTTAATAAAACTTGTATTCTTTGTTATTAGAACAATTTGAATCAAACAGAACTAAATTTTATAGTCTTGAATCATGCCCAAAACTCAGACAGCTGCCAAATACAGTCATAAACATAATTATAAATAATATATAGCAATTATTTTGACTTAAAACAGTATAACATTTCATCCAACTAGGAGTTGACATGCTATATTAAACATCTGTTATGGATGATACAATAGAGGCCCAAGTTGGCTAAATGTCACTCACCTGGATTACATAACTTAACAGTTAACCAGTTCACTAAGTATGCCAGTGTAGGGTTTTAAGAATAGAAAACTTTATATTATCTCAGTCTTATTATTTTGCCATAATCAATAAAAATTCATTCTAAAGATAAAGGCATAATTTAAATGCATATTCTCATGCAAATTATCAAATTCATCAAACCTATTTACCAAGTTTGATCAGAATTGTGCAAGATATATGGTCTCAATATCTAGCCAAGTAATAAACTCAGCTAACCGGATGGGAAATCATGTTAGTAATATGTGCCGGTCTCATTTAATAAAAAATATGTTGATATCTAAAAGGTCAATAGCAAATTATGATCAAAATTTGGTCTCCAAAGCACTGATAGCTCAGCCAATAAGATACATGATTTCCCCATAAGTATACACAGATCATGCTCAAATTAGATTCATCCAACATCTTGACTATATAAGACCATTTAACAAGTTTGATCAGAAATTAACAAATAATAGTTCCTAGTCTATACATTTTGCTAAACTGATCAAATGAAAGATCAACTAATAATAATAATAATAATAATAATAATAATAATAATAATAATAATAATAATAATAATAATAATAAAAATAATAATAATAATTATCATTATTATTATTAATTATTATTATATCATTATTTTATTATTATTATACAAGGATCTTGCTCATAACTGTACCCATATATCTGTATGATTTAGATACACTTACCAAGTTTGATCAAAAAATCAAGATACAGTTTCAAGACTGGTTCCAGGCTCAGCATATAGAGGCAAGATTACATCATTAATATGCATGCATTCTGCTTATGATCAAACTCAAATAACACCTTAATCATAATGAGTGTGTTATAATGTTTTTACCAAAACCAGACTAGCAATATTGCTTCATCAGTGATAACAAACTCTGCCAATGAGATGCATCTTCATCTCATTAATATGCATGGACCTTGATTAGTATTAAACGTTTCTGAGATCTTGATGAAATTTGCCAATATTCCAAGTTTGATCATGTGGTCTCCAGAGTGGTAACAAGCTCAGTAAATATTTGCAAGATCAGCTTACTGATTTGTGTTGATTTATCCAGCTCAGATGATAAAGAAATCATAATGATAAATTTTGACCGAATCTGAACCAGAAACATTACTTTAAGAGAGGTTAGAAGTTCAGCCAATCATTAACATGTGTGGATCTTTTTCATTATCCATTTAATCTGAAATCATTATTGTACAATCCATTATACAAAGGCTAATTCAAATCAAAATAATGCCTCCTGGATAATGGTAACAAGCAAGTGTTGGTGGATTGACAAAAAGGTATACATGGTGCATGACATCTGCAGGGCCATATCTGATAGCCTCATTAGGAACTGTAATCAAAGGAGTTACAAGAAGAAAATCACTAACTGATTCTTAAAATGATATTACACTTGTTTCAAGGGTATAGTGCTGTGGGTATTTGTGTGAATGGTGTTTCTTTACATTTTCATGCTTTGCTTTGTCCCACCCCCACCCCCAATCTAAGTACTATGCATTTCTTTATTTCTTTATTATGTACTCTCACTTCTTTATTTAGCATTACATCACTGACTCAGTTTTGATTCTTTTTATATTAACAGTTCAAAATTAAAATAACCATAATGTGCATTAATCAAGAACTGTCATAACCAGTAACAGAAATGTATATATTATGATAATGAAAGTAATTTATCGATTTTACACAATATTTTTTATGATCAATAACCAATAACATGCAACAAATTGAGATCCACCAGATGGCAAACTGCTTCAGACATTCTGTCTTTTCAAATTACAAATTTTTAAAAATATATTGTACAGTACATATAAACCTGAGATTAAAATCAAATTTAAATTTGACTGATGGTTACAGTGTTAAAATGTTAAAATTATAACTAAATTTAATAAAACTCCTAAAATTTAGTAGTGCCACTCCTGACCAGATACTATTACATGCATCATTTGTGATCTTTTTTGTCTGATTCTCAAAAACTGTTGTCTTAAAATTTTACACATTTGAGTGAGGCAGAAAGAGTGACTGCAGTGCTTTTGAGCCAGATGAGATTCCCCAAAGATTTTTCTATATAAAATGCTAAACGTTTCAAAGTCCCTAATATAGATGAATATGAGACTTGTTTACAGTATACAAATGTAACCATTATTTGATTTAGATGCTTGTAATTGTTGATGGGTCCTGCAATTAGAGTTACTACAAATTTAACTGCAGAAGACATTGAAAGGCTTATGAATTTTCTATCCTCAAATGTAGCCAATATTTTGTTATCATAGTGGTTATTTTAGTATACATCATGACACATAAAATTATAAAACAGTAAAATAATGTTACAATAGATTATTATATAGACACAATAAAAAAACCCTTAAAACTCTAACCTTTGACAAATAACAATAGGAACAAGAAAACAGGACCTGTTTAACAATAACATGTGCCCCCAATGTCACCTGTACAGTTTCACTTAGGATATGACTAATGGTAGAGTACTATACTGCATTCCAATCATGAAATTGAAATGATAAAAACACATGTGCTATATTACATTCTAATTATGAAATTAAAATGATAAAAAACACATTCACTATATTGCATTCCAATTACAAAATTAAAAAGATAAAAAAACACCAGTGTCTTATGTCAAAAACCCCTTTTAATAGGATGCATGTACTACAGAGATTCAGGTATTGATGTTGTGACATAATTATTCAAATATGAAATCAACAGTTATGGGTTATTATTAAAATTAAAAAAAAAACTAAAATGGACATGATCCAACTTCTCAGTTCCAGGGTCCAAACCCAAGACTGAGTCATAGCACAGAAGTGGAACAGGCCACAGAGAATTAGGTGATGATGCTATATTCAAACAGTAACTGTGCAAAGTGAGATTAAAACATAAGTTGGTGGAAATACTTAGAATAAAATGCGACCTACTTCTTGACCTTATGATCCCCCTCCCTAGGGCACGACCCAAGATCTGGAGTAGTAACACAGGGGTCATGAGCCAGATGCACATCTATACTTTAATCATCTCACCACAAATCAATATATTACTTTCCTAACCAAAGTGCAAGTCATTCAGAAAATTGGTCCAGGTTTGTGATGTGGAAACATGGGAAGGGTGGATGCTACTATTGCATTGCTTTCCTTTTTGGGGACTCTAGTCCCCAGTCCAAGTTAATTAAGCATACTCCCAATCTGACTCCTTAGTTACAGCTATGTCACACAGTTCCATCTTCATTTGATTAGAGTACAGGACAATAATTTAGAGTGATGTGGGAAGAGAGAAGTTTTGTAATAATAACTGATAAATAAAATTGTAAATAAAATATGCTCTATCCCTCCCCCCAAAAAACAACATTTTAATAGCAGCATTCTATTACCTGCTTTTCCTGCATTGATGAATTCACCAGTCACGATGCAGTAAGATGGTCTCAACAAATCTGTTATAGAAAACTATTGTATTTACCATTACATTAGGAGTGTTCACAATTGAATGCTAGTAAAAGGTAAGATGCAATTAAAAAATGCCTTCACTCTGATGCATCAAAGATTAAAGGCAACAGGAGAGGGAATATACAGACTGAGACAGCAACCAATGATATGAGATACGAATAGATCCAATATGCAATTACCCTAACTTCACCAAGGAATGGTCCCTCTTGGTAATCTAGGCAGGGTAAAGTGCTCACCAATGAATGGTCCCTCTTTGTAATCTAGGCAGGGTGTACAAAAAAATCACATTTACAAAAACAACACACATAACACTCAACTAAAACAAAGCTGAGAAAACAATCACTTAGCTGATAACAAGGGTAGATAAAATGCTAAAAAGACATTCAAGGACAAATCTGAAGGTAAATTTGGATGAACAATAAGCAAATATGTTGCTTAAGGACAAAGGAATTTAGTTACTCCATATGTTGGGTGCAACTAAGAGCCTCTGGTCAGACTAGAATTATCTTGTTTTCTGTTCTTGCCCTACAATATTAAATATAGGAGGAAATAATTAACTTGAACTCAGGAAAAAATAGTCCTAGAAAAGAAAAGTAATACAATTGTAACAGGTATTGTATTACTGCTATTAAGCTAATATCATTGTGCAGAATCATTGTTCTTCTCTCAGTCACTGACACTGACCTTTTGAAACCAAATTAACATCCTTCTTTCTTACCTTAAATGCAATGCATCTACAAAGTTTAGTCCAGGTGATGTAGAACTAATATTATTGCAATGAAAACATTTTTCTTCTTTCAGTCATGGTCAACTTGACCTTTCTTCAATTATCAACACACTTTTGCCCTATCCAAAGTGCAAGCCATCTGCAAAGTCTAGTTGAGATTTGAGCTAATGTAGCTGTGATCTTGATCTTGGCATTTTAAACTTGAAATCAATATGCTTATCTCAAAATCAATCTATCCAAAATGTTTGGTAACAGTTGATGGTGGGTAATTGAAACTGTTTTGCAGAACCATCTTTCTTTCAGTCACCATGACCTTGATTTTTGACCTTTTGAAATTGATAAGATTTTTCCTCACCCAAAGTGTAAGCGATCCTTAATGCGTTGTGACTGTGGATAATGAACAACTCAAAATATTGTTCAGAAACCAAGCTGATATCTGATGGATGGTTATCATAATAAAATATGGTCTCCAAAGCATTAGAGATAAACATTGGGTAGATGATGATGATGATGATGATGATGATGATGATGTAAATCAAATAGTTTAGACATTGATTCATCATTTATAATTTAAAGTATCCAATGTGACATGATCTCTTAAAGATAAAGAGATCTCAATCATCCCACATTTACTGATTTTGATAAAGATTTTTTCAGATCTCAACACATATCTGTACAGTTATAACTGAGCATTCCATTAATATAAAATGTCTGATATAAATGTTTATTTTGAATGTAGGTAATCTTTCCATACATACAGCATTAGTATTAATGATAACAGACTGGAATAAGTAACACCTCTCAAGACTGAAAGCTCTCAGGACAAAAACCCAACTCTCAATTGTCAATGGTTTTTCAATTTTTTAGTAATTTTCATTACAGGTACAAGAAGGGAACTTAGAAATACTATTTCAGTCTCAAGAGCATTTCTGTTACTCAGAGCTCTCTTCAAGCACCTCTAGTATATCCACAATCTTCATTTACTAGGCTTGACCAAGGATAGCAAGTCTAAGGATATAGTAAACAAGGTTCTTCTACAGTAAATTTACTTTAACAGATTAATATTACTAATGGACTCCACTGTATTCTCCCTTGATCTTTTCCCATCAGTACTCACCATTTTCTGGAGACCAATGGCATAGAAAAGTGTCAAGTGTCATAGAGAGAGGTTTTAGTCTGGAGAGTTAACTCACTAAAATAATAAACATGGCCAGACAGTTGGAAACGATTATACAGATGAATGACAAGCCTAGTGAAAATCTTGTGTGTATGTGTATCTGTGTGTGTGTGCATGCATGCATACAAGCATTACCTACATTAGGAGGACCTTGTAAATCCACATACATTAGGAGGTCCACCTCAGGGAAAGCATTTATACACTTCCTTTACAGTGGATTTTATTTGATTTTACACAATAACATATCATCGGGGTCTAGAGTTTTTGAAAGGCAACATTTTTTTTACCGACATGGTGTGTTTTCCACATACATTGGGGGGATGACACACGTGGTAAATTGCATACACTACGGGGACACATGGCATAGTTAGGAGTCATATAATGTCAATAGCATAGTTAGGAGTCAAATAATGTCAATGGCATAGTTAGGAGTCAAATAATGTCAATGGCATAGTTAGGAGTCATATAATGTCAATGGCATTGTTAGGAGTCATATAATGTCAATGGCATTGTTAGAAGTCAAATAATGTGAATGGCATAGTTAGGAGTCAAATAATGTCAATGGCATAGTTAGGAGTCATAAAATGTCAATGGCATTGTTAGGAGTCATATAATGTCAATAGCATAGTTAGGAGTCAAATAATGTCAATGGCATAGTTAGGAGTCAAATAATGTCAATGGCATAGCTAGGAGTCACTACCAAAATGCTCACCAAGACTCATTTCAATTCCCAATTTCCTATCAACCTCTGATACAGGTATCTTTCTTCTAAAAGATGCTTATTTAGTCTTCACAAACTGTCAAATCTTGACAATGTAGATGGATTATGATGGTAAGGTCATGATAACCTTAAGAACTAAACATAATATCGTTATTATTGCATTCTCATTGGTTTCTGTGTATTTAAAATTTGAAAATGGCTGATCTATGTTTTAAATCTCCACTCTGCATTTTCATACATGAACAAATGCTGCTGGATAAAAGAAAGGGTAAAAAAAAAAAAATAAAATAAAATAAAATAAAATAAAATATCTTTTCTTAATGCTAGGTTAATTAAGTGTTGGGGGTTCTTTATACAAAAGAAAAGTATGTATTTCTTAAATGCTAAGTTCACTTAATGTTGGAGTTCTTGCTATGTTCTTGTAATGTTAGGAATCTTTACACAAAAGATTTATGAGCAGAACTCAAGTGCCCATAACAATCACTTCCACTAGAAAATGTCTTCAAACAAACCCAGCAAATATGAATATGACAACTTTCACACTGCATGTGATTACAACCACCATCCTTCTCAATTGGAGCTGAGCACTTTGGACAAAGCTTTCTATTTACTCTGTCTTTACTTAGCCAAGAATCAATTTTGTTTTCATGTCTCTTTTCTGCCAGGTACATGGAACATGTTAGGCCATTGTGGTACTGGACATGGCAAGCTGTACATATCCTTTGCTGACATTCACTACATGTAAATGGTGTTCCTTCAGCTGTGATCCTGTAAACCATTTGACAGTCAGGTGTAATGCAGTAGCGGAACTGTGTATTATTTTTGCTTACAAAGAGACTTAAGGAAGATTTCATTAGATCTCGTTGTGTAGTACATCCTTGTTGAATAAGAGCAGTGAAGTCTTCAATAACCAAAGGTTTTTTACAGCTTTCTGCAACACATAAAATAGGAAAGATTTTATCCTGGATGGCAGACTTCAGTAGGTTTTTGATGCATTCACTGCAATATGGATGTCCACAGTACTCGAGACGATACATGCTAGAAGATTCCACTGGACACATACAAACTGGACAGTCTGGCAACTCTGATGGTTCATAATGAGTTCCTTTCTGTAAATTATCAAAAATTTCCTGTAGCATTTTATCCATTTTGCCAACAGTCTTGATCTCCAAGAACAGTTATCTGGTGATTTCGTAAGTTAAGTTTGAGGGATTTAACTCCTGTGTGTTCCTTCATTTGTTCAAGGTCTGTACCATATTTGGAAATGAGCTCCTTCATTACCCCACGTGGTTTCCCATCTCCTTTCAACTGTAAATGTCTTTCAATAAGCCCTGCCAATGTACTCAAATACTCATTGATGTCAGACAAAGCTTTTGTTCTGCTTGTTTGTATTCCTTGAATGGAAACAGACATTGTTCTGTTATCAACAAAAATAACAGCCCCAGTTTCTTTCTCAATTCTCTTCATTTCACAACGACCATCTCTGGTAAAAAGTCTAGCTATTTCCTTATTTCTTCCACACTCAAGGATATCACCCTGGACTACATCATGTAATAATACTTTTGCATGACCCAACAAACTGGCATCATTAGATTTTATATTTAAGAACACATTTCCTGCCCTGGATAAGTTGGTTTTTACACTAACATTTGGATTTTGAGACATAATGAATTCAATGGTGGGTTCAATTTCAGACCTCACTGCCTCATAAACCTTCTTCCAAATAGTGACTGATGTTTCCAACTCAGCGGTTACATGAACTGGATAGACACCAAAACTTGGTGGATTTATACGCATACTATTTAATGCAGTCTGACCTTCATTAGGGTTGCTGAAACTGACAAGTACTGTGTATCGAATGCATGTCTGTTTTTTCACTGGATCTGGTACAAATGCGATATCAAAGGATCCTCTTGGAGCATACTGCGAAACTTCCATCTCAATTTTCTCACAAAGTGCAATATACATCCGTTTTGAAGTTTCAGAGGCTTCTCTTGGGATAACAATATGTTTTATTCTGTTACTGACTTGTGCTTCTGAGATTCCAAGCAATCTTTTGAAAGCAGCTTTTATATCTTCTTCAAGAATGTCATATCGTAAACCTCTCAAATACAATTGATTTGTGGTGTCATGGGTACCATTTTCCCTAGACTGCTGTATTGAAACTACATGACCATCAATTGTAACTGATCTTTCTGCCATAGCTATTACAAAGTCCTCTGGCCAAGCCATTTTGACATAAGCAATTCCCTTCCCACGTCTTCGCCACCAAGTTAATTTGACTTTAAAATCCCTGGAGGTGTTAGAATTTGTTCTTGGCAACTGAGGAATGGCTTCAAAAAATCTGTTAGCAGAAGATGTAAGCGAAGTCACAGCATTTGTGGCATCTATATCTCTCATGAAGGTCACTGTTCCCCAGTAGGAAGGATCCTTTCCATCTTTTTTCATAAATGGTTTAATGTCCGTTATCTCTCCATACAAAGAGAAAACCTCCTCAACATCTGAAACCTCTATCTCTTTAGCTGATTGTAGTTTCTGTTTGACAATGAGGGTCCTATACTGGTATGGCATGAGAATATTTATTATCTCAGCACCCGCACCCAAAACAACTCGTACTCCCCCGTCTGTTTTTCCAACAGGCACCTCAACACATTTTTGCAACAATGGCTTAGTTATTTTATCCAAAACATCTTCAAGCATTCTTACAGTCAACTGCTCATCCACCTTACAACAGTAGAGCTGTATCTTTCCAGTAATCTTGTTTGCATCAAGTACCACAGTTCGATTTTCACATACTGTACTGAGTCGACCTTCTATTTCTCTTCTATTCTGATGTAGTGGACCAATAAATTGCTTTAATACTTTTTGCCCTGTCCAGTATGTCTGCTTTAATGAAACACATATTTTGTCCTTTGTGCTTTTGTAAATGTCTAACAATTCTGATGGCAGCAGTATCATTTCCTCTTCATTAATAGGAGTAATGTTGGTCACAAAATCTGCAGATGTCTTAAGTACCTGCTCATAAACAATAAGCTCTGGATGGAGATCTAATGGCTTCAGTACTGATGATGGATGAATCTGAACATGATGGTGATTCACTAAATTAAAATATCCTGCCTTTTCATGTCCAAGAAAGCAGCAAACATTTTGTTTCAGAGTCTCTATCAATACCTTTTTCAGTATAGAGTCTGCCCCCTCCACTGATCTGAACTCAAAGAGAATGTCTTCTCTCAAGTCCCTCTTCAAAATTGTTCGGAGTTCATTCATTGTCTCTCGCACACCTCTCAATGATTTGGCATTGATACAGTTCTGAAAACACCATGCCCCTTTCTGTTTCTCTGCAACTTTATCCAATCTTCTGTAAACATTGAGCAATGTCAAAATATCACCTTCTTTGTGGCAAAATTCTATTTTTTTTATATCTGCTTTCTTCTTTTCTTCTTCTGTCCCTGATCGATAGAACGTTCTACCTCCTCCACTGAATGATGCCACAACAAGAGCCTCCATTGGTATACCTGCCAGTATTCCTTTTTTCAACAGTATACCCTGTCTAGGTTCAATTGGCAGCTTTGATACCCACCATCCGAGTTTGGAGATCTTGTTATCTTCAACTGCTCCAATATCACAGAGAGACTGCATGGCATTCTCTAGGGCCTCTCGTGATGGTGACTCAACAAAGTCAAAAGAGAGAGGATCTACTCCAAGCTCCAAAAGCTTAAGAAGTGCTTGCCCCAGATGAACTTTAAAAATCTCTGGTTTGGTATTTTTTTCCATTGTTTCATATGTTTTTTCATTGTAAAGTCTGTAACATTTACCTGGTGATGTTCTTCCTGCTCTCCCTTTCCTCTGTTCAGCAGAGCTCTGGCTAATTGGATACACACTGAGTGAACTAATATTCCGCTTTGGGTCAAACCGCATCTCTTTTGCAAGTCCTGTATCAACAACAAATTTAACTCCAGGAATAGTAATAGATGTTTCAGCACTGTTAGTTGCAAATACAACTTTACGTTTATTTGGTCTATTCAGTTGAAAGACTTTCTGTTGTTCATCGGGTTGAAGTTTTCCATGTAGTGGTAGACACTGGAAGGAGTCATCTTTGGGACATTTCTGAACAAACTCCTCACAGCACTTTTCAGTTTCAAGTGGTGTAGTGAGAAAGACAAGTATGTCCCCATCAGCTGGTGGATTTTGCCAATGCAGATTCACAGCTGTATTAATTGCTTTAGTAACATAGTCATCAAAGGGATTTTGGTCATCCACCTGGTTTAGCCATACTAACTCAACAGGATATGCCCGACCTGAAACACGAACAACTGGACATTTTTCTGGTCCACCAAAATAGGAAACAAAAACATCTGGATTAATTGTTGCCGATGTTATTATCACTTTCAAATCGGGTCTTTTCTTCAATGCTGATTTAATCATTCCCAACAATAAATCTGTAAAAATGCTTCGTTCATGTGCTTCATCTATGATGATGCATGAAAAGTTTTTAAGTTCATTATCTTGGAGGCACTCATTCAAAAGAATATGGTCTGTCATGTACAAGATCTTTGTAATTTTTGATCTTTTAACTTTCATGCCAACGTGATATCCAACAATTTGTCCAACACTTGATGCCATTTCAGAAGCTACAAAAGTTGCCAGAGTCACGGCAGCTATCTTTCTTGGCTGTGTGCAGGCAATAAGACCATGTTCTGCAAATCCTGCCTGATAGAGATACTGAGTCATCTGGGTACTTTTTCCTGATCCTGTCTCCCCCAGTATCACCGACACTTGTGAATTCTTCACCTCACTGAGTATGTCTGACCGTCGTGCATATATTGGCAAAGCTTCTGATAGTCGCCTGCACTCTATTCCAAAAGCGATCCTAATTTCATTCATTTTTGTTTCAAATTTCATAGAGTTCTTGATTACCTCTAGCTTGTCATGAACACATTGAATGTAGGAACAAAATTCTTTCTTCTGAAGTTCAAGTTCTTTACATTTTTCTTTTGTTGCCTTTATTTCTGATTTTGTGTTTTCAAATTCTCTCAATGACAGTTTTCTACCTTCAAGTCTCTCTTCAAGCTTCATCACTCTTTCAATCTTCTCATTTATTTTTGACTTGTGTAATGCCAAAGTTTCTTTGGCCCTTTCCACTATTATCTTTAAATGTCGCTCAAACCTAGATTCAGTTTCATATGGGTCTAAAACAATTAACTCCCTCACTTTCTCCTCAGGAAAGTAAATAAGTAGCTTTGTTGCTGACTTCCTGTTGCTTTGTTGTAGGCATTCTTTAGCTTTTTTAGCAACAACTTTGCTGGGAAAGGACAGTGTCACTTTTATATTTTTCTGTCCATTTAATGTAATGGTTTCACTATTTTGAACTTCAAATTTGTATTTGAATCTATCTCCAAGTCTATACTTCAAGTAGTCCCTCAAGTCTGATCCAGTTTCAGCCTCACTGGAGAAGTTCACACAAAGGATAGAACGCTGAATTTTCATTAACTTAGGATTCATTTCATCTTTCTGCTTCATCATCTTGTAATTTTGTTTATTCCGTGTCTTACCATTACTTGTAGGCACATCCTTATTTTCCCTGCCTTTCATTTCTTTTACTGGTACACCCTTGTTTTCCCTGCCTTTTATTTCTTTTACTGTAAGTACATCATTGTTTTCCCTGTCTTCCATTCTTTTTACTGTAGATACATCCTTGTTTTCTCTGCCTTCCAATCCTTTTACTCTTTGTACATCCTTGTTTTCTGTGCCTTTCAATCCCTTTGCTGAAGATACATCCTTGTTTTCTGTGCCTTTTAATCCCTTTGCTGCAGATACATCCTTGTTTTCCCAGCCTTTAAATCCCTTTGCTGTAGATACATCCTTGTTTATCCTGCCTTTCAATCCCTTTGCTGAAGATACATCCTTGTTTTCTGTGCCTTTTAATCCCTTTGCTGCAGATACATCCTTGTTTTCCCAGCCTTTAAATCCCTTTGCTGTAGATACATCCTTGTTTTCCCTGCCTTTCAATCCCTTTGCTGAAGATACATCCTTGTTTTCCCAGCCTTTAAATCCCTTTGCTGTAGATACATCCTTGTTTTCCCAGCCTTTAAATCCCTTTGCTGTAGATACATCCTTGTTTTCCCAGCCTTTAAATCCCTTTGCTGTAGATACATCCTTGTTTTCCCAGCCTTTAAATCCCTTTGCTGTAGATACATCCTTGTTTATCCTGCCTTTCACTCCTTTTACTTTTTTATCAGTATCAAATGTTTCCTTATTTTCTTTAACCTCTTGCCTATTAATGCAATCCACAAATTGAAAATTTTCCTTGGAACTAAGAGGCTCACTTCCTTTGAGCAGAGGTAATTGCTCCAAAGATCCATGTTTTTCATTGATTAATTTTTTAAACTTCTCTTCATCTTTAGGATTTGGGAACCTCATTGGTTTTTCAGACAATTTCTTGTGTTTTCTATCTTTTCTCATTTTTTCTTGCTCTGACTGATTTTCATGACAAGGAATTTCATGCTCTGGCTTTGACCTCTGTGGAAGCACTACCCTATCCCCTGTTTCCATTCGATATTTGGATCCATTCTCTTTTCCTCTCCAATACCTTGGTCTTGTTTCAGAAAATATTTCTTCTGACTGCAGCACAGAAGCAGAAAGGCTATTAAATTTACTGGGAAAATCTGACTTTTCCACATCTCTTCCTCCTAGTGAATATGATGCTTCTCCATCTGCTTGCAATGAATGAGTCATCTTTTTAGATCCACCTGCAATTTTCTTGACTCTTTCTTCTGTTTCACTTCCATCCCCTTCACTAGCTTTAAAACTTGGTTTATTCCTGTAAAAGATCATAGATTGAACGGGATATTCCTCCCCTGGTTCAGACTGGAATTTGTTTCCCAGATTAACCAAAGCTGATGATGGATCAAATTTCAAATTACCTTGTACTGTCTGTCTTGTGACTTCTGAGGTAACTACAGAGCCTGCCATGTCAGCCAGTTCTCCAAAATGCATGCTATCCATCTTACCACTTACATCTGTTAAAAAAATATTTTGACAATATTAAAGAACATAAATCTAATAAGACTCTGGTAGGTTTCATCATTTCTTTTCATTGAGATGGTTTCAGTTATGCATACATGATTATTCCTTCTTCACCACAGATTTTATGGTGGTATAGCAAGACACTGTAAGAGTAGCTAACCCTAATCAGAGAGAAAAAAATATAATTAAAGATGTTATCCATCACTTATATCAGCAAATTTGTATTTTGTACCTCTCTCCTTGGAGCTACGGTCATAATTTTATAAAGTTCTTGTCATCTATTTAAGTTAGTGAAGCACAATATCAAAAACAATTCTCTCTCACTTGATTGGAATTTCTGCTTAACTTCTTAGGATTAGACAGCATTAGACAGAGGGAAAGACAGATACAGGGTATCTTAATATCCACCCTAAAATCAACAGGAAACAATGACAACAATAAGAATAATGAAGACTGAAGTATAGCTGGCATTATTTTCAGAACTTCAAATTGGTATGGCATCACATGGAAAATTGTCCCCAGTGTGTTAGTATGATTACACGTTCAAAGATGTATCTCTAACTTCATTGTTCCCTCACCACACACCACCATCCTAGTCTGGATCAAATATGCAAATGGAAGGCCATAGATAAGCAATACCAAGAATTTGATCTATAAAATATTTGTGGCTGTATGTTTGGGTTTCTGGGTAGAGAGTACTCAGTTTGAACACACTTGAGATAGATTGGGGTAGGTATCTACTGGAGGTTTAAAACCCTACTCCAATCTAGCCAACAAGAACACTAAATAAAATTAATGCTGTCACCATACAAGTCTAATCTCCAGTTTATGCTGTCACCATATAAGTCTAATCTCCAGTTTATGCTGTCACCATACAAGTCTAATCTCCAGTCTATCTCATCTCTTTCATTTCTTGCTTCAACTTACCTGTCCCATCCAGATGTTCATTCTTGTCCTTTGTCCCTTTGTTCCTTCTTTCTTGCTCTGATTTTGGCTCAAGAAAAGGGTTTTTATCCTCTGGCTCCCAAATGTCTCTGGATCCATTCTCCTTTTCACTCCAGCACCTTTCAAATAGTTCTCTTTTAGATTTACTCTCCTTCATATTATCATTAAGAAAGTCTATTTTGGAAACCGAAGTTATTTCATTTTGGCCTTGAAATCTTGCTCTCAATGCTGACACTGAGTGCTTTTCTTCATGAACATCATCTTCTGAACTCTTTCCTGCAAAATATTTTGATTGCTCAGAACATTCATTTCTTGATTTGGCAGAAGACATCAGTCTTGCAAATGTCTGATTCAACTGCAGGTCAGAAGAGTATTTTACTTTACTGGGAAATTCCGACCTTCCAAAATACCTTCCTCCAAGTGGACCTGATGCATCTCCATCTGCCTGCACTGAATGAGTCATTTTTCTAGACTTGTCTGGAGTCTTCCTGGCCCCTTCTTTTGTTTCATTTCCATCCCCTTTGCTGCTTAAATCTGTCTTTCTCCCATTTCTATTAAAGGTCACTGACCTTGTGGGGAAATCCTCTACTGTTTCAGACTGGGATTTGTTTCCCAGATGAGGCAAATCTGGTCTTCTTTCTCCTGGTGATGAACCAAACCTTAAATTACTTTTCACTGTCTGTCTTTTGTCTTCTGAGAGATCCTCAAAGCCTGCAAAGTTGGCCTGGTCTTCAAAATATATGCTATCCATTCTGACATTCAAACCTGTGAAATACAATTTGACAATATTAAAGAATATAAATAAATAGTTAAGCAGGCTCTGATATGTTTTAAGCACTTTATGTTTTCAATTATGAATGTATGGTTATTCCTTATTAATAACTGTCAAAGAATTTTACTGTGGAAAACCAAGACACTCAAATCAAGTTAACAATACTAAAAAAAAAACATAATAATTACTAATGTTATCCACCACAAATTTCTGTACTTTATAATTTTGTATCTACCTCAATCCTAGGATTTCTAGATAAAAGTTAATTACACAGGGTTCCTCTCCCACTTAATTACAACTTCCACTTGTTAGTTAGGAGGAGATAATTATAGATAGATGGACAATCTGACATAGGCATAGCATCTTAATATCCCAAAAAGCAATGGCATAATAATGACAGCATTTAGAATAATGAAGCCAGAAGAATAAATATGATATCATAAGTTTTCCAGCACTTCAAATGGGTATGGCATTTCATGAAAAACTGTCCTCAGTGGGTTACATTTATGTCAATATATCCCTGGTTTAATTGTTTCCAAACAACACATGGTCACCCTAGTCTGGTTCAAATGTGTAATTGGATGTCATAGATATGAGATGCTAAGAATTTGATATATTGTGAATTAATATTTTGGCTTTTTAGAAAATACCAAAGAATATTAATAGGGAAATTAATGATGTCATTAATCCCCATTTTATTTTGTCTCTTTTATTTGGGGCTTCAATTTACCTGTCACATCAAAATGTTCATTCTTAGGTTGTGTCTCTTTGTTCCTTCTTTTTTCTTCTTTAGATGTACTCTCCTGTGCAATAGCACAGCAAAATTCCACTTTGGGAACTGAAGTTATTTCATTTTGGCCTTGAAATCTTGCTCTCAATGCTGACACTGAGTGCTTTTCTTCATGAACATCATCTTCTGAACTCTTTCCTGCAAAACATTTTGATTGCTCAGAACATTCATTTCTTGATTCGGCTGAAGATGTCAGTCTTGTTCCAGCATGTATTTGCTTCATCTGTAGGTCAGAAGAGTTGCTCTCATCACTGGGAGAACCTGACCTTCCCAAACCATTACCTCCAAGGTGATCAGATGCATCTTCATCTGCTTGCACTGAATGAGTCATCTTTTCAGGCTTGCCAGCAGTCTTCTTGATCCTTTCATTTGTTACTTCTCCATCCTCTTTGCTATATAAATCTGGCTTACTGCCATTTCTATGAAAGGTCACCAGCCCTGTAGGGTATAACTCCCCTGGTTCAGATTGGGATTTTTTCCCTAGATTATGAAAAGCTGGTCTCCTTTCTGCTGATGATGTACCAAACCTCAAATTAGTTCCCACTGCCTGCCCCGAGACTTCAGAGCCTGCTATATCTGTCTGGGTTTTAGAACGTTTGTGATCCATTTTGTCATTCAAATCTGGCAAGAAAAATATTTTGACAATATTATCAGTTGTCATTTGAATGGACTGAAGCTCTTCTTTTTGGAAAGGTTTCAAAAATTCAAACCCATTTTAATATTTAGTGCTGAAACCATCTCTGATAATCTTGAACAATACAATTTCAAATAAGCCACTATTGTGGCTATATTGGGTTTAACATTAGCATCATTTTTCATTTAGACTAAAATATATATCGATAGAAGACTTTCTGTCAAAAATCCATGCTAATATGATCATCCATACAAAGTTTTTCAAATAATTGCCATGACAGCTACATTGATATGAATTGACACCGTCTATATTTAGACTCCACTAGATATCATGAAATCTTTCAGTGAAAACTGAATGCTGATATGACTATCATTTCTGGAGGAGTAACGATAACAAAAGTTTTAAAATGGTCACCATGGTCATTACATTATATATCATATCAGCGTTATTTTCATATAAGACTAACCAAACAATCATAAAAAGTGAAAATCCTATGTCAATAACATGAGAGATGATAACCAGATTTTCCTGATGGTCTTTACTGATTTTAAATTCAGGAGGAGCAGTGACAACAAGATTTTAAAAATGGCTCTTGTGGATGTATTTTAAAATGTATTTTAATTAATAAAATTAATTTATTAATTAATTAATTTTAATTAAAACCTATGTTGATAATACCTTTCATTCTATCCATGAGTTGAAATCACAATATTTTCAAGATGGCACTGTGGTGGCACCAATTTTCATTTGAGATCAACACGATGCAGAAGTCTTTCTATGAAAACCCCATGTTGATGTGACCAGTGATTGAACAGGAGGAGTAGCAATAACATATATTTCATGATGGTCATTATGGAGGCCATACTGGATATCAAAGCAGTACCATTTACAGGACACAATGAACATCATGAACAAAATAGTTTAGGAAGTGTGATACTAATAAAATAGTGCCCTAACAAATGGATAGATGACAGACAATATACCATCCCTAAGATCTTCTGATCTATGAATAGTAAAGCTAAACACAAGAATGTACATTAGGATTGGATAGATTTCATTCCATTCAGACAATTCATCATGCATGCATGTCTACTTCTTATCCACCTCATACAAAAAAAAATATTCAACAGTAAATTAATGTATTTTAAGTATGGCTAACCCTTTTGAACAAATATCTGCAACTTTTTATTTTGTTCTCACCTCCATACCCCAAACTCCATCCTTGGGTTTACATTCAATGCATAAGAACTGACCAATCACTTTCAGCAGTCAATGCTCATGAGACCTAATTAACTTTATATAGACATCAACATTTAAGATGTATTACACAGTAATTTTGAATAAAAGTATCTAAAACAAGTGAGTAATTAAAGACCACATAACTCTACATTCACCAGTCTACAGAGTAATTTATCATGCAGAGAATTAATTCAGACTGAACTGATATTGACCCATTTCTAACAAACAATATTTTGAAATCTTTTATCTTTACATTTATACTTCTAATCTCCTTAACATATATAAAACCTTAACTTTTAATCAGCACTGTATAGTCAGTATTGTGCTGACATTCCCAGAAACCACCGTCTTACCTACCCACCCATCTACTTCACCTACCCACCCAACTACCAACCAACCCACTTATCTTTTCACCTTACAACCCACCTACTTACCTACCCACCTAACAACAAACCAACCTTCTTACCTACCCAACTAGCAACCAACCTACTTACCAACCCACTTAACTATCAACTACCTACTAGCCTACCCAACCAACTACAACCCACCTAATTATTTACCCTCCAACTAACAACCCACCTACTGTGACAGAACAATAAAGGACATAAAACAACTATGAAGAACATTCTTTCCAAGGGGAGGTAAGATAATGACTTCATGAAAACCAAAGATTTGCTGTCCTTGAAGCCATATTTTACTGACTAAAAATCAAAGGCTTTGAGTAACCATGGAGTGACAGCAAACAGTACATAGCTCATGCATTAGTAATTACCTTGATAATTCTTGTATCCATTCACATGTACAATACACAGCAAACTCTGCTGAGGGCAACATACAACACTAAGTATACCACTGAATAAATATATTTTTTCCTGCTTCCATATGCACAAGTTATAATGAGTCTTCCGAGTAGGCTAGGGTGCATATATGTCTACCATGGATGAATCTATGTGATCATGTACATAAATGCTTAACCCATGTTTTAAAGCATAAAATGTAGGTCACAGTGAATTTTTATTAGAGTACAAAATACCATTAGAAAAGAAAAAATAATGAATTATCTTATATTTGCTAATCTTAAATAAATGTATCAAGATGTGGGACACTTTCAATCAGGATAACTGATAGTAAGTTACAAGTACTGTATGATCCTTATGCAAATGATAAATGTTGTTGAATATTTTTGATTACAGCAATTTGGGATGACAGAAGTAATTTATCCAGCAAGCACAAATATCTCATATGCAATGAATTTTTAAAAAGCTAGTTGCCCTGGTACAACCATGAATTTCACAACTGTTGTACTCTTGTAGGTGTAGTATGAATAGATATGTAAACACTCATGGTTGAAGCATACACAGTAAAAACCATCAAGTTAACTAAAGTGTAAAATATGCATCACAGTGATCTAATTTTAAAGGTGTAGAACTTATCAAAATACACCAGGTTTATGATCCCAATTATAACAGTATTGTAAAGTAGATAAAAGCTAATATAGTCATGAGTTAAAAACTTAAGCCAGTAAAATATGATATTTAAGTCACAGTGGCTTTCCTTTTTTATAAGGGATATGCATACAAGTCATATACATTAATGATTCTGTCATGAACAGTATATGAGAATGGACTCAAGAGAGTGAATCATCAAATATGGTTCACAGAAACCTGTTTTTTCTGAGGGTACAGTAATCATCAAGATGCAACCCCTCACCAACTTTCATAAATCTAAGTATGAATGTACAAAATTTGGTAAAAACCTATTTGGTTATAACAACAACCCCCACTGCCAGTAAAATGTCAGATGTAGGTTCATCATTGACCTTCATTTGATGTAACACTAAAAGAGCTGCATACAGTGACCTAGTTTTATTATTCTAGCATGAACTGAGGTTGAGAAATAAACACAAGATACAAATGTAAGCAAAGTCAGTGAAACATGAACAAAAGATCACAATGACCTTTTTTGTGATGACAGTTTAGCACTTGTCAGGATGCTTTCCCACACCATGTTTCATGACTCCCAGTATTTATACAGTGCAAACAAAACTGAACTAACCAGAAAAACAAAAAGGAATGCAGAAACTAATATACATGTATTTACAAAGTCAGTCCTCTAAGTGGGAAGAAAGGATATGAATGGCCATGATTTAATCAGGGTGTATATGTTTACAAGTTTTATCTGTGTAGAAATTGATACTAATGCCAACACTGTGTGTAGTGCAATAGCTTGCCTCCTTTTGTGGAGGTAAGCTTAAGATTAATGGCCAAATGATATGGAAATATTTACCTTAAACATGTTATCAAAAGGACTATAATACTGAATAATGTAACAAACAATATCTGATACATATCAAAATGAATATCTTCATAAAGTAGCAAAAGATGCCTTTGTGTTATGATTCACTTAAAATCATTAGGACTCAGTATGGACTCCCATCATGCCTCTGTAGTTTTCAATGTTGGATCTATGTCTACAGAATATTGTTTATATTACAAGGAAATAAAGTAAAATATTTTTTTCTTCAAAAAGCATTCCACACCTCCAGGGTTTATTAGGAAAGGCACATGTAGATAGATAGATAGATAGATAGATAGATAGATAGATAGATAGATAGATAGATAGATAGATAGATAGATAGATAGATAGATAGATAGATAGATAGATAGATAGATAGATAGATAGATAGATAGATAGATAGATAGATAGATAGATAGATAGATAGATAGATAGATAGATAGATAGATAGATAGATAGATAGATAGATAGATAGATAGATAGATAGATAGATAGATAGATAGATAGATAGATAGATAGATAGATAGATAGATAGATAGATAGATAGATAGATAGATAGATAGATAGATAGATAGATAGATAGATAGATAGATAGATAGATAGATAGATAGATAGATAGATAGATAGATAGATAGATAGATAGATAGATAGATAGATAGATAGATAGATAGATAGATAGATAGATAGATAGATAGATAGATAGATAGATAGATAGATAGATAGATAGATAGATAGATAGATAGATAGATAGATAGATAGATAGATAGATAGATAGATAGATAGATAGATAGATAGATAGATAGATAGATAGATAGATAGATAGATAGATAGATAGATAGATAGATAGATAGATAGATAGATAGATAGATAGATAGATAGATAGATAGATAGATAGATAGATAGATAGATAGATAGATAGATAGATAGATAGATAGATAGATAGATAGATAGATAGATAGATAGATAGATAGATAGATAGATAGATAGATAGATAGATAGATAGATAGATAGATAGATAGATAGATAGATAGATAGATAGATAGATAGATAGATAGATAGATAGATAGATAGATAGATAGATAGATAGATAGATAGATAGATAGATAGATAGATAGATAGATAGATAGATAGATAGATAGATAGATAGATAGATAGATAGATAGATAGATAGATAGATAGATAGATAGATAGATAGATAGATAGATAGATAGAGAGAGATAGAGAGAGAGAGAGAGAGAGAGAGAGAGAGAGAGAGAGAGAGAGACAGAGAGAGAGACAGACAGACAGACAGACAGACAGACAGACAGACAGACAGACAGACAGATAGATAGATAGATAGATAGATAGATAGATAGATAGATAGATAGATAGATAGATAGATAGATAGATAGTCATTCAGTTTGGTAAGAGTCATACTTATCAACAATAGTTTTCTGTGCAAGAAAATTGTATCTATGTATTCCAGAAAGGCATTAGAAGAAATTATTTATAAAAAGAATTAAAAAGACTACACAAAGATAACCCAGTGAATAGGAGTGTGTAGAGGGCATTCAGTTTTAATGATTATAAATTGAAATGGATGATAAGTTAATTATTAACTACCATGTATCTTAAAACACTGATATCAAATATGTAAACTGACTGGTTTGCATTTCTCTTTCCAAACAGTCTAAACTTCCTCACCTTTCAATGTACTGTCCCTGAAATGACGAAAAAAAAAATAAATTCAACAAATAAAAAAACATAACTCTTCAGAGTATATTTACAATGGGTGTACAGAAAATAATCCTATAAATATTAATTTCTTTATCCAATCCTAATATAAAGTAAAAAGAATATTTTTTTTACTAGTAAAGTCTTAAAATGTTCCAGTGACACAAAACTGTGGAACATTGATTGTATTGGTCACTTCCTTTCATTCAGTGTTGTAAAATAACTAATGGACTTGCTCATCATATTTATTACATGTTGAGTGAAGGCATTTTCTTTCTGATCAACAAGAAAGCCAGAGTCACAAAGTGGATCACATGACCCCAAAGTCAAATCGCTGAATCAGCATGAATTATAGCAACTTCATCATGATTTATCCAATGTATAAAGAAGATAGATCATGGAATTTAGGAAACATATTCCAATCAAATAACTTCATCAAAAAATTTTATCTTAAATTTGTATTACTGAGCTTTAGTTGAACTGTGAACTCAAGGTCATTAGGTAATTGTCTCAGTTCATAATTATTAATGCCAAATATGATGAAAAACTATTAGGGTTGTAGAAATATTAGCAGATGAAGAACTTTAATCAAATGTTTAATGCAACTGTGATCTTGATCCTAAAGTCAAACAGACAACCAAGCATGTTAGAGAATAAATTGTCTTTGCTTCATGTTGATTTATACCATAATGAAGAAAATCTCTCTTTGGAAATAATATGCAAATGAAACACTTTAAATAAAACCTTAAACTGTTCACAATGCCTTGAGAAAAACTATTATGGGCTCAATAAAAATGAATCCCAATTCAAATAATTCAATTCTGGCTGACAGAATGCCGCATAAAACCATATCTGATGAGACAGATAGTCATATTTTATCATTATTTTCTAGTGCTGACTTATAAAGCAAAACAAATGTGTGTTTCTGGTTGGCCAACAATTTTTGTTTCTCACTGATAATGCTAGTATTTTATCCTCATTGTAAAACAAGTCACAAAAATATCACATTAAATATATTATATTTATAAAAAAAATAAACAACCTACCTACCCTAATTTTAAAACCATTGCAATAAGAAACACATACATTTTGCCTAAATACTGTTTGCACATGAAAATTAATATATTTTCAAAATTTTGACTTTGTCTCTGGATGATCACAAATACATATTTTCTTCATTCCCTAAAGTACCTAAGAACAATTACTGTTATAAAACTAGCAATCTCTAAGAAATTAAACAAATTCACAGTTCATGCTGTAACCAAAATGGAAATGTTCATCACCGTTTGTCAAATTTGTGATATCCAATACCAGCAATCCTTATCAAACTTTAGTCTTTCATGGATGTCAAAACTCGCTCTCACTGAAAAAAAAGATAAAATACATGCAAAATTCAGAAAAATATTAAGTCTATTTATTAGGTTGACTAAACATGTTCCAAACACGTATGGAAATCATTCTCACTGTTTATAATCAGAAAAGATTCATCAAGAAATAAATCGGAATAAACATAGAAGACAATTATCATATGTACTTGCTAGATCTGTCTGCAAACTCTACTGATCCAGATCTGTTGTCTCATGATGCATGGGCAGATCTGTTCCATGCAGATTTTATGAATAATTAGTACAGACCATGGATTATACCAATGGATTATGCAATAACAGATCAGGACTCATCTTGTTTGCCATTGGACCAAACTTTTATGCTAATATGTACTTTAATATATAACACCTCAACTTCAATACATCCAATCTGGTGGCCTGATGGTTAGAGCATCCATCTCAGATGCGGGAGGTCATGGGTTCAAACCCCGACCGCGTCATACAAAAGACTTTAAAAATGGATGTGGGAGGCCATGGGTTGAAACCCCAGCCAAGTCATACCAAAGATTTTAAAAAAGAAACTAACAGCTTTATCTCGCTTGGTGCTCAGCATTAAGAGGTTAGTGTAAGGACTGGTCAGCTTGGTGTGACTGCATGATGCCCCAGACATCACTATAAACTGTCACTCTGCAGACATCATAGTGAAATGACTGAAAAATTGTTAAAGCTATGTTAAAAATCTAAATCACTCAGTCAACTTCAATGCATGCTCTATCTGTTAAGATTTTGATCCATAATAAAAACATAGAGATTTAAGGCATAATGGCAGGTATTTGTAGTGGATGGTACATCCTATCCTCCAAGCATTGCCAATTCCTCTTGGTATAGCTCAAACCAAGTCAAATTAAAATAACAGCATAATCTCTTCAAATTTAACAGATTTCTTCCAAAGCTAACAAAAAAGGTCATGAATCTCTCAATTCAAATATTATGATTTTCAAAACTATTAAACAAAATATGAAAATTCCATTATTAACATACATTCATGATTTTCCTCCTACATAATGTTAAAGTTAACATTGCACAGTGCATGAGAGACTGGTGACTGCATGTGAAGCAAGTGTAGTAGGAACATGAATATTGGTTATAGCATGAAGGGATCAAATTCCCACTAGAACCTGTTTGAAGAGAGAGAGAGAGAGAGAGAGAGAGAGAGAGAGAGAGAGAGAGAGAGAGAGAGAGAGGGAAATGACAATGACAAGGAAGTGAAGCATTTAAACAGAGACCTGTCTTTAAAAGTCACACCAAAGCTATACAATCTAAATAGCAAAACATCCAGAATAAGAACTCTTTCGTAAAAAAACAATACAACAGAAAGTCAAAAATCTATTTGCATGTATATACATTGCCTTGTTTCAGCAGCACACACCTGCCAATAATATTTTTCCCTCTTAAACATGTAAGTATTAGCATGCTTTTCAGCATGTGCCAATATCCTGAAATTAACATAATATCAACATGTATGAAATACATATTTGCATCAAAAAAATGGCTTTACTTATCAAGACATTAATACATAAATGTTTCACCAAAGTAAGGGATAAAAATGTTCAAAGTAGACTGTCATTTAGCCAATGAAACCTCATTTTTCATCTTTGGTTAAAAACAAAATTGGTTCATGTCATCTATAAGGTGCATATAAAAAGACCTGAGAAAATAATGACAGAAGATAATTACAATTGACATCACACTAAATCAAGTGCATCCCATGATTACTGAGTATGCTTATTTCTAATTAAGCACAAGGTGATCAAATGTATTGACTGACTGAAATGTCCAACTGATTTTGATTAGCTTTAGCACCTAATCAAGAGCACATGGATAATCATTGATAAATATTGTCATAAGATTAAATCTTCAATGAAAACACTACTGCATTGATTTCCAATGTAGTGTATGGGAATGGAAAAATAACTCAATTGTCCAAAATATATCCTAGAGGGGAACAGTTACTCAGGCTTTTCAATACCAGTATGGAAGGCTTGCAAAAGAAACACAGAAAAGGATTATTTCAGGTTGTGAATTTTTTTAAATAAATATTTAATTTTAATTTTTTAACTATTTTAATTTCAATATTATATAATTATATTTAGTCTATTCTTTGTCAGACTAAATACATGTAATAATGTGCTAGCCTCCATATCAACTAAGCTAAACATACCCTTAACAGAGGATAAGGGAATTGTAGAAAACCATGCTGTACTCCATTATTATAAAAACTGGTTCGAAGCATATAATTTTAAAAAATATAATATTTGTTGCAAAAATAAATAAATCCACATTGGAAGTGACTTATAATGTATTTTAATTCCTTCAATAAACAACAAACAGGTAAAGGTGTTTCTAAATGAACCCACTTTATTAACCATTAGAGGCCATTTGGGCCCCAACCTTATTCCAGATTGGAATGGACATTGGATAGGTTAACCATTAATTGATATAGTCTCCTCTATTATATTTGTTTGCTCCAGATTTGCAATATATTCAAAAACATTGCAGGGTTTTTTTTAGCAATTTTGTTTTCTTGTAAAATTTTGTTTTAAAGTGGCCCATTGCTTACTTGTGATATAGTGTGAACCAAAATGTACAAGGAGTTAATGCAGACTTTTGTGTTTTACAATATAATAAAATTGATGAATACTTACACCTGAGTTGTATTCTGTCCAGTTAAATGAAGTAAAATAAAATGATCAATTAAATGTTTGACTGCTCAATGCCATTTTAGCATGACTTGCAATAAAGAAAAGAAATTTGAGTTTACATCTGATAATTTGAACAATAAAAAATACATGAAGGACTAGCAATTAACAGTAAAACTAGCAAGGTAGCCATTGCATTGCTGCTCATGAACCTGATCGTAGTAACCTACATAATTACAAATGCTACTAACTATAGACATTACACACTGGAGGAAATTATAAACTGAAAACAAAAATGGACAATTAAAATACTTTTTACGTTAATTTCTTTTTTCCAAATTTTGTCTTTGACAAAATGGCTGAAAAAGCAATTTGAAACGCACTGCACACAACTGCTTAGACAATAGTTATATAAAATTATCATATTATTTTAATATACAATTCAAACTTACCCAAGTGCATTTAAGAAATATATCTGCCCGGAAAATCTATTTTCCATGGAAAATCTGGAACGATAACGATGTCAGCGATTTCTGTTACTTTCGTTATCGCAAACAGTCTGGTTCCCTGCTTCGTTTGATCCATGCATTGCACTTCTTTAAGGGGCCGCTCATCAGTATTGTAATTATATACTTTGAGTAAGTGATATATGAAATATGAAGATCTTTGCATTTGAAATATGCACAGTAGAAAGAATTTTGGCATGACTCTATGCCATTCTGATGTAATAAGGTGACATTTCTTTAGATATTGTAATTATGGAAATTTTACATAATAGAAAAATAAAATTAACTAAAATGACTGCTTCCTTATGAAGTGTAAAGGTATGTTGTATACATCCTAGCGTACTGGAGTCTGTAAATAAAATACGACGAAAATTTGTGACAGTACAAAATTACCTTATAAAAATATGTACATACTACAAGTAAAACCAATGCGACGATTGTCCAAAATGGTAGTCTGGCGGCAGGCAGACAGACCGAGGTGTTTTAGGAAATAACGTACAAGATGGACCACCTGATCTTTATGGTCATTGAAAATTTGTGGCCCACACCATCAGGTAGTGCCAGTACATTTTGCGATTAGTTTTCGTTTCGATCGTCTGATACTGCCACTCACAAACGATGCGTCACTTGGAATTACAAAACCACTTTCGATTTTGATGCATGACATTTTCGGGAAATTTTACGTCATTTACCAAAACGAGATTTAAGTTCAACCTGATTAAAATCATATTTCCACTGTCCTTCAAGTAGGACCTATCGTTGCTTTTAATTTAGCGTCATACATGTACTATATAATACATTTTCTATATAGGCCATTTTTCCCACGGTAAGTGATCCGACAAACACCTGATCACGCTCGCTTAATATGCAAGAACAAAACGCTAAATGAGATATTCCGTTCTCATTGACCAACTGAAAAAAAAAAGTTATAAACAAATGCATGACGTCATTATCTTTTACCAATGAGAGGACAGTATTCTATTCAACGGGAATTCACTTGCCTATCAAGCGAGTGCGATCGGTCCATGTCTGACAGTACCGTGGGGAAATGGCGTGGGAATCCTTAAAGGTATGATGGAAACCAAACCATAGATGGGAAAACAGTAAAAACAAGTTTTTCTTACTCTTTTGTGTAAAATCAAATGACAGAATATTAGGTCATGCATTGTTATATTTTTACTTAATCTTTTGTTTTTTCTAAGCAGATATTTTAGTTCTAGAATGCAAATTAAGGCAGCCCTACTTAAATAATAATAGCATAATATCAATTTGAAATTAGCTCACCGATTACGGTTTCCAATCTATATAGCCCGCATTCCCTATGACTTTTTCTCACTCGGTGTTTTTTTTTTTGGGGGGGGAGGGGTGAGTTGCACACGCGCATTCGCTGATATAACCCGCATCGAACCCCAAGCTTTATTTCCATGACTTACCCCAGTAATATTTTACTGCAGAACAATACTTCGCTGCACAGAGATAATTATAACCCGCATCGAACCCCAAGCTTAATTTCCAAGACGTACCCCAGTAATATTTTACTGCAGAACAATACTTCGCTGCACAGAGATAATTATAACCCGCATCGAACCCCAAGCTTAATTTCCAAGACGTACCCCAGTAATATTTTACTGCAGAACAATACTTCGCTGCACAGAGATAATTATAACCCGCATCGAACCCCAAGCTTAATTTCCAAGACGTACCCCAGTAATATTTTACTGCAGAACAATACTTCGCTGCACAAAGATAATTATATCACTCTTATTATTGATTAGCAGAACTCTGCCTGCAGCATACTGTCTCCTGTATAAGACAGCCTAAGTCAAGAAATGGTGTATTCTGCATGTCGATAATTCTCCAAGTTAAAATATCAAATATCTTAACTTAAGCTGCCTTGAGGTGATGTGAAAACAATTCAAGTTATTGTTGACGAAAGTGCTAATTTAATAATTGGAGACGTATAATTACCATATCAAAATGACAGATATGAGAAACATATGGGACAACATACGAGACCGTTAACACTGATAATACGAGATGTGTACACTTTCGGAAATTAATAGGCGATGGCTTGGTAATTATGAAATGGATTCGTTTTCACATCGTCAGATGGGGAGTGGTGTATTAAATTGCTTTGATTTTGTAAAAGAAAACATTATGATGTTAACCGAGTTGTCAGTTAGCGTACCCAGCAACGACAACAATAAAATGACCAATAACGACGACTTCGAAAACAGCAATAGACAAATTAATAAGAAAAATCCTTTTGATAATAATAAAGCAAATGCATCCACGCCCGGCTTTCATAAGGTATACGAAATGATCTACAACGCCGAAGAAAAGAAGCAGCGTAGGCAGTAACAGAAATTCTCCAAAGCTGTTTCTAAGTCCATAAAACATAAACCTTAGCTGAGACATACAAATACTCCAAGGCTACTCATGGGTCGGTGGTTCTTCCCAGGGTTTTCCAGGGTTCTTCCTCCACCATTATTGCTGGCCGCCATGTATTACTTTACATATGCTGAAAAATGGCGATAAGCCCTATAACAACAACAAAGACTCCAAGACATTTGATGTAAGATACAAACGTGCAACGTTGGCCTCATTCGAGTTGTGCAACGCTCAGTGATGGATCATTGAAGCTAATTTGGGCCGTTACTCTGTTGGAAGAAACTATATTCAGGATTGCAAGTGAATTTCATAATTACAGAAAGAACACGCCTGTTTATTCGCAAAAACTTGATCTACAAATGCGTATTACCATAACTAAAAATATTGTCTTTCGCTTGAAGGACTCTATTATGATTAGGATTTTTATTATAATCTTCTTCTCATTTCCTGCAATGAGAAGGAATTAGTCATGTCTTAGAAACTGTCTCGGCCCAGAGAGAGAGAGAGAGAGAGAGAGAGAGAGAGAGAGAGAGAGAGAGAGAGAGAGAGAGAGAGAGAGAGAGAGAGAGAGAGAGAGGGAGGGGGGGGTAACGGGGTAACGCATATTTTCTGGAAAAGCTCTGTCATGCGAAGGTACACGGGATTTCTGCAAAGAACACAAGAGGAATCCTTTCTAGTCTTGAAGCAGTGGGAACTTTTATTTATATAATTGATATGGAAAGATATACAATATTACATTTGTAACGTTTTCTTTTTGCTCCAAATAAGGGCAACGTTTTCATAAAAATAAAAGGTTCGTCCCAGCCTAGCACGTGACAAAAAAAAAACTAAGTCAGGATAAGTAAAATATAGTAGATTTATTTATTACAACCATTAGAATCACACATTTCAGACAGTCATATTACATATGCATATACATGTGTGTATATATATATATATATATATATATATATATATATATATATATATATATATATATATATATATATATATATATATATATATGATTTACCCATCTATGGGTATGGATATGTACCCAATGCTGGAGAAATGTACAGGTTTACAATTACTCCACAATTTATGAAATACAAAACATTGTATTTTTTGTGGCTTAGTAAGATTAGTAATTCCCTTACTTTACTTCTTTGTACATAAACACATTAATACATATATTTTCTTTGGGACTGTTACCCAGGATTGGAGAGAATATTTTTGAAGTATGTCTCCATAAATAGAGAAATATGGTAATTTGGAATGTATTTCCAAATAGGATAAATTTATAGTTCATCTAACATTGTTGTGGGTGGTTTTAATCCAATTTCAGTGTTACCTGAAGTATTGCCATAGCCATGGTTTATGCTTTTGTTTCTTTATTACGACCACTCAAGTCGGTGTTTTAAGTTTCTCTCGTTTGCCGATGCAGACGAATTTTTATACAAATACGGTAGCTAATGGAAACTCAGTAATCCAATGAAAACGCGTAACGCATCCCGCCTCGTGACGTAATTTCAATACCTCCACACTGGAGAGTGTGGTACTAAGCTGACCTCGCAAGTCGTAATAGAGCTGAGTTGAAAGAATTAAGCATATTAATCAAAGAATGATGAAGGAGATACGTTGATATTTACGAAAGTAAGCATCAAGGTAACTAAATATAGTAATATTGAGACATGGCATGTTTAATGTGTTTTCAAAACGTACCTCAAAGCGTGGCAAGCTTCCATAGCGTGACAGCCTTCGGTTACGTTAGCCTGACAGAATCTTCGTTCTTCTTTGGTGGCGCTCACCAGTTATTATGTACTTTTGAGAGAGTGATGTATGTAAGGTGAAGTTGTTTGCATTTTAAACATGCACAGTGCAGAGAATGTTGGCATACCTATATACTACTTTCATGTAATGTGGATGAAATTTCTTTGGATATTGTACTTTTGGAAATTTTAAATGATCTTGGGACACTGCTAACTAAAATGACTGCTCCCTTGTGCTCCAAAAATCAACCTAAATTTGTCTAAAGTACACTATTCTTGGCAGCTATTAAAATATGGAAAATGAATTTTGCCAAACTAGATAATACCAGCTTCTAAAAGTGCAATGACTGAATTACCAAATACATCAAATGTAAAAAAAGTTATCGGCTCTTTTTTTTACAATTTACCTCTGAAGTTGGAGAAGTGAAAATGAGCAAGTAGAGCTAGCACGTTTTTGAAAGGTGCACATCTGGAGTAAGGCCAAGCTGTATATTCTCTAACCCATATTACACCCATCAATCATACATCAAAATAAAGGGAATTAAAGGTTCTTTGAACAACACCTAAGATATACAAAGTCTCTTTTAAATAACCAGTATAACTAGTGAGGCAACCCGGGGAAACTCTTTTTCTTTAAAATTTTAACCCTATGCTAAATACGAAACTGTAGAGCGCCACCTTTACATCACGACACCTCGAGAGGAAAGGATGTATTTGCGTGACTTTATTAGGAAATGAGAACGTAAGACTAAAAATTCGTTACACAGTCCAAAAGCACTCCTCACAAAGCCTATACATTGAAAAATACACAGAATGCATATAATACTTTTCCTTCCAAGTTTACCAACTTGATATATTTGTAGTTTCCGAATTTTAGAATATAGTACAGATAATTAGATCTGGACTAAATCAAAGATTATAAAATTGTTGCGATTAATGCAACAATCATTTCGAAGAAATATTTTTTTACTCAATTCAGGATAAAATATTAATTTAGAATAGATTACCAAACATTATTCTATAACAGATTGGTTTATGGAGCCCTGGAAGAGGTGGGGGTGTAACGTGTTTTTTCTCTCTCTCTCTCTCTCTCTCTCTCTCTCTCTCTCTCTCTCTCTCTCTCTCTCTCTCTCTCTCTCTCTCTCTCTCTCTCTCTCTCTCTCTCTCTCTCTTACACACACACACACACACACACACACATTTTCTCTTCCAAAAGCCACTGAGATTGGCAACAAATATTCCATTCTTGGTTGGACATCGAAACTTATTTACTACACAAATACCTGTGTGGAAACAAACGCTAAAATTATTTGAAAAACTGTTGCCTGTTTGATATTTTATATGCCCATTTCTTTGACGAGTATTCATCCAATTATAACATGTACAAGTCCATAACATGTACAAGTGAAAACCAATTTCCAGCACCCCCTCAAAAAATAACTGGCAAGAAAAACTCTGATCTGTAATATTAAAGTGTTTCGATTTAAAAAAAAAATGAAAAGAAAGAAGAAGAATAAATAAAAAAATGAATTGTGAAAAAACTCGTGATCGGTACAAAATTCTAGCCCTCTTCCTACCCGGTTTATTGAATTAGATTTTGCACTGCTATTATATTTGGTATTTAAAATTGAAGGTAGTTTATAAATAATATTTTGCAGATTTGTTTTAGAGCAACTCTGCTTCTTCTACGCCAGGCCGACGATACTCTAAATCATCGTCATTGTCAGAACCTGACGATTCCTGTACAACTTTGTCACGCGAATTTGTCTTCGGTTCATACATATAAGGTTGGATATTAATGAAATATTCTACTTCTGAATTGTCATCCACATCACTGTCATCACTGACAGTCGACATACTTTAAACATTCAAGTACAGCCAACTCGTAGAATGCTTGACTGTATTATCAACAATAACAGCGTGTACAGTGTCTCAAATGACGTCACATCCACTAATTATTCAGTGGGAGGGAAGTGCGTTTATTCAAGACCAATCGGGAGAGATGATCGTTTTTTCATCAATTTCTTCGTAACGAGTATAAAAGAAAAGTTCAAATTTTCAGAAAATGAAAACTTATATATATATATATATATATATATATATATATATATATATATATATATATATATATCAAATTATATACGAAGTTTGCGTGAATTTCAGTTTTGCATGTTTGCCCCTCTTTAAAGGATATTTAAATTTTCAAATTAAATCTAAACATGAAGTCGGTGGCCAATTTAATCTTTTTACTTATTATCATAAACACAAATATAAATTTTTAAAACCAATTGAACATTCCATCATATTATAATATTAGAATAAAAAGAGAACTCATAAGAACATCGTAATTAGGAAGGTTACAACATGAATCTCTAACTTTTAAAGTGCTTACTCTTTAAGAAATTTAGAACACAAATGATTCTTACTTGTAAAAACACAAGAGGGGTCTTGAAGCAGCGGCAGCTAAGATTGCTAGTTTTCAGCTGTTATTTATACTTAGTTCAAGACACCTCTAATCTTTTTTGGTAAGGTTTTAGGAGTGCCAAGCTAGCATCACACGTATACCGCGTGCTTCAAAACCAGAAAGTTCCAGTGTTATCCCAATAGAACCCCATATGTTCTTTTTTGTTCGACACATTCTTCCCCCTTATTATGTCTGAAACCAGGTTACTAAGTCAAACAGAAGGTTAAGAACTTCTTTGCCACATGCTGATTTCGGCTTCTACATGTATAATACAGGGAAGTTTGTATTTGTTTAAGTGTCGGCTTGTACATGTATAACACAAGGCAGATTTGTAGCTGTTCGTAAAAGTTATTTGTTAAGTTTGTGACTTGTATTTGTTGTAAAAAAAAAACAATCTTTGTCTAAATAGAATATAGTTCTAATAAAGAAAGTTAATCTGCATATATTTTAATAAAAATTACTTTCAATATAATTGAATGAAACTTTAATCCTATGAAAAATTGATTGTAATACAATTTACAGGAAATTTCAATGCTTTTTTTTACTTACAATTTCTGTCATAACAGACTCCATTAAATTCTAGCATATAATCTAGAATCTAGATCATTAGGAGATTACAAAAAAAAAAAGAGAGGTGAAAGATATTTTCCTTGTCTTATTCCACGGTGACAAATTAAATCAGAAAATTCCTTACTAATAAATACATGTGACCTAAGTTTACCATATATCTTTATAGTTACATTTAGAAATTTATCATTAGCATTCTTTAGGAACGATTCTTTGCAAATCCCAGTCCTCTATGCAGTGTATTATGCCTTGTCGAAATCTACACATCACATAATTAAAACAATTTCTTTGCGTCTTCTTTCTGCAGTGTTTCCATTTATCCTCATTTGCCCTTCAGAGACCCACAAATTTTTAATCTTATACCAGTTTTGATAAAAAAAAAAATTTTTTTTACTCAGTCTGGCACCCAGTTTTGAGACAAAGAAGATTTATAACTCTCATTCTTGCACCCATAAGGGATACACTGTTTCTCTCTATAATTCCTCCAAGTGTATAAAGGGAAAAATAGTGGAATATCCCATTGTAAAAAAAACGGTCTTTAAGTCTTGCACTTAAAATAGAGGTAAACAATTCTCCTAATCAATTAAATAGTGTAACGGGTCGTTAGTTATAGGGAGTGGGGTTTTTTTCTATTTAAATTTAATTTCATATATTGTATTTACTGGTGTGGCCCCTCTCAGAGTTTTCATCATCTGAGGGACCCACAATGCCTAAAGATAATGGGTTCTAAATCAAGTGTATGTGCTCTGTATTTCATTTTTAGACAATTCCATTTTCTAAATTTTGAAGTAGGGTTTGTGCACCATTCTTGTTCTAATGCAATATAGGAGCAGGTTTTTTTTTTCTAGACTGGAATCAAAGCTCGTTTATGTTCAGTGATCATTGACAGGGATCTATAGTGCCCTGTATTTGCTATGTGGGGTGCTATTTGTTTTGTCAGCTATGTAATTTTGTAGTTCTGGCCAAATGGGTCATATCTTTATAGTTGTTTTACTTCCATGGTTCTTTAGATTGAAGAAACCGGTTGTGATTTAAGATCGATACAGACTTCCCTCTCCTCATAAACTTTTTATTTAGTGTGTGCTGTAGGAAGATAGAGAAATATTAGTAAAGTTTGTGTCTATGTTATATGGGCATGTTTGCATTTGGGGTTGGGGCTCGGATCTAGTATAATCTTGCATCATACCCCTTCCTATACTTTCCCTGTATATTGGTGTAGCTAATAAGATCCTACAGGCATATGTATACATAGGATAAAGTATTCCATACTTATGTATATTCTCTAATTGTCTTCATTATTGTGTTAATAAATCCTGTTCATTGTATAATATCTTATCATTTATATTATTTGTGCAGAGTAGTTGGTTTGTTTCATTTATTCCATATTTTGTAATAATTTTAATTTTAATGTTTTCCCTATATTTATCATTATGTTTATATTAAAAAATTAGATGTTTTTTGAAGTCCACATGTGTTCCGTGAATTCGTCATTTGGGTAGATTGTTTGTCAGATGTCTATTAAAAACTAATTCGCCTGTTAGCCAATTGTCGTGTAAATAGAGATACCTTTGGCTTTGTATGGCTGGTATTTTAATACCCGCCCAATTTTTTCAGATTGCTTCCTTATTTAATTTTCTATTTCGCATTTCTTTTACGTATTTTCTCATTTATTATGGACTCATTCAATATTTTATATATGTCATTTCCTTTTCCCCATAATCTTTTATTATTCCTATACTTATAAATAAATTTTTTCACTCATTTGTAAGAGCCAGGCGTTTCTAAAAGTTTACTTAATGTGTTGTTCATATATATATATATATATATATATATATATATATATATATATATATATATATATATATATATATATATATATATATATATATATGCTTGTTAAATCTAATTAGGTAACTGTACAAATAAATACTTAATGCCTCCGATGAGTACTTTGATTTTTCATTAAGCGTTTTAAATCTATTTAATACGGTGGCGTTTTGCTTCAAGCTCAGATTAAGGAGGTTTAATTCCCCCACCCCACCCCACCCCAACTTTGGGTCTGCATAGGTATTTTTTCGCTACGTAATGTATTTTGTTTTCCCAAATAAACCTCTTCATTTTTCGTTCAATGTTGCCGATCATGGCTTCTGTTAAGTGACTACAGTTCATAATATAGTGCAATTGAGTATATAGATACGTCTTAGCGACCTGTATTTGGTTAATTAAGTTCATCTTGGTGTGCGACCAAGTTTCAATTTGTGCGTGAAGTTTCTTTATTAGCTCACTGTAGTTTGTGTGAGTAGAATTCATTCCAAAAGGAATTCTTAATGCTTTTACATGAGGTTGGATCAGATTTGGTGGTTTTCCCGGTTGGTAGTTGCGTGGTTTCCCCGCTAGTTGCCTATTAATAAAATTTCTGTTTTGCTATGATTTATCGCTGATCCAGAGACTTTCCCAAATTTTAAGAATTCGTCCTGTATGTGTTTAAAGGAAAATTCGTCTCTGGTGAAATTTGTACAATCGTCTGCATGTAGTATAGTTTTTAATTCACCTGTCATAATAGGTATTTTAACTCCTTGAATATTAGTGTTGTCTGTTCAAAGACTATATGGCTATAACATATAAGATCATGAATAAGGGAAAGCCCTGTCTGACTGAGCGTTTGGAGCTTAAATTCGCACGGCAAAAGTTCGTTTATAGTTATTTTTGATGTTATGTTGTTATACATTGCTTTTACCCAATTAGTTATATTGTTTCCAAACCCACATTTCCCTAGCGCTTGAAAAATAAATTCATGTTCAATCATATCGAATGTTTCTTCTTGGTCGAATAGGAACAAAATCGCTTTTTCAGTTTTATTTTTTGCTAAATCTATAATGGTAGCTATAGATAATGTGTTATTCAAAATTTACCTTCCTACCCCCCCTCCGCAGCTCTGATTAAAATCTATTTTTTTCTTTAAACATTTCCTAATTCTATTGGTCATAATTTTACTATAAAAAAATATAATCTACATTAAGTAAAGTAATTGGTCACCAGTTTGTTTGATTTTTATTTTGTTTCTCTCCCCTTTCCCTTCCTATATAAGAGTAATAATACCTTCTTTTAAGATTTGGGCATTTCCCCTCTGAATAAAATAGTATTATATAAAAGCTCTAATATTTCATCTAGTTCGTCTTTAAATGTTATATAAAATTCAGTTGTTAGTCCATCGGACACTGGGGCTGGCCCCTTTTTAAGGCTATTTATAGCATGTTTTATTTCTTCCATCGTAATAAATTTATTACAATTTTCCTTGTTTTCTGACGAAATCTGTTTATACTTTGTTTCTACTAAATATTGTTTTATAGTATTTGCTTCTATATTTTGGGATTTAAAAATATTTTGGCAGTAGTCTTTAATGCCATTTAAAATGTTTGTTTTGCCCTTATATATTATCCCTCCCAAGTTCATCTCTTCTATTTTTTCTGTTCCCCTCTCTTTAGTTCCATTCTCCTGTATAGATCCCTCCCTTTAATATAAATATTATCGAATTTTCCTGCTCTTATTTTGGCTTCTTGAGATTTTTCTTTTTCTATTTCTTCTCATGGCTTAACTATCAAAGTGTCTTGTTCAGTTAGCTGTATTTGTTTTAGTTGAAGTTCCGGAAATAATTTTTGGAGCCATTGTTTTTTTGTTTGTTTTTTTTTTCTTTCTTTCTTTTTGTTTTAGTATTTAGATAGTTTTTCTAAATTCTCTTTTCAGTGTTTCCCAATCTTCCATTATATCACCTATTTCAATAAATTTAAGTCCATTTATGTATGTCAGAATTGTCTCTGTTTTTATTTTTATCTCAAAGATGCGTGTTATTCAATTTCCATTGCCCATAACCACATTTAGTTTTATTTGTGATCTTAAGTTCAAGTTCTACTGCGTTGTGATCTGTCTTCAAGGATATTACATGTTTTAACTGTCGCAATATAATTATCTGAGATATAGAATGCATCTAGTCTACTTCCTATAGACAATAGTTTGGTCATAAACATATGTATATTCCCCGTTTTCCTTATTTTTCCATCTGTAGGTATCCAGTAAGTTATTTGAGTTTATAAATATTTTTATCCATTTTCGCATAGCTCTGTCTCAAATTGTAAGTTTTTTTTTTAATTTTATCTTACGCTTGGTTCAGCAGTATACTGTTGCATGTAGTTGTTTACGTTTGCAATAAATTTGATTTTACCGAAGCTGAACTACAACGCCTACTCCTTCTCCGGAACCATTGAAAGATTGGAGAAAAACGAGCTGGTAATAATTCATCAAGAATTAATAATGAAGCATCTGATATTTGTAAACGATTTTTTTTACAGGCGGTATCGTGGATATTAATGCATATCGGTCCCTCATTAATGAATTCGCCGAATATTATCACAGTTATTGAGTATGTAATTAGCTGTAATGACTATAAAAAGATGATCATACATAATACATAATTTTCAGATTACCAGTTTACAAAACGGTCTACGGAGATGGACTAGGTGAAGTTGTTCATGGTCCATTTAGAAGGATAGCCCCACAAGTAATACCGCTTGCAAAGCAACTAGGAATGAAAGCTATTGACGTTGTGATGTTGCTAGAAAAGTATTCTCAGCAATCGAGGATAGATTAGCACGATTAATACGACGAAAATCTCAGCCACCAGAGAAACTGACCAGCACTGAAGTGATGCCCGCAAATGTCAGTAAAATAATAAATCAAGCTGCTGATCAAAAGCTAGGAGAGTTAAAAAAAATATAACCGCTAGTCTGATAGCAAGAAGTGATCTTCGTGTTAGACTATAATAAATATAATAAAGATGTTCAAACGTATATCTGATCCCGCATTTGACACAGACGCACCACTACTCAAAGATGAATCTGTGCGCGATTATCAGTATTATTCTTATGACGCACGACAACCAAATCAGTGTGGACAAATTGATTTGAGCTACAAGTTAGTTCACGATACAAGCAGATATTTCTTACCCGTTAAAGCGTTTATTGAAGTAAAAGGTGAAACGCAGATATATTGCTTACAAAGTTGAATGTTCATAAACATATCTTCATATATAAATATAGTTTGTTCCCATATTATCTATTGTACCTATTTCCTCTTACATCAATGTAAAAGAAAGAGTAGAATAACCAATGTCAATATAAAATTAATTGTAATTATTGGAATCCAAACCATAACTTTCGTACTATATTATCTCGTGTATGTCATAACAGCTGTATAATTTTGTTTCATTTATATTTAAATATTACTGTGGTTAATAAAGTGCATATAATTCGTACCCATTATTTTATTTAAAATGCCTGTGCAAAATTACTGAAATTTCAGTAAAATTGTCGATAGCAACTCTGAACTTTAACTATTTCATTCGCATTTCACTGGTAATTTAATCAATTTCATTTAAAGTTTTGGCAAACAAATTTAGGAAAAAATCACCATAATTTAATTTAAAGTTTTAGTAAAACTTTTAGTGAAATCTTGCATAAATTTCAGTGATATTTTAAAGAAATCTACCTTAAATTTCAGTGATATCTCACTAAGATAAAAATTTAACGCCATGGTTGAATATATTTCAAAGAAAGCAGTATTTATTCCCATAATTCAGGTACATTCATTACATATTATTCATTATACTGCACTTAGAATCAAAAACTAACTTTTATCTCAGTATTGTGTACAGCATTTAAAAATGCGTAAATTCTAAACGTAAGATATATGACGTTGAGTGCCTGCCTTGGTAATACATTGCAGTCAGATTGAATTATTTATTTACTCATATCCCACAAAAATGCAGTCCTCCCTGGTGTAAAACATTGGCAAAGTATACAGGTAGAGAATTTATTAAATAAATAATGAATTTCATGTTTACTTAAGAGATTGTTTCTTCTTAAATAGATTTTAAAGTCTGTATGAGATCAGCCATTGTAAACCTACAGTCTAAATTGGTAGATGATAAGGACATCACCTATAAACAGGAAAGAAGTGAAGTAATGAAAAATGTTTGTTCATTTTGAATATTTGCTTCATAATGATGTACGTGACAAGTTTTATGAGAACAGTCTTGTCTACATTTACAGTCACTATTTATTGAGTGAGAGGGCAGTACTTTTTCTATGTATGCACCGGAATGCGAATGTTGTCTGTTTTTGTACATTGCATATTCATTTCTCATGAAAAAAATATTAAGGAAGAATTTAAATAAAAATGATAAATTTATTTCCTCTTTTTATGAAGGATTTTCAACATTTATCAATCAGAATGCTTCAAGTTCTTATCGGGAAATATCACTAGAGTTTGTTATGTCCGCTACATCATTTCGCAAACTAAGTTACGTTACATAGAATTGAACACCTAAAAGATCTCTCTCTCTCTCTCTCTCTCTCTCTCTCTCTCTCTCTCTCTCTCTCTCTCTCTCTCTCTCTCTCTCTCTCTCTCTCTCTCTCTCTCTCTCTCTCTCTCTCTATATATATATATATATATATATATATATATATATACGGAACGAATTTTTGCCCGTTATATACTTTACTTCTCTATCACTTACTTTCAGTACACCAACCCTAGACACCTTATGCAATAAACTTGATTAAAAGCATGACAGTCAGACTTTTGTATGCATACTAAACATATTTATTCAAGATGGAAGATTCAGATGCATTACACAGCAATAAACTGAATATTCAGTAGTCACTTAGATTCATAGAAACTCGTCACATTGGTAAAGATGCACACTCCGGGATAAGGTCAGGTATTCGAGTATCTTTCTCAAGCGGTTGACCTATATCTTTACTTACAATCACTGATATGCAGGGGAAAATATCGCCAACTTTTTGTATCTGTGTGACTTGACACCTACTCAGCCTATTATTACTTACTGGCTGTGAATAGTGGGTGGTTACTATTGAAAAGGTTGTCTGTATTCATATAATACACAATCTTAGGCAGAAAACGACTTCTCACTTAGGATTATAGAAGATAATGTTGACTTTACTTAACCGGACTGCAGTTGATCAAGGGAGACAACTTGTCCTGTGACTGTCTCGATAGGAAAGAGTTGTTTCTCTTATAGCGGCATCCGAACTGACGACTACCTAGAGTTGGGAGTGGGGTGTGTGCCTGACAAACTCGGATAAGTTCATCATATCGAGAGTTTCAATCTATGAAAGTGTGATATTTGAAGATAAATATATACATTCAATTATCACACATACATTTATATAATTGAATAGGTGTGATATGAGGAGATAATTATTTTTATCCAATAATCACACAACGAATACTTGTAAAAGCGTGGAATGTGAAGAGAAGTTAAGCTTATTCAATGACCACGCACAATTACTATTAGCAAAAGCGTGATATATGAAGAGAAATTTAGACCTATTCAATGACCACACACGATTGATTAGAACGGGGCGATATGTGGTGAGAAAACGTCACCAATGACCACCCAAACGAAGTTTTCTAACTGCAATGTAACCTGATATCATGGCAAACTCTTTACTTTTATACAACTAGGAGTTGCATACAAAACTTCTCAAAGAACAGGAACTAACTGCCACATAGATAAATATATCAAACTTATGAAAATCAATACTAGATGAAATATTAGAATAAAGAAATGGTTATATTAGAGAAATAAGAGAAATTTATGTTCTACGTTATATACTTAAATTACAGCAGTAACTGTGCATGTTTTTTAAAATTCTGTAACCAATGAAATTTTTAATGCATTAAAAGTAATTGCAAAATAAATATTAAATAATTATATAAGTAACTAAAGTAAATCATAATAGACACCCATGTCTTGCTATATTGACTATAGCTGTTACATACTGCATTACATACCTAAAGAATTTGGGCTTTGGATGCTCTCTTGTCTCCCTGCTTGCACACCGGCGTTCTGGCGTTCTGGCTGTTGATTCAAAATTTCCCGGGTCTTAAATGCCGTATAGTTGGAAATTTGTTGAAAATCGTTGAGAATTGGAATGCTGTTAGAAAAGTGTTGAATTTTGGAGAAATTGGAATATTGTTGGAAAATCCCAACTAGTCTTGAGACAATTAATCTATACAAAAATTAAGGATTATTTCCAGACAAAAAGATATATTTGCTGAAATTATCATAAAAATATACTTTATTTAAGCTGTATGCAAAATATATAGCCGAACCACGATTTGGTACCTCGTATCGCTCTCCGTACTGTTGTACTATACTAGATCTATCTTGCGCATGCTCGGTGAAATATAAAGAGTGTAATGAGGAAACCCCATGTACTTCACATTTTCGTTTCGTTGTATATTTCGTTTCGTTTAAGTTTATATTGTAATTTTCAATGCTTGGCGGGCTTTGTAGTGCCATCTATCGTCTTAGTTTCGGGTCACGTTATTCCGCCTGGGTATATATATATATATATATATATATATATATATATATATATATATATATATATATATATATATATATATATATATATATATATATATATATGAACCAACTGTGGCTCCTATGGCGGTGTGTTAAGAAACAGCGTAGAGTGAAGATGTCACCTGCAGTGGAGCTGTATAACCACCCTGCCAGAGCAAGCACACTTGGTCGTATTCCTTAGGTTGGAGAGAGTCAGGTCAGGAATCTTAAAAGGTTAGGGTCAAGGTCTTTCGTCGACCAGCAGTCCGACGCTACAAGGATCGTCCAAGAAACGCAGAGGTCTTGCGACAATAAACGTTTTTGGACTGATGATAGCTCTTCTTTCGTCATTTCACACTGTCGATCCCGCTGAGGTAGAATCTATCACACTCTGGAGTGCCAGTCATCAGACAGATTCAGCGGGGTATCACTCCAACTATAGACTTATCATAAAGAACTCGAGATAGCGAAACTCAGGGCAGTGTAGCCGGGGGAGTGTTCTGCTACAATAGCAATGGCTGCGACCTACGAATGGTACACGTGAGGGATCAAATGAAGACCAGTATTTTATATAAGGATCGATGACATCTGTTGAATATCATATCTGGTAATCGAATATAATCTCCACAAACACCCCAAGTCTATAAAACTTCTCTTTATTCTCTTCTCCAAATTAGCAAATGCATCCTATGTAATCTTCAGTAGGTCAGACGTGAATGTACACTGTACCGTAATCAGCTGGGCTCCAGCAACCATTATGTTTATCGATAATTATTTTTCTTCCTATAAAAAAACACTGTATAACCCTAAAATCAGTTGTTGTCATGAGTAATTCTGGTGGTCTTATATGTCGTTGATTGTAGCGTTTCGCGAAGATTCATCAATTACTGTAGAGAGAGAGAGAGAGAGAGAGAGAGAGAGAGAGAGAGAGAGAGAGAGAGAGAGAGAGAGAGAGAGATGTAGCGTTTCGCGAAGATTCATCAATTACTGTAGAGAGAGAGAGAGAGAGAGAGAGAGAGAGAGAGAGAGAGAGAGAGAGAGAGACAGACAGAGAGAGAGAGACAGAGAGAGAGAGAGATTTCGGATACTCTTATTATCATCCACTATGACAGGTTACAAGAAAAAAAATACATTTATCTGAAATAAGAAATCACGTTTGTTAAGCAACTAATGAATACACACATCAGATTTTTTAATCAAGCGTTTTACTTTTGTTCATCAGTGCTTGAAAGATTACAAAAGGCAAATGCAACAATACAGTCTGCAAGGGTTAAAAGAATATGGTGGGGTTCTGGTGTGTTTATTCTTAAGAAAATATAGCATCGAACAATGGAACACTTTGTTGATGTAACAAACTTTAGTTCAAAAATCTTTAACATATTCCTCCTGTGCAGTCAGTTTTACAACAAACAAATATACATGTAACTTTCTTTCTAGATCTCCACATGTATTCATTGTTCACATTTCCAAGATTCTGAAATTCTTAGTGATTGTTGTTGTAGGATGCCAAAAATAATGTAAATGTTTTACACTTTATTAGTAAAAATTTTCAGAATGCATTCATTATGAATTCCTGTATATGGTATGTCTTGAATAGATATATAACAATAAGGAATCATACAGACTAGGGTCCAAAAGTGTTCAATTAAATAAAGTACATGTTATTTTTACGAAAGTGGTACACTAGTATATCTTAATAATCAACAATACTAAAATACATCTATTCTGATATCTCGTCCTGGCACGCGCAGTAATATTTATCAACCATATTTAACATATTTTTCTGGCGTTTACAAAGCAGCAAATTACACAAACAACGAACGATAACCATTCACCAGAAGATTCAACGGGGACCCAATAATTTTAGATCCTGCGAAAATGTTCTTTTTTTTTTCTTTGTTTGTTTGATGTTTAAACAAATGAAAAATATATACCTAATTGACTGGAAAAAAAATTAATTCATTTTTCTTAATTATGAACAGCAACAATAATTCGTTTAAATGTTCTTTAGCTTACCAATGTGACTGTTGATTAAAATAATCAACAATAATTAAGTTCAGGAGTAGATCACAGATTAATCTATTCAAACATATAATTGTCGACGAAATAATAATAAAAGGCATCTCGAAAAATCTTAATAAAAACGGGTGCAAATGCATTTCTCATTAACAAAATTAATTTTTCCAAAATGGTTCAGAATGATAGGAGGCTGCAAACCAAATGACAGTACGTAAACGGTTTGGCTGAAAACGAATCTATGCAAAATGTGATTTTATGATCAGTCGAAGCGTCCTCAGAGTTTTATTTCAAAAAGATGTTCTGTCACACTCATTTGATATTCTTCTTTTTTGCAAAATGTCATCACAGGGAAATATTACAACGTAGTTAATATAATATTATAAACAATACAAAACAACCCTTAAGAGCACATGCCACTAGCATGGGGAAAGTGACATATGTATATTCAGACGCAGGCATAATAATTGTTTCCATGTTGACAGTCAAGGTTTCCAAGTTACAAGCGACATCTAATGTTATGATATGAAAATAAAATGACTGACTAGAAATTCATCTGTGTCAAAAGTGGAATTTAAAAATCCCTGAAAGGGCAACCTGCGTCTAGAGGACAGTGTTCATACCATAATGCATTGGGTGATGGTGAAAGGTCCTTGAGTTATGTTTGTTACAAGAAAATACTATTATGAAAGATCGAACATTAGTCGATAACACTGAAACTGTGTCAAAATGGAGTTAAAAGGACCAAACATGCTAAGGCACACGCTGTTTATAAATCAGTCCACCTATAAAATGGCAAAGAATTATGGCAAATGTTGCTTAGCTGTGCTGGCTAAAAAATACGAGTGGACATTTGGTTGGTTTTAGCAGCATTTTTAGCATTGATACACACACTGGTCTTATATCGAACCTGCAACATTTGGAGGACAAGTCCGACATTATACTGTAAGGCCCTTTTTGGTCCTTAAGGGTGCTACATATATTTGTATATAGGAACAGAGAGAAATGTATTTTTTTAAAAAAGTCAAAAAGTTTGGGGTTGGGGCAATGAAAGAGGGGTTATATCATCAACATAAAATCGAGAACAATTTTGGCAATGTTTAATTAATTGTAATAATAAATAAAAGCTATAGTTATTGTGTACAGCTAGATCATGTAATTCTAATATAACAACAGGAGGTGGGGGAGGCTTTCAAGTGTGGTGGGAGACAACTGCAACAATCTATTATTCCATCAATTCTTGATTATTTATTATTATGATATGATATTTGTAAAGATCAAAAAAAAATGTACATACTCGAAAGCTTGCTTTACTTTGAATTCTGGCGCCGACTGTACTCGTCAGTTGTCTGACCAACATTGACAGCGCTCCCGTATTTATAAGCTTCCCCAGGCACCACGTGAGACAATCCAACCAATCGCTGCATGCACGGCAACCCATGTAACCAATCGGTGTCTTGTATGGTGCGCCATGCATTGCATTGTAAACAATACAGTTTTGCATGGTATACAATGTCAAAATTACAAATACATAAATTGCATAACAATAAATAGTTAAATACCATAGAGCTCGTCTATGAAACGAATAAGAACATTTTATGAGCTCAAGTTTAGGTGAAATTAAACTTTATGATGATAACTTAAGTCTTGAATAATTGAATCGATTCATATAGATGCGGATTCTGCACTTTATGCAGACGACCGCTATTGTCACATTGAAACATGAATTGCATACCTCGATACAACGGTATTGTAACGATATTATCACTAAAACATGCAAGTCACTTTCTTATTAGTACCTTATTATCATTAGAAAGAATAACTGCAAATGTGAATGTATAGAATCTCTAAATACGAAACTCTCATGCCAATCCAAAATGGCGGACATCGTGATACGAGGACATACATGGACTGTTCTCGTTATGATTTTGTAGGTATTTTACATATATTACAAATAGTAATAGCATAAGAGCATAATATGTGTAGCAGATAAACTAAACAGTACACTCTAAAAACTCTATAACAGACTTTCAAAGACGTTTTACCGAAAGAACCTTTACCTCGAAAATAGGTTACACATGTTAAGATCGGTTGCCAGAATTTTCTGCTACTTTGACAGTCAATGGACATTAGAGATAAATATAATTACTCTTCCTTGTAAAATGAATATTATAAATCATATTCATATTCATATGTACCATATCTATAAAAACAAACATAATAAAAGCAAAGACTGAAAAGAGTATCCAAGTCATTGTGACTCTAGTTATGGTCATTACAATACCGAATAAGCCACCCCGGTTTCCCCAATGGGTGGACAGATAGGTGGAACAGGAGATTGCTGTTGGTCTAACATACTTCTGTCCTGGACTCGATTTACACTAGGCAACACTATAAAAGCATAAGGTGCTGGAAATAAAAGATGTAACACTATAATAATAGCTATTTGGATCCATTGCATTCATTTTCATATTTTCATATCTCTTTTCACCAAAAATTACCTTTTGATAACAATATAATGGACGATAATACACTGCAGGGATATGTATGTGTATATTTATATTTATGGAAATTGATACCATAAATCTGTAAGGAATATTAATCATGTCCGAATCATTTTAACATCCAAGTTAACATTGTAACATATGGACTCTGAGGCAAATCCTTTGATAAATCACCATCATTTTAGTGACGTAATATTTGTAGCTAAATTGTATCCACTTTGTAAATCACAATGGTACAAAAATATAACATTTTGGCTCAATCTGGTGCAATATATACGTCAAGAAAATGTATATTTTTATTTTAGGCTTTTAAAGTATAAGATTGGAGATGTTATGAACCATCTCGATGAAAAGACTATTATTTGGTAAAACGTACAAATACAAACAAGACAAAATTAAATAATGTGCCTCACGGAAAAATTAATTAAATGGAACATTCATACATATCAGCAATTAACAGCAATTTTAATCACATGTACGTTGAATTCTCAACTTTAAAAGGAAAATGCTATTAATTAATAAATATTCATTAATTTTAAACAAAAAATATTTCATTACCTGTTATGTCAAACCTACATCAGCATGCTGGATAAACGTATAACAATATCATCCGTGTCAGTGAATAGCAGCTTCTAAACATTAATCAATTATTATTGAAGACAAATAAAACTTAACATCTCAATAAAATTATTGAAAACAAGTTAAAAATACAAGGTTGTTCAAATCTGATTATAACCCGCTGAACTAAATACTAACAAAATACAAATTGCATTAACGGCAGAAGCCAAGTAAAAGGCATTTCTGTACGGTATGCGATTTATTTTCAATCTTCATAACTTCAGTTATCCTGTAAAATACTAAGTTCAATTTGTATAATTACAAATTATTTTAAAAATAATAAGGAAACTAAATAAATAAATAATAAAAATACATATTAAATGTTAATCACAAATATTTTGAACAAAAAAAGAGACAATTCATCTTCATGGGAATCTGGAAACTCCGCAGGTTTACATGTTAAAACTAATACATAGTTTTGAAGATATGCATTAATATTTCCGCGATTTTAGCTGCACGTAATATGGTTGTAAATCATAACCGAACCGAAACAGGCTAGGCCCTTTCTACCAATAATAGGAAAAAAAATCTGATATGTTACGGTAACCACCACTAACTATACATCTTCAATATCCTGCACCGTTATAGTAGCTTAAGATTAGTCATGAAAATAACATGTTCACTTGGTTTAATCTTGACCTTAGAAAAAATGTACTTTCTACTTGCATATGATATAATCTATAATGGAAGGACGGCTCACGATTCAGGAAAGGTGGATCTGCGCTGTGCTGTGTAGGCTGCACAACAGCTTGAGCACAAAAAGCAGACACTGTGACCTATATTTTCCCTTGGTGTGTAGCACCCTCAAAGACACGAATACCATCAAGTTTTATGACATCATATAGAACATTCTCAAAGAAACTGAGCTGAATGCTAAACCTTAACGTAATTGCTAGAGCATAAAAGTATATCCCTCTGGTGAGTGGTATCCTACAGGATGAATACACCCATACAGTTTCATGCCTGTGTATACACTGATGTCAAGGAAACAAAGATAAACTTCGAGTGTCTAAAGAAGTTCAATGTGGACTACTTTTCCTGGTAGAGAATAGTACCCTACAAAATAAATAGTCCCATTAGGTTTCATTTCAGTACATACAAAAACGTAAGAGACAATTACCTAAACACTAAAGACTAACGGGAAAACAACGTCAGAAAGAAGTACTGTTGTATCGACTACAATTTTGCATTCAAAATAAAAATCTTACCGAAGTCGTGTGGACATAAAAGTTATACAATAACGAAACAATCTCCAATAGAATTATTGCGATATAAGTTTTTTAAAAAAAAAAAAAAAAACAGACGTTTTACGTTGCTTATGAGCTGACAGCTTTCATTTTATATCGAGGTTCAAATAGATTTGGGTTAGAGTTTATCGAATTCTCTGAAATAAAAGAACTCATGGACGTCAATATATATATATATATATATATATATATATATATATATATATATATATATATATATATATATATATATATATATATATCGTTACGCTAATAAAATCCCCCGTGAACTTGGGACAGATGGTCATAACATGTAGTTTTCGTTTCAAATGACTGCATGCAAACCCAACACAAATGAATACGGCAGATGCGACACTTCATATGATTGCAGCCATCATATTTCTCAATGGGGAGAGCATCGTGGACACAGCTTCCTTCTGGCCCTATCTTCTTCCATCCATGAATCAATCTGATTCTCTGGCCTTTTTTCTGCTTGGTACATGGAACATGTAAGACCATTGTGGTACTGGACATGGCAGGTTGTACAGATCTTTTCTTAACATTCACTGCATACAAATGGTGTTCCTTTGGCAGTAACCCTGTAAACCATATCACAGTCAGGTGTAATACAATAACGGAATTCCGCTTTATTATTCCCAACAAAAAACTAAGGGCAGATTTCATTAGATCTCGTTGCGTAGTACATCTTTGACGAATGAGAGCAGGGAAGTCTTCCATGACCAGAGGCTGTTCGCAATTTTCTGCGATACATACAATAGGAAAGTTCTTATCCTGGATGGCAAACTTCAGTTGGTTCTTGATGCATTCACCGCAGTAAGGATGCCCACAGTACTCCGAGTGATACACGTCAGAAAGTTGCACAGGACAAAGACAAACTGGGGAATCTGGCATGCCTGATGATTCATGATGAGGGCCGTCACGAAGGCTATCACAAAAGTCTTGTATCAGATTCTCCACCTTTCCAACAGAGACTTCATCCCCAAGAATATTTATTATATGGTTCTTTAAATCAAGTTGTAATGATTTTATTCCTGTGTCTTCCTTCAAGTTTTTCATGTCCGTTCCATATTTGGAAATGATCCTTTTCATCAAGCCATGTGGTTTTCCACTGCCTTTCAAATGAATTTGCTTTTCGATGAGACCTGCCAGTTTCCCTAAATATACATTTATATCAGATATAGCTTGCACCCTTTTTGCCTCTGTTCCCTGAACAGATACTGACATTGTTCTGTTATCGATATAAATAATTGTCCCAGTTTTTCGCTCAATCTTCTCCATTTAAATGCATCTATCCTTGGTAAAAAGTCTTCCTATTACCTTTCTTTCTCCATATTTTAAGACATCTCCACGAATGATATCATGCAACGATGATTTGACACGAGCTAATGCTGTGATGTTGTCAGTTTGCATATTAATAAAAACGTTTCCTCCTTTGCTTTCTTTGGCTCTAACTTGAACATTTTGAAACGGTGATATAGCGGATTCAATTGCAGTTTCAATGTCACTTTTTATTGCCTCATATACATTCTTACTTATGGTAATGGATGTTTCTAACTCGGCGGAAACATGTACGGGGTAGGAACCAAGGTCTGGTGGTTTCCTCTGCATGCCCTTCAATCCAGCCTGTCCTTCTTCTGGATTGCTGAAACTAACTAAAACTGTATACGAATGCATTTTTGGTTCTTTCTTGGATCAGGTACAAATCTGATGTCAAATGATCCTTTTGGCACATACTTCAACACTTCCTGCTCAACCTTCCTATACATTGAATTGTACATCCCTTCTGAGACTTTAGCATCTTTTCGAGGAACAACAGTTTTTCCTATTTTTTCGTTTGCTTGTACTTCAGACAGCCCAAGTAGCATTGCTAAAGCATCTTTGATCTTGTCCTCTGTGATGTCATAGTGTAATTTTTTCAAGTACAACTGATTTGTTTTATCGTGGAAGTCTTTACTTTTAACTTCTTTGATCGATACTGAACGGCCATCAATAATTACTGATTTAGCCGCCACAGCTTGTACCATGTCCTCATGTGAAACCATTTTGACATATGCAAATCCTTTAGCAGGTCTTCTCCACCAAGTTAACTGAATATTGAAATCTTTGGATGTGATCGGGCTTGTTTTCGGCTTGAGAGGAAAGACTTCAAACAATTTGTTTGCAGAGGAGGGAAACAAATCAATAACATTCTTGGCATCTGTATCTTTTCTGAATGTTACAATTCCCCACGTGCTTGTATTCTTCTTGCTTTTCTTTGAAAATGGCTTAATATGGGCTTATCTCTCCGTACGGGGAGAATATCTCTTCAATCTCTGATATCTCAACATCTTTATCTGAAAACAATCTATGCTTCACGATGATAGTCCTATATTGGTGAGACATGAGCACATTAATGATTTCACCGCCCGCCCCCAAGATAACTCTAACGCCCTCGTCTGAGTTTCCAATAGGCAACTCTACAGATTCCTGCAGCAGTGGATTCCTTAATTTATCTAGCATGTCTTCAAGAATTTTTACAGTGTGAAATTCATCCGCTTTGCAACAGTACAGCTGTATATCTCCAGTAATTCTTTGGGCATCAATAACAACCGTTCTTTTTTCTCATGCTTCACTAAGTGTTTCCTCTGCTTCTCTTCTGTTTTGATGCAGGGGTCCTATAAATTGTTTAATTACTTTCTTTCCTGCCCAGTACGACTTGACCAAGGAAACACGCATGCTTTCCATTGTACTTTTGTAGGTTTGTAGAATTTGCGATGGAAGTTCTATTTTTTCTGTCTCTTCTACTGGCGTGATATTTGTAACAAAATTGGTGTAAGTCTGAAGAATCTGTTCATACACAATAAGTTCTGGATTGAGATCTAATGGCTTCAATACTGATGACGGATGCAGCTAAACGTGCTGCAGGTTCTTCAGGTTGAAAAATCCGGCCTTTTCATGCCCAAGGAAACAACATAAATTTTGCTTGAAAATATTCACCAATATTTTCTTTAGTATTTGATCTGCCTCCTCCATTGGCTTAAACTTAAAAAGAATGTCTTCATTCATGTTAGTCCTTAGAATAGTTCTTAATTCATTCACCGTCTCTCTTACAGACTTCATTGATTTAGCAAACATAGTTTACAAAGCACCAATTCCCCTTCTTTTTTTCTGAAATCTTATTCCACTTTCTGTAGACATTGAGTAAGGTTAACATGTCACCTCCTTTGTGCGCAAATTCGACCTTCTTCAAATCAGCTTTCTTTATTTGTTCTTGTGTACCTGATCGAAAAAAACTCCACTCTCTCCACTAAAAGATGCTATGACGAGTGCTTCCATTAGGATGCCTTCCTGTATTCCTTTCTTCACTAACAGTCCATATCTAGGTTCAATTGGCAGCTTTGATATCCAGCGTCCTAGGTCTGTGATACTGCTCCCGTCAGCTGCTCCTATGTCGTAAAGGGTCTGCATAGCATTCATAAGTGCTTCTTGTTTTGGCGATTCTATAAAATCGAAAAGCAAGAGGATCAACTCCATGCTCAAAGAGTTTCAAAAGGGCTTGCCCGAGGTGAACTCTCGAAATCTCAGGTATGGAGCCTTGTTCCATAGATTCGAATGTCTTGGAATTGTAAAGTCGATAACATTTTCCTGGCGCTGTCCTTCCCGCTCTTCCTTTCCTTTGCTCCGACGAACTCTGGCTGACTGAGTACACACTAAGGGAACTAACATTTCGCTTTGGGTCAAGGCGCATTTTTTTGCCAGTCCTGTATCTACAACAAATCTAACTTCTGGAATAGTGATGGACATTTCGGCACAGTTTGTTGCAAAAATAATTTTTCGCCTATTTGATGGCTTTGGATGAAAGACCTTATGTTGTTTTTCTGGTTGAAGTCTCCCATGCAATGGTAGACACAAGAAAGACTTGTCAACAGGACATCTTTTCACGAATTCCTCGCAACACCATTGAGTTTCGTGCGACGTAGTGAAAAAAATTATATGTCCCCTTCCGCTGGTGGGGTTTGCTTGTGAATGTCGAACGCTGTCTTGATGGCCAGATTGACATAGTCTTCAAACGGATTTTGGTCATCCGGAGGGTTCAGCCAAATGACTTCAACGGGAAATGTTCTACCAGACACACAAAGATCTGGACATCTGTCTGGTCCGCCAAAATACGAAACAAATACATCTGGATTAATTGTTGCTGATGTTATTACTAGTCTTAAATCAGGTCTTCTTTTCAATGCTGACTTTATCATACCCAATAACAAATCTGTAAAAACACTTCTTTCGTGCGCTTCGTCTATGATTATGCATGAAAATCGTCTTAGTTCTTCATCTTTAAGGCACTCATTCAGCAGAATTTGATCCGTCATATATAAGATCTTTGTAACATTGGTTCTTTTCACTTTCAAGCCAACATGATATCCAACAACTTGTCCCACACTTGATGCCATCTCTGAGGCTACATGACAAGCAAGGGTCACAGCAGCTATCTTCCTAGGTTGTGTACAGCCAATTATACCATTTTTTCCAAATCCTGCTTGGTAGAGATACTGGGCTATCTGTGTGTTCTTTCCTGAACCCGTCTCCCGCAAACTCACACACACACACACCTGTGAATTTGTCACTGTATCCAATATATTCGACTTGCGGGAATACATTGGCAAAGCATTAGATAGCCGCATGCACTCTATTCCAAAGGCCGTTCTAATTTCATTTAGTTTAGTTTCAAACTTGACACAGTATTTAATCCCCTCAAGCTGTCTGTGAACGCTACGGATGTACGAGCAAAATTCTTTCTTTTGAAGTTCCAGCTCTTTACACTTATCTTCAGTTGCCTTGTTCTCTGCTTTTGTGCGTTCAGATTCTTTCAATGCCAATTTTCCACTTTTGTATCTCTGTTCAAGTTTTTTAAACGCTGCCCTCTTCTCTTTTATTTTTGACTCGTGTAATTCCAAATATTGCAAGGCCTGGTTAAGCATTATTCCTAGATGCTGTTCAAACCTAAACTCAGTTTCAGACAAGATCATCACAATTAATTCCCTTTCTCTTGCTTCTGGAAAGTAGGTAAATAGTTTTGTAGTTGACTTTTTATTACTTTCTCTGAGCAGACTGCGAGCTTTAGTACCTGCAGCTTTGCTGGGGAAAGACAGTGTTACTTTTGTATTTCTCTCTCCTTTTTCCGTAACAGTTTCAATACTTTCAACTCTAATATTATATCTGAACGCATCTCCAAGTCTGTATTTTATGTATTCTCCCACGTTTGATCCCACTTCAGCTTTATCACAGAAGCTGACGCAAAGTAATGAAGGTTTAGATTTTATCGACTTGGGATTAATTTTGACTTTTTGGCTCATGTTTGTGTAATCTTGTTTCCTTTTATTCTCATTGCCAGCAGAGACACTTTTCGTTTTCTTTGATTTAATGTCAATAGCCCCTTTTAGTTTTGAATCAGTTGTCGATATTTTATTACTTTTCGTAACGTTTTGTCCGTTAATGTCATTTACATTTTCATTTTTTGTCGCAGGAATCAAACTATTTTTGTACACTTTGGAAAGAATTTTGCTGCAATGACCCATTCTTGTCATTATCAAGTTTATTCATTTTGTCTGAATCAGTTCGATCTTGGAATATATTTTGTGTCCCATCTAAATTTCTGTCCTTGAGGTCTGGCACTTTGTTTCTTCCTTTTCGCCTTGATTGGTTTCTAGTAAAAGATAGTTCATGATGGGACATACCTCCCTGCAAATGTAAAATACTGTCCTTATTTTCCAATTTCCTTTTGGGTTCATTTTTGTGAATTTCCCCAATTTCTCTGGAATTTTCAAGTGAATCTCCGCTCGATTTAGTTTTTCTCGTATAAAACAGGCCAAAATCTCCACTAGGAAAATCGTTAACGTCATTATGACTCTCCACCATTGATCTTAATTCTGATAATGAGCGCACCTCATCATCGTCAGATTTCCTTTCTGAACAGAACTGAGATAGGTCAGGACACTCACTATCATTCTGTCTGGCTGATGACTTTGAGTCTCTCTTAGCAAATTCAGTTTTTTTGAACTTCAGCGAAGGTGCAGCATGCTTCATTTTAATGTTACTGAAATTGTTTGGCCTTCCTTCAACCCTTCTTCGACATGGATTGGATGCTTCTCCTCCTTGCATAACAGAATATGTTTCTTCGAAATTATTAACGATCTTGATCTTTTCCTTTGCTTCCTGTCTCACATCTTTACCTAATACATTTGGTTTACGCCGAGTCCTGCAAAGCATCAGATTCAATTGGACAATCCTCCCCTGCTTCTGTTTGATAGCGTGTTTTCCCGTTGAACCTAGCCGTATTTTTTTCTGATATAGGCACACTAGATCTACTACACTTGGATTTCGTCTTCTGCTTTATGACATCAGAAGTATCCACCGACAAAACAGAGGCTGATAACTCTTCATAATTAGTGTCCATCTGGGATTTATTCAATCATATCTGTTAAAGAATATCGCAAATGATAATATTTTACATATTTATATGAATCGATTGATTCATATAAATAACTAGAGGCCAGTGTCTGTTTTCTAATAATAAAAGTGTGTAACTTGTCAGTTTTATCTTGAATTTAAAGTACAAGATGTTTGTTTTTTTTCATTCCCAAAATATGATCATGAGTTCTGTTTTCCAGCAGAAGAATATGGTTGAAAGTGGTGTTGTGCTAATTTGATATAGCTCAATGTGACACATATGTTGACATGGTTCATTCTTTGAAATAAATTATTATAATCTAATTAAATTAATTAAATTTAATTAGTATACTATTTCAAAAGTTAATGACTGTCATAGGGAGGCAGATTGGCATGAACCACTGAAATTTTGAAGTAACTAAAATCATGATTATCTTTATCAGCATCTGTCCTAAAAACTTAAAATATTTTGATAACAAGATATTTTCTGCAAACCGTTTACAATGAAACCTTTCTTCAAAGACCACTGCTATATGAGACCATCTGTCTTGAGACACCACATTCTCAATGCACAAACTTTTTGGTGATATAACATTGTGACTTGTTATGAGAGAACACCTGCCTTGAGTGACCATAATTTGTTGGCAGAAAGGGTGGTCTTTCAAGAAAGGTTCTATGGTACAAGCTTATTAAATCAGAAGTCATTTTAATGCAAGTGTCCATAATGGATAGTGTACCAGAATCATCTGCCAAATTTCAAAGGTTTGAACATCATCATGCAGTCAAATGAATCTAATTAACTGGAATAACTTCTTTATGTACTTAGTTAAACATTCAAAAATGGCCAATGTTAATATATGACTGAAGACATGCCATCATAAAATGACACAAAAAAGACATCTGTAAAATACCATTACATCATTTTATTAACATAGCACTATCTATGTGTATATATATATATATATATATATATATATATATATATATATATATATATATATATATATATATATATATATATATATATATATATATATATATATATATATATATATATATATAAGTCCTACATTAACAAATAGGCAGAGTAGGCACCAGGCTATGTGCCCCATGCCTTGGTTTAATTGCCTTGGTTTAATAATATTGTTGGTTGGTAAAATTAAAAACATAGGAGATAATTTGTAAGGGGGTCCTTATATATATATATATATATATATATATATATATATATATATATATATATATATATATATATATATATATATATGGGTTGTTTGAAGAGGGAGGTCCATCTCAGTTGAAAGACAGTACTGAGGTGCCATCAGGTCTTGATGTCCTTTGTTTCTTGTAAAATAAAATTCAGTTTTACCTGTTGACTAAATAGTGCATTTTTCTTATTTCCAATTTGTCATAAGCAGTACCATAATGTATACAAATCTCCATGCAAACATAATATATTTTTCTCTGTTTTTAAATTTTAAAATTATTTATGGGGTGTCAAAGGAAGGAGCCATCACAGGTGCCAAATACTCTAAGTACTCACCTGTATATTGCTATACAGCATTCTTAATCAGACTCTGGAGAAGTAAAACATCTAAAACTTGAGAGAGAACACAAATCTAGTTCTTGACTGTACAATAAAGTGTCTTGATACTTTCCCCACTTTATCTTTTCCTAATCCCAGCAACCAAATTTAATGAAAATCCACAAATGCACAACTTTATTAATTTTAATTTAAATTTTGTCTATGTATACAATGCATTTATCTATATCATACTCCAATTGAATTGTAAGTCAATCACTTGAATAGAGTGATAACACTGCCATGTTCTCTTCAAAAGCACAGTAAATCTAAAAATCTGAACCAAAGTAGCACACATGTTTGTATGCTTTTAATGTTTTGTTTAATTAGTTTTGTTTAATTATCAAAAAAAATTTCTATAACATGGCCCCAGTCACCATAACTCTGCACTGATTTCCCTATTCCTGTGACCTCAACCAACATAATACTAAATAAGCTGTAATAGAGATGAGTCCAAAATGGATATAAATAATTCTAAATATGATTTAGGCATTTTAGAATTGTCTGGTAAACAAATATCTAAAGATTTTCTGTTTTCATAAATTTACATCCTCTGATTTGAATGGAGAAGGTGTTCTTTTATAATCAATTGATTGTCAGTTATATACTGAATACTAACAAAAAGTAGATATTAAATATTTGTTAAAATCTTGAAATTGAAGGATGCACATAAAAGTCTGAAAAATGAATACAGCCAACATAACAAAATTGCAAGTTGTCAAAGACTAAGTGAAGCCAGCTCAACCATGTAAAAATGCCTGACTCCTACCAATTGATCTAGCAAGATTTGGAATAAATGACACTGCAGATGTAAATATAAACCTTTTCTCATACTGGCTCAACATGCAAATTGCCAGAACAAATTTTGAAGCTGTTTTCACAGATGTCTACTTTTGGGGGTGGGGTGGATATTTGACAGCTTGAATAATTTATATATATATATATATATATATATATATATATATATATATATATATATATATATATATATATATATATATATATATATATATATATATATATATATATATTGTTATGACCCCCTGCATTTTAAGTGTGTGTGTTAAGGAATGAATTTTGTATAAATCTTTTTGTTTCATTTTTATTTCATTAAATGTAATTTTTAATAAGAATATATTAATATCAGTTTAATATGTTGTTAAAAACATCGTGGTTACTCGAGTCATAAATGTGACTTAAGTGAACACGTGATGTGTATGATGACAAATTCATTACAAGTAAACATTCAGGAATAACTATGAAAACAATTGGCTAATACTTGATCAGGCTTTCCTAATGTTCAGATGTATTACGAAATTGCATGCGTCTTCTGCGCGTGTAAATCAAACATATTAGCTTCGTTTATATGCTGATGTATTTTTATAAGACTTTCAGAGTCATTCACAGTCGTAGAGTCAGTCGGAGTTTATTGAAACATCTTAGAGTTACACAACAACTTCTATTACCTTTCAAAAGGTATTTTGTGCTAGAAGAAATTGTCTGTTGGTATGTCCACGTAGAACGTGTATCTTGTTAGTGGAGCTGATTTTACTTAGTTTTTCTGAATAATTCTTTTCCTGGAGAACAACAATACTGATTTGGGCAAAGACATTTTCCGAAAATATTCTAAATTTGAACGGAACAATACAAACTGTGCTTTACTGTGTAAATTCTGAATTTTTTTGTTAGCCTTCGTCAGACGTCACCATTCGCCATTTTGGACCGGAACTGAACAGCAGACTGTGTTTAGAACTTTTTACAGGACTTATGTTTATCTTGACAAACAATATGGATCGTTTCCATAAAAGTCATGTTTAAGATATTCACATTATTTCATGTTTTCTAGAAAAATAAAATATTTTTGTTAAAATTTACAAAGCTTTCACTCTTTATTAATATTACTTGCAATTGAAATGAGTGTCGTGAACTGATTCATGTTATGAATTTCAACTTTCAGAATATTTTTAACCTTTTGAGAATCGTAAATTGTACAATCTGATGTCTTCAGTGCCACAATTTTAGTATATCCCTCAGAAGTGACCAGATCAAAACATAAATGCATGGTTTATCATAGTTTTCTGTGTTGACTTTACTGAATAAATCTAATGATTTTCTATTGAAAATAATTAATAAATGACTGAGTTCATAATTATTGTTAAATCATACCAAGTATTACTCGAGTTATGGTACCAGGGCTTTGGGGTAAAAAATAAAAACAAACACTAGCATGGTCCAATCGAATTGGAAGAACCAACTAACTCATATTTGTCCAATCACACAGTAACTATGAACACAAAGTGAAGAAAACACATTTGAGGAGTAATTTTGCAACCAAATTTTGTTTCGTTCCTTATCAGATTTTTTTTTTAAAAAAAAAAACTTTTTAAAAATGTTTCATGACATTTAAATAAAGTCTGTGATCAAAGCATTGCTGAAAATCCTTAACAAGCACCCTAAGAAAAAACGGACGACAACATCAGCCATTTTGACAGAAAAGTGACTGCTATGACTTGTTTTACATTAATGTGGGCTGGACAACTAAGTCCCTTTAACTTGAGTTAGGAACCAGCTTCAAATATAAACATGGTTATATTGCATTTGCTGGAAATTGTCGCAGAGGGATTAAATCACTGAAACCTTTAATGGATGTGATCTTTCTGGAACCAACCTATTTACATTACACCTATTTGCATTTTCTTCTCATACAGAAATGCGATGAATATGACCAAAAAAAACCCATTTAATTTTCTGTTTATACTTTATTTTGCGAAGATGCCCTTCCTAGTAAAACTGATACTGATCACGGATGTAGCTTGAAATTAGATCAATAAAGTGGGCATTAGCATCATCCCACCCCTCTCCATTATTCAAATGAGCATGAGATTGCCAGCGGTCTGCAATCTATTCAATGCAATTGATACAGGGAATATACTCGTATTAACACATATCTGAGGGTACCAATTTATAACATGCTGCAGCATAAGGCACCATATGCTTTTGGTCTAACTGTTCAGTTATAATGATGAGAATTAACAGCTTTGATGTTAATCTTCCGGAACATTCTTCTTGTTTAGAGCGGTCTTCTATTTCACTAACATCTCTTAAGATCTAAATGTGGACTTATGATATCTGATTGGTCCAATTTAAATCCAACTCAAATTTCATCTAATCAGAGTGCTGAATTTAAGAGTTATGTATGATCCAGATTTAAGTGCTGTTCTGAAACCCAAGTCAATTTAGGTAATGTTTCCAATCTTGTGTGCATTAAAAATGAACACATAGTGCTTCAAATATGTGTTGTTAGTTTGAGTTACTATGTATTTTGAAGAAAGACCAATTTATTTTGTATTAAAGTAACGATTGAATACTTTGCCCCTATTAAACTTAGATACAAGCATAATGTCTTCGATCTTTTAGCATGTAATGTTGTCGCCATGTGACGTAGAATTACTTTACTTGACATAAAATATGGCGCATGGAGACAATTAGGCAGGAAAAAAAGTTTCATTTTATAAAGTAGAAATCCTAAGGTAATCCTAATGTCAGTGACTGAATGAGCAATTTGGATGGTGGCAAGGACGGTGATTGCTGATCAAAATAAATTAATCCTTAACCTGCTGCTCCTTAAAATGATATGGACAATTATATGTACAATCTGGAGTTGATTCGATATTTTAAAAATATCGATCTTCTCCTGAAAGGACAAAGATACATATTTTTTTTACAATCTATCTAGATCTAATTGTGTATCAAAACACACAGGCTCATCCACAAATGGACAGAGAAACATATTTTGAACAATCTAGAGTTTATTGTGTATAAAAAAAAAAACAACAGGCTCGCACCTCCAACTTTGAAATGACAGAGAAACATACTTAGCACAATCTAGAGTGGACACATATGTAATCTAGTGATGACTATCCTCTGTTGGAAGGGCAGAAAGTGTCTTTATTATCCAGAGGTGATAATTTACCGAAATCCACCGATTCTCTACTGAAATAATATGTTTAGATAAAGATAACTATGTATGGAAATGTAGATACAACATAGGCAAAGCGAGAAAGAGCACATGCACATTCATTGCCATGAAACATTAACTGTAACACAACATAACAGTTCTGGTTATGTTACTGCTCTTGTTACAGGTGTTCATTGTTTTACAGCACATCAACACAAAAAGGTTATTATTGTGTTATTATTAGGGTAATTGGAGTAAAGTGCTTTGACTGATCCGATGGTTTGATTAGACCAGGGGATTTCACACTTTTTCAGCATGCGAGCTATTTATAAAATGACCAAGCCAAAATGATCTACCTACCACAAATGCATAACATATACAGGTTGACGTCTATTTTTTCAATGCAACGCGATCTACTCACACTACCTTCGCGATCCACCGGCCGATCGCGATCGACGTATTAGACCATAGTCGCGAGTCCAGTTAATCTTCAATGTCATAAGGACGAAACCCCTAATGGAAATTTGTTCATTGAAAATTTACGCTGCACTAAGTCTTTAAAATTCGTTCATAATCATATTTAAAGTTGGATTTTTAAGCTTAACTTTAAGTTCCAGTTTTATTTCAATAAAATATGTAAAAGTAATGTAGTTTGTCTTTAGCTGGTTTAAATTATGTACTAAATAGCTTGGTACATTTTTACTGAACGTATCCGTGTGTATTGCTTGTTTTTGGTGGGCCAACTCACAAGATTCATGCGTACTGCATGTTTTGGTGGGCTAACTCACAAGATTCGTGCGTACTGCATGTCTTTTACAAACTATTTGAACTAGAGTAAGCTAAAAATAATACTAATGTAACACGTTTTTCAATCTATACAAACAGAATTTACTGGGAAAATATCGAATCCTGTGGAAAAAAGATTACAAAAAAAGTTATGAAACAAAATGAAATAATAAAGCATTTTAACACTGATAAATAAGCAATTTAATTACTTATACCTAGCACTAGCTGCATCATTTGGCTTAACAACAGGATCAGCTTGAACTGGTGATTCCTGAACGGTGGAATCGATCAGGTGATCAGCTGTGTCTGTGTCTCTAGATGCTTCATATTCCACGAGAAGAACCTATCGTTGGAATGAGGATCGTTGACAACAGCGATTCAATAACTGCCCTTTCCATCATAATAATTTTGTGGGTTACTGAAGCAGCTCGTGTTAGGTGAGATGTGTTTAGTAAGCTCATTCTTGGAAAAGACACCTCTGAAATTCCAAAACTGTGTTCTAAAATGTATTCGGGGTCGAAATTAGTAAAACTTTCTTTTCATGCCTATGCTGCTGATTCCTTTTCATCTTGTGATTCCAGAATGTTGAAGTCCTTTTCTGATGTAAAACAATCATGGCAGTAAGGATCTAGTGATTCTTGCTAACAGAGGTCCGATGGATTCTTCTTGTTTGTTTGCCATACATCTTGTTGCTCGTTTCCCCTTTTTGGATTGCTCCGGTGATGTCTCCTGTCGCTTCAGCCAGCACCAGCCTAACTGTGCAAGGACCAACGCAAATAACTTGGGTAACATGGTCTTGACAAAAGAAATGATGGCTGTGGAAATAGATCCCCCTCGCGTAGTCGTCGCTTGAATGACTATTTTTCTAGGCTTGGTTTGTCTATACAAGGATATTCATTTTTCCATTGAACACGTCCAGTGTCATGAATTGGTCTGAGGTGACCAGCGCGTAACAGACGTAATCATCAACAACTCCTGCAGTCACAGTCCAATGGAATTTGATGTCGGCGTGAGAATCTTTGAGACGTTCGGAATGTTTGCAGACATCAAATTGGAAGATGGTATACAAGTTAGCGAGATCGGCGTGCCAGTATCTACGTCTGGGTAGTATTACATGGCTTCCTTGAGCATAATGTACACGCAAGCATAATTTCGAGTGCCCAAAGCGAAGTTTCATTCAAGTTCCCGTTCAAACATCTGCATTGCTCACAACACGCATGTCAGCAGTCGCAGAGAACTCGGAACTGACCGCTTTCCCGTGTTAGTATCTCTGAACCGCAACATATTAGTGGCACACGTTCACATGTATTCTTAGATGAATTTGATCAAGTTCAGGATCGCGCTGGCTTGAGGAAGTATCTTCTGAACCTGTGAACACATCCGATCTCCATGTGTCTTTGGCTGTTAAATACGTTAAAACTGGAGGATCCGTGTCTGGAAATATGCACGTGGCTGGTACGTTTTCCGTAGTTATTCAATTCACGGTCGATCTAGTGATTACCTCTCCGACGTCTGGAACCACGTCTCAGAATCCAAGATGTATGGTTGTGTGCAGCGGACTCAATACGAGGCCAACCATGGTGTATTATTTTCGAACTTCAGATCGTTCCACCTGGATCGATAGCTAGGCTAGTGGAAACTAATCGCCTATCACCATTTAAACGGTACAAGAATTTCGCGTCATGATCTCTAGCTACTACTACTTAGTGGACATCAATTCTACCCTGTTTAATCTGTAAAAGACCATATCGATACAAAACCAGATTACGTTCTTCCTACAACGTGGCCCATCAACTATAACTCTCAAGCGATTTTGTATTCTCAGCTTAACTAGCTTGAAAGCACTAAATTATCCGCCACTGGAGAAACCATGGCGAGATCGATCACCATGTCGGGTAACACTATCAAAGGTCTTCCCACGACGACTGCATCTAGCGAAGGTACCGCATATAGTTATGGAAATGTGAAAAGTTATGAGATTAACAAAAGCGGATATACTGTGACATGAAATGTGTTCTTGGCTCCTGGAGCAATTTTAATCATCGACTATGCTCCAGTATTTGACACAAAGGCCACGCCAAAACAATACAACGACACTTCAAAATTAACAATGGTCACACTCCCGTGTTAACCACAGCGACGGGAAATCGATGTGGATTTTCTGTCTCTGTGTTGTCGGTCTACTGTACCTCTCATGCGGCTTATCTCCAGTTTTCTCAACATTTAGTCGTGAGTAATGCTTCCAACAAGTGGGTTACTATCGGAGTGCAACTTCCAGTGCCAGTCTCGGTCTGGGAATTTCAGCTGCGTGGACGGGTGACAGGGGCTTAGTGCGTAGTCACCTGGAGAATCGACGGCATTAAGCAGTTTGTCTTTACCGATGTATTTCACAATGGATCTACGACCATTGGAAGTAATCTACTTGAATTTTTGACGACAATCACCAATACTAAGTACACGGCCACAAATTGGTCTTAGTTTACTTATCTTGAAAAAGAACTTGGTAACAGAGCGGACTTAATCAAACAAAAAGGAGTTTATCTGTACGAATACATCGATGCGTGGTACTATTCACAAATCTATACATGTTCATATTTACTGAGCAGATGGTACGAGGAGGCATCTCCGTCATCAGCCAAAAACAAATTCACGAAACACTACGATCCCACCCAACCCGCCACCTACATCCTCTATCTCGATAAAAAGAATCCTTTAGAAAAGGGTCATGTCATAATCGCTTCCCATAGGAGATTTTCACTGGATCACCGGAGAGCAGTTTCTAGAGGAAAGATAAGCGGGCTAGCAAGATGACTGAGGATACTTCGTGTACGTCAATCTCGGCTATCCATAACATCTCCACGACGCTCATAACGACTATTCCTTGTGCGTTGAATTCATTCTTGTCACCTACTCGATACTTTCTCCACAAAAACTGGAACAAAAAAATCAATAGGACTCGTAGATGCCAAGGTAAAAAAAACTGATACCCATTTCAAAATGTATCATCGATTGCTTGAACAAGCACTCCAACATAAACTCGTTCTCGGCCAAGTTGAAAAAAACAATCAAGTTTAAACAATCCCCGTGGATGTAACACTACATCGATTTCAAAATCACACAGCGTCACTGCCACCACCACCTTGGACAAAGACTTCTTCAAACTCATGAACAATAGCATCTTCTGAAAAACCATGGAAAACATTCGACATCGAAAGAAAATCGAAAATTGTCAATGACGTTCAGCGACGAGATAAACTCGTGGCCAACGATGCCTTTAGCCACACGAAAATCTTCGACGAATAACTCGTCGCTATCGAATCTAGAAAACCAATTACACGCTACATAAACCCATTTACGTAGGAAAAGCCGTTCTTGAGCTCTCCAAAATACTCATTCTGGAGTTTCGTTACGACTTCATCAAACACACGTACGGTGACAAAGTCACGCTAATCATGACCGATACCAACTCTCTTGTCTATGAAATTCATATCAATGACGTCTACGCAGACCTGTATCAACACAAAAAGCTCTTTAACCTTAGCGATTATACAAAGTTAAAACTCATGGGATTCCCATCACGGAATTCATCGGACCTCACGGTCAAATGCACTCTATCACTCTTAAGAATTGTACACTCATGAAAAACCCTAAATGAGTGAGAGAAAAAAACGTCACTGCTAAAATAGCCACCCAGCGACATTAGACACAAGCACTGCATGAACATATGCACTATTACTCCATTAAGAACTTTCCGATCACAGTAGCACAAAATAACTACCATTTTCATGCACAAAAGAAAGGATTCTGTCCCTTTGATGATAAACGTTACACCATCGATGGCATTCCTCCATTAGCCAGTTGTATAGATTCATTTTATATATATATATATATATATATATATATATATATATATATATATATATATATATATATATATATATATATATATATATATATATATATATATATATATAATTGATCAGTGTACACATTATTCCCCCCCCATCAAGTGTCTGTGTTTATACATGGATTCTTATTAAACATTTAACTTTGTAAAAGTAGTTCCATGCTTGGTGTGCAATATGAAAATTTGAGACGATGCGGAATCATAAAAGTGATCATCTATATCAAACACAAGATCAGCCATGTAAGATTAAACGGCTATGTAATAAAAAGTACAACGCTTAAAATTTATATTGAAAATGGATGCGAAAAGATTTATTTTAATTCATATTACCAATCTCAATGAAATCATATCTTCACTGCCCTATGCGAAGATCTGACAGCGGCAGCTTAGGATCATATTTGTGTTATCTATATTATTACCATGAACGCTAGTGTTATCAGCCAATCAGAATAAGTTTCATATCTTTACGTTAGGGTAATTGAGCAGTAGAGCCGAAGAACAAGTTCTGCCTCTCGATTTGATTCACATTTCTAAAAGCTGCATTTCCGTTTCCTAACGCAAAGTTCACCAGAACATGAACCCTAAGCGGTCAGATCTTCACCCATGACAATGGAGATCTGATTTTGGTGAGATTGTTTATGTTCATTATCCCAATGTAAACTAATAACTACGTGTTTGTTTATTGTGAAGAGAACTCTCTGACAAGATTGTTTCAAGAACATTATAGATCATTGGACGGTAATTTTCATGATATGGTTTTCCCATCATTCATATTTCAAGCAGTCTCTTCCATCTAGCATTAATAGTTTCTGGTTAATTTGTTAGACAGAAAAAGGTATCCAAGAAATAATACAGAGCATTCAAATTTATAAGTGACTAAATCTTATGTTGTGAAGATGACTAAGAAAAGACAACATGAAGCTGGATGAAAACGACGAATTGTACAATTGCAGCTTTTGACTGACAAACAGACAGACAGAAAAAGAAAAGATGAAATAAATTAACTGCTTGCAAAATACTGGTTATATGAACCATATTGCATGTATTTTAAAAAAAAATGAAAAATAGAAAAAGACATGACAAAAGAACAACTATTCTTTACATGAACATCTATTTGATAAACGAAAGATAATTAATGGAGTGAAAGAACATGAAAACTAGTATTTGTTGTCACAAAAGAAAAAGACCATAAGTCATCTGAAGCAGAGTTGGAAAATGCACAAGAAAGATAAGCCGCCTTCACCCCAACCACCTCCACCCAATCCCATGTGAACAGGTTTTTGCATGCCAATTTATTGATCGTAGGGAGAAAATGTCATTGCCTCATTTTGTAATACTGTTACAGTTGCAAATTAAATTTTTGATGAAATAGTGAGAATAAAATGGTTCAGACTATTATAATAATTTTGTCATATAAAATAGAGACTTGAAAAATAAATGCAACTGTACTTATTTACTTATGACGATGAATATGAATAATCAAGCTTTACCCTCTAATTTGTCTTGTTTTTTCACGAATATTTTGTTTGGCTGAGAATTTTAATTCTACACTGATTATTAAATAATAATTTAAAAGCTATCACTGGTGGTAAATTTTCACTGAGTTAGCAAACAAAAAAAAAACACAATACAATGAAAACATTATCATATCCAGCAATGAAAACGTTATCATAATTACCCGTTGTGTAAGTTTTGAAAGCAAGATAGCAGCAATCTTAGTTAGGTCCAAACGTTTCTTTGCCTGAAAAGAGCACAAGTACAACTTTCCTTGCCTGATACCCTCTCTCTGAAAAAAGCACAGGTACAACTCTCCGAAAGTTTGAAATTATCATACTTACAGGATATTCATGCAACTGTTGCCTTTGTGTTATGTAGATCTATATTTTGTGTAACATTTGGTACATGACTGTGTATATTACTGTGTTTAATTTTTGTTCGTGACTGTGATTTGTCATTATCATCTATAAACAAGATGGTATATATCTAATTGTCTATCCATGTATATAGATTCTGTTTTAATGATACTCAATTATAAACAGGTATTTACAAGTTAAAACCAGCTTATATATTGAATCTGTTGACAAGTTAGTGTAATTTCTCATTGGCTAGTGAGGTCAGATGGGTTCTTAGTAGAACTAAATTATCTCCATTAGATGGGTCGGTCGGGTGGGTTATTGTACAACATGGAGTCTTGTGAAATATCATGTAAGGAGCGTTTAAGGATAGTTTGGGTGTGTATAAGTAGGAAGTTATTTCCTTATTATGTCCTATGTGCCTTTTATAACATCAGTCTGCATAAGAGTTTAATATTGTGTCTAGATATAAATTTGATTGCCACTCCCGTGTGGGACTTTATAGTAACAGAAGACGCTGCACAGCTACAAACTAGGACACCTTTCACGGGCGCATTTCCATCGTCTCTCGAGACTAACGGAAGCCAACCAGATATAAATTTAAAAGAAAGCTATTCGTTAGAATTACAGAGTGTCCATTAGACTAAAATACTATTCTGTGACTATTATGAGTTTATTCAAAGGAGTTCTGGACAATGCCAATTATGATATATCAGGATTGTTGGCAGACCAGTGCATTTGAGGATCTATAGTTCATTCGGAGCATTCGATTCTTTTTGGAAATCGGTAGAACATTTTATGACTATTTTGGATTTACTTTCTTAAATTTTCATTATACATGTATAATTTTGATAATTAATTAAATTATTTGCTAAGGTATATTGGTTTTGTCTGCTAATTTGTTTTTGACTATAGAGTCGAAATTCTTTAAAGAATCAACATGTAAATACTAATATTTTTTATAATGTGCATGGGCGTGGTCAGAACTATATTGTATGCGCTTCAGTTCGCATTCATATTATATCAGCTATCACTCCGCTTCATAAAAAGAATCATGGTGGCACCAAATCCAAGATAACACAGTAGTAGCCATGAAATGGTCGAATCACACTTTCCATTATTAAAAACTTAGAGGCAAGAAAAATATATATTTTGGCAAATATGTCGCTATCTTCAAATAAAATTATTTTCTCTACTAACATATGTCAACGTGCTGACAAGTAATGTTTGATTTATTTTGTTATCATGACGACTTATATTTCCACAAACTCAACAAATTTCATTATACTAGCATTTTTCTTTTTCTTCACTATAATTTTAAGTAAAATTTACAACTAAACTAAACAAAAGGAATTGTAGAAAATACAATAATTTTCATCATAAAACTGTGGCAGGCAATTACATCCTTTAGAATACGTATGCATACTTTAATTTTAAAACTTCATTTGCACTTCAGCAGGAGACGGGTATGTGGGAGTTCAGTGGAATTTTGAACCCCCTTTAATGATAGTTAACGATTTGTATAGTGACGAGCGTCAATAAAGTCCAAAGGTTTTAGACATTTGTTTTGACGATTTACTTTCAATTTTTAAGTGCCATATATAACACTTACTATCCTGTCTTTTATGCAAACCAAGTTTTTCTTGGCTAGCGACAGCAATTTAACAAAATAGCAATCAAAATGGCAGATAAACATTAGTTGATTTGGTGCCTTGTGCTGATTAAAATAGTGACACACACACACACACGTACACACACACAAGTAAAAAATAAAAACCACCCACTGTCCCGAAGAGAACGAATTATATGATATGCGGAAGTTGCTTATCAGTGCAGTCAATTTTGCTTGATGAATATACCAGTGAGCAGAACACAATCGATAGGTCATATGAAATCGGGCTTAAAAATTTCATAATCAACCTTTGTGATGTCATTGTTAAACAAAGTTATCATGTCATGGTAATGTTTTACTTGAAATAACTTACCCAGGTCATTTTAAAGAGCTCGAATTGCAAATCACTTTACCAGTTTAATATTTGGGATGTTGTCAGTGATTTACTTTCGATATCGAAAGCTCCCACCTGCTCTCTAGTGAAGTGACTAAACTACGAGACATTCGAAACCTCGTGATCAATACTCGAGTACAACGTCACTAGCTGGCATTCGGATTACTTCGACTATTTACGAAAAAAGAATTGCCCTATTGATCTCGGTCAATCCTAAACTTAGTATAATTATAGTAATAGCAGATGTGGCCCAAAGGTATTGGACTTCCTATTTACAGAGAATTTTCTGGCGAACAAAACGTATGATTTTATGGTGGTGCTCGACAGTTTCGTATTTAGCATAAGGTTAGAATTTTAAAGAAAAAGAGTTTCCCCTGGTTTCCTCACTAGTTATATTGGTTATTTAAAAAAAGACTTTGTATATCTTAGGTATTGTTCAAAGAACTTTTAATTCCCTTTATTTTGGTGTATGATTGATGGGTGTAATATGGGTTATAGAGTATACAGATTGGCCTTACTCCAGGTGTGCATCTTTCAAAAAAGTGCTAGTTCTACTTGCAATTTCACTTCTCGAACTTCAGAGGTAAATCGTAAAAAAAGAGCCAATAACTTTTTTTTACATTTTATGTATTTGGTAATTCATTCATTGCACGTTTAGAAGCTGGCATTGTCTAGTTTTGAAAAATTCATTTTCCCTATTTAATAGCTGCCAAGAATAGTGTTCTTTAGACAACTTCAGGTTGATTTTTGGAGCACAAGGAACAGTCGTTTTAGTTAGCAGTGTCCTAAGATCATTTTAAATTTCCAAAAGTACAATATCCAAAGAAATTTCATCCACATTACATGAAAATGGCATATAGGTATGCCAACATTCTCTCCACTGTGCATTTTTAAAATGCAAACAACTTACATACATCCCTCTCAAAAGTACATAATAACTGGTGAGTGCCACCTATGTACATTACTGCACCGACATACATCTGAGGTATATGTTTATCTCGCAGAAATAGCTGAATTTGTTCCGAATGAAATAGAAAAGAACGAAATCGCCACCTCGGGATCGTTTTGTGCAAACTACTAAATTCATTCGTTACGTCACACTTATCTGTACGAGACTGAAACAAAACTGATTTGATTGGTTTGTGAACTCCCTCCCCCCATTTAAACTTAAAAAGTTTCTATTGAATTTTCTTTTCTAATTTCGATCATTAATATTCAGTTTAGATTTGCTCTTTTCAGCTTTGAGAGTACTATACCTTATTTGAAAAATCACCTACAGCAGTTAGATTTCTCAATAAATTCGTTTCATTTCTCAGAAGTTTTATGTTACACCTAATCACCCTGAAATCACGATAACACGCTTTTGTCTTATAGAATACTTACAAGATGAGCCCTATTTTTAAAAATTGTCAATCGGTTTTATATTTCAGAACTTACATCTGTTGGTAGGAACAAGTCAAACACATCTCAGGGTGTCGGGTAAGATAGGTCAAAATCTCAGCTACTTTCGGTTTATCAGTTTTCATAATTTACAACTGACGTCATCACTGGCATTCAGTCTATCAAATATACAAAAATATATACCGATGGATCAAAAGATGAGGAAAAGGCTGCTGAAGCCTTCGTAAGTGGAAAACACACAACCAAAGTTCGATTGTCATTAGAACCATCTGATTTTAAAACACTATATACTGATTTTAAACTTTGTATCAAAGAATGTTTACGTCAGAAATGGCAGGCATCATGGAATGATGCCGTGAATAATAAACTTCATACCATCAAGCCAATCCTAGGAGAATGGACTCCTTCATACAGAGCCGACCGTAGGGAGGAGGTAGTCATTGCTAGAATTCAAATCGGCCATACTTATTTAACCCACTCCTACATACTAAAAGGAGAAGACCCACCAGAATGCATATCTTGCAATTAACCATTCACAGTTAAGCACTTTATGCTGGAATGTTTGACCTTCAATCTACACGTAATCAATATTACAATGTGCAAGACATAAGGAAGCTCTTTGATACAGTTAGTATTTCTTATGTTAAAGACTTCCTTAAGGAAGTAAACATATATCATAAGTTATAACTTTTATGTTATCATCTTAAACATTTGATGTGCTATATATATATATATATATATATATATATATATATATATATATATATATATATATATATATATATATATATATATATATATATATATATATATATATATATATATATATATACACACACGGTCGCTAAATTTTAATTACCTTTCAATTGTTTTCGTTGTCATACATTATTTGCAATCCCCGTTGATAGGGAAACTTTATTTTTTTATCACCGTTACCATTTTTATCGTTTTAACCTTTAGCTATTTGGTTTCGTATCGCTGGCCGATACAGAACTTTTATACCATTTGTATATAATGGAGGATATATTATTTTGTATGGCGCTAAATGGCCTCTTTGTGCTGGTGCGTCGTAAAAATTCAACCAACCAACCAACCAACCAACCAACCAACCAGTCTATCAAATACTATCTATCACGTTTGCTAAGCCCAGCTACAAAAGTCACGTATAAGCTATAAACTACTGTAGTAAGAATATTACCGCGGAAATGCGTTTGATGTCTAAAGTTTTCCGCGGGCTAGTGTTAATCTCTTAAGCAAAGGTTACAGTGACCCGCCAGAGACAGGAAACTTGATATGGCGTAGGCAACCGCTCGCATCATTTGACAAAGGATTGTAGTTATCACCCTTTTGTGTGAAACATTAGTCCCAAGATCAGAAAGAAGCACGCGGAGTGAACGAGGCGTGTTCTCAACCGTCCACACGTTGACAGACAGCGAGAGGGGCATTGTCCGTTAAGTTTGATTGGATCAGTTCACAGAGACATCCAGTCGGAATTGTTTGATTAAAATTTAAACACGAATGATAACTTTCATAACTTGTAAACTAAGTTTCGCCAAGATAGATTGCTCATCAATAGGGTTACTACGAGAGAGTTAGGGTTACTCGTAATTTGATGATAAAACAAAAGGGTAGATTCTAAAGAAAGACATAGCTTCGAAATGGTAAGTCATTTGCTCGATTTTTGCAGAGTATTACTGCATCATTATTGTAATTATTTGTAGTATGTATACCTAATTACTAGCATCGTTTAGTATGTTGGATTACCTTTGTCGTGTTTCGTATTTGAGAAACGGAATTGGGTTTACGTATAGAATAATTATATGCGAGGCGGAATTGTGTAGATTGTTATCATGTGGTCAGAATTAATTTTGTAATTCGCTTTTAGTTTACTTCATAGTAAACTAGTGCATTTAATAATTCGTTATGTTAGAATTTGCACATGCTTGAATTGTGAGTTTGGAAAATGGTTGTATTATGTAAGATTCGTTTATACGGACCTATAGGCATATCGGAGATTGGATATTGGAATATTTGTGTACTTTGTACAAGTGTAAGATAAAGAAATGCGCCTGATTATTGTGATATTGTTTAGTATAACAAGATCAGAAATATGAACTGATGTGACAAATGTAGAAGTAATTGATACCGTGCATTATTATGACGTTTGTTTTACTATCCAATAACGCATGGGTATCACGATGTGAATGAATGCGTGACCTAAGAAATTTAATAGCCGTTATCTGATGATAGGCTGTGTGCAGTGTAAGATGAGAGGGCTAAGGAAAAATATTGTACCTCCCTTGTGTTTTCACAGTAAGCTATTAAGGGGTCAGAACTTCCGGTTTAATTGAGTCCTCAGTCTGCAAGAGGTGGACACGGAATTAAGACTACCCGAACGGTCGAAGTCGACAGAAGTCTAGTCGGTGGAGAGAAGGTGGAAAGAAGGCTGTGGAGGAGGAAAAGGGGTCTGAAGGAGGAGGAGAAGGAGTATAGAGAAGTCGAGGATAAGGAATCTGGAGAAAGTCGAGGAAAAAGAGGAAAAAGAATTGGAAGAAAGAGGAGATTAGAATACCAAAGATGAGTAGAATATACAAGGACAGGTGGAAATCGATCTCATTACTATTCAAGTGATGCATTAAGCTTTTATAGGGTTGAGCTGAAGGAGTGTAATTGTGAACTTGAATCATTTGCTTACTGAATTGTTATAAAATTGTTATTCAATGAATTTGACCGTTTTTGCATATTTAACCACCTAACCGTCGGTATTTCTGACGGGAGGGGGGCGCGAAGCTTTACATCTTCCTTTCACTAATTTAACTTTCATCCGAAATCAAGCTTGGGTGGGATTTCTACAATAGTTTATGTAAAGTATTGGGAGCACTCCACCCCATCGATACAAATCCCCACAAGCACCGATATCTGATCCTATCGTTGGTTGATTGACTATTTCAACCTTTCAGATCTTTGTCATTGATAGCTATGAAAAGCTTTCTTCTACCTTTTTATTTTTGTTTTAAAAATAAATATTTTAAACCACAAACATATTGCAGTGTATTCCCAAGATTATTACATATCCTTTTTGCGAAATTATATGATGATGAAATTAGACTCACGTGTAAGGCAAAATGAAGGATCAGACAGAAGTAAGCCAAATGTTTTTACCTACCGGATACGGGCGTCAAGCCTTTTGTAACATGTATGTTAATTATAGATTGCAATTTCGTGAAAGGTTGCAGCAAAACTCTGTTCTGTTGTGTGAATAATAATTTTATATTTCTTCTTTACAGTGCCGGATTACCAAATAGAAAAAGTAGGCACTGGCCTATTGGCCCCACGCCTTGGTTTATTAAAATTGTTGGTTGGTAAAATTAAAAACCTATTATTAGATAATTTGCGAAGAGGGAGAATTAGAAAAATAAGAACAACAACAAAAAAGAAAGGAAGGAAAAAGAGAAGCCACACCCACCGGCACTATTTATGTGCATGTGGTATACATTTGGAATCTAATTCTTTAAACATAGACGTCCAACATAAAATGTTTGATACAAAATAGGTTTTGATTAAATGATATTTTACTAAATACCTGACTGGCTATGTCTCCATAAAATAACTGAAATATATTTTGCCGATGCTTCTGCTAATAGGCATATTTTAATTGAATAAGCACTATCCGCTTGCAGTACACACAGCACTAATTGTATTGAAAAATGTGAACCAGTCTAGAAATGATATACGGGTTTGGCTGACCATGATTGGTTATTAATGGAAGTTATGTTTTAGGAAACAGAATCTTTTGAGATCTTATCCTAGTTGAAAAAGAATAAAAATAGAGACATTGTTTTATTGCATGGAATTTCAGTCCTTTAATAATCTTGAGTTTGGTACACGCTCCTGACTTTTTGGTGCGGAATTGAAAGCACATGTCTAAAATATAAGCAGGTCCAGAAAATTCCGCCGCTCATATCCTTCCTCTGCATAGAAGCTGACTTCCAGATTTCATTTATACTGATAAATATATGTCTGGTCATGAGCAGTCAAAAATTTTAAGTTATTGAATTATTAATATCATAGCGTTTGCATAGGTTTACTATAGGAACTGAATTTGTATCGTTATTCCTATATCATTATCTGCTGTGAACAAACACATCATGGTGTTAGCCTGAGATCAACTCTCGCCGCATTCCAATTGTCTCCAAGCCTTGTTTTCGTTTTTCACTTTATAAAACATTACTTACGTTAAAAGTTCAACGAGAAAAGGCCATGGACAATAATTGTCGTTTCAGATCAGATAGTTGTCATTTCGTTAAACTTTATGTTAGATTTTAAATGTTAGCAGGCTTTGTAGTGCCATCTAGCGTCTGCGTTTGAGTCACGTGATTCTGCCTCTGTGTTTGTGTGTCTGTGCGAGCAAGTTAGAGACACAGTCGGCGACTGCGACACTGTCAGAGACAGCGGCGACTCTGAGACACAGGCCGCGACCCAGTGGCGACTCTGCGACCAAGTTGCCGACACAGCTGGCGACCACAGGACAACCAGTTATGAGCAACATAGTTCTTGTGGTGTTTCCATCAAGCTGTTGTTCTTTCGCTTTGATTATATTATCACGTGGGTGACAATAAGGATGTATTATATTTGTTTTATTAATAACGTGATCCTGAAGTACAACTGCTTAAGAGGCTGGCTTTGATCAGGTGAAAGACGTACACACACTTTTAACCAATGACCTTTTTTACATGTACAACTGACATGTAATCATAATATGAACGGTGATTTTTTAAAAAATTTTTGGTAATTATAAAAATTAAATCTGGTAATTGTGCGTTCTGTGACATAAGGTTAACTTTGAATCATGCTAACTGACCCTTTGGCTTGTATCTGAAATGACCGTACTCGTCTTAGGTAAAACAAAATGTATCTTTGGCAACACTGTAGGTGGGTTCTTAGAACAATTTAGTAATTTCCCATTGGATGGATTAGATCACGTGTTTTATGTTTTACGATTTTTTTATGTTGGATTAATAGCAAAATGCGCTTCCAGCTCTTAAACTTATATATAGGTGCGAGGAGCAGGACAATTTTGTCCAATCTTACTTCATGTGTTTTTATTGTAACACGAGTTTTCAAATGTATTTAATGTTGATCTTCTCTATTATCAGAAGGGAAAGGGAATATTTGTTTAGAATATTCATTGGAGCTACAAAATGGTCATACGAATGTAAAGATATTGTAATCAGCCTAGTGTGGAACGATTTAGCCGTACACTTGCCTAACAATTAATGGGACATCAGTAAGTGCAAAAATAGTTAATATGGTCCCGGACTCCGGAGTGCTCGATCTCGGATCGCAAAGCGATCGTGCGAGTGGGTAACACGACTTCAACCAGTCATACAAGCACTAAATAATTAAATTTAACACACAATTCGGCAGTGGCGGATTTAGTCATTTTGAGGCCTAAGGCATTGGGCTCTCCACAAACCTTGTCCCCCTACTTTTTAGTCCTTATTTTTCGGAGAAAGATGTACTTGTAACTTGTTACCAGTCTTCGCACAGCGTATATATGTTTAGATATATAATTAATTGGTGAAAAGTAAGACAACAAATGGTAACCATAAGTTTATGAGGTGTTGTATGGGGCCCACGGTAGTTTGTGGCCTAAGGCAATTGCCGACCTGGCTAATGGTAAGTCCACCTCTGCGATTCGGTGAAAATGTGATGAGGACATTCGGCTAAAAACTGTCCATGCTGCCTTCAAAATGATTTCACTGCCAATCTCTCGGAAACAATTTCATTATATATATATATATATATATATATATATATATATATATATATATATATATATATATATATATATATATATATATATTGTGATAAGTCGAATATTGAAAACTCTTACAAGTAGTTGTTAAATGAATTGTACCAAAGTCCACTTAATTAAAGTAGAAAGCGCTAGAGACAGTTATATGATTATTTTCATTTCATCTCTGAACGTCAAAGAAAATTCGTTCCACATAACGTAACTTGACCGAGTCACCTGCTATAGTACAAGGGTTTGGCATAACACTCTTCCCAAAATGTCCGGGTTAAGAGGGGAAGCTCGTCAATAATTGATTATTTAAAGAACCGTTAATTGCGGCAAGATTATCTGTTTGTCAATCAACAATTCTACGTACAAGATTTAGGAAACAGTCAATTCTGATTGGTTAATAGGCTCTTATGGGCGTAACTCTGTAAGGAATTAAGGGTTTTGAATTGGAAAAATTCTTCAGTCTTCAATCTTTCTTGCGAGAGTTTAGACGGGCCTCCGGGAACGTACAAGTATGTTTTCCCGTTATTGAGTAAGGGGCCAGAGAGTCGTCTCAGATAGGAGACAGACTATACGTTGGAGGTTTGTGGAAACGAATAAGAAACGTCTAAAGATAGGCAATCTTAGTTTCCCGATTTTAATATGCTATTTCATTTGTTGATTTATTTGCAAATGTATCGGTGTTATGACGTATGTATGTATGATTTCATTTTTCAGGGTTTTAGTGAAATGTTACGACATTTTATTCTTGGATTTTCTAATTATCAATTCATTGGGATAATTGACAAGATTGTAAGTAATCGAATGTCTATTAAGAGAATTGTCAAGACTGCATGTAATTGAATATTCGATACATAGGAGCGCTTAAGAATGTTCGAGAATTAAGCTTAATAAATGATGGGTAATGTTTCGTAGATTTATGAATTAAATCTCTGTCTGGTATGACATGAATTGAGTGCATATTTACATACTAGTTCGTAACATTTTATTGATCTATTGAGTATATATTTATAAACATTTTCGTAAAATTTAATTGATCACGTAAACTATTTTAGAATAGTTAGATTTAAGGGGCTAAGCCATATGTAATTTAACACTGTATTAATGTAAAGAAGTCAAGGGGTGTTAAATAATGGCACATACGTGCACGCCGTGACGTGGAATTTAATGTTCCCCGCTAGCGTGACCCGAATTAAGGTCAGGACATGTAATTGCCGTCTTTGTTTGTAAACATAGGAATAAGTGAACGTGAATACGACAGAATTACACATTTGTTTTCTGAGCTAATTAATGTAAAAATATAAATATATACTTTGAAATGTGATCTATTCTCTATTGCGAGACATTTTATATATTTAAGGAAACAGCTTCCTGAACTTTCCTGAAGATTCCTGAAATTTCCTGGAAATTCCTGTACTAATTTCAAGTACCAGAGGAAATTCTGAGCCGAAGTCTAGGTCTAGGGACGATCGTCAAATCAAGGTTCGACTAGCAAGAGTCCAGGTTTAGACGACTAGACAAAGGTTGGCAGAGCAAGGACAAACGGAAGATTCAATGTCCGGATAAGATAGGTGATGATGTCGTTCATCATTGATCTCAAGGTCACATCTCATAGGCAATGACGAAACTGAATTAATTATGTCACTGACAAGTAATCGTAATGTGAACATTTGTATTGATTTTTTTTTGAGTACATGTTAGTACATTTTTCCTTCTTTTGACACCAAGAAACAGATCTCTTTTTATTTTAAATTCTTTTGTTAAATTGAATAAATTTTATATTTGTTCATTGAAAGAGGGCTTGTTACGTTTATTTCTTTAATATATCAATGTCGTGCAACTAATCCGGTATGGCAAGTCGATGAAGTAACAATCTCGAACCGGATTGGTTTCCCAAAGCAATCAACATGCTTTAACACCAGCTGGCGAACGAACAACAAAACCACCAATCAGTACATTTGTGAGAGAAGAATTACAAGTCATTCTGCGGATTCAGAACTACAGCCAAAATAGATTTTAACGCGCTAGTGTACGTTCGCGCAAGTGTTGACAACCTTACCTTGGTGCAAAGATGTGCTGCTTTTTTGATCGATTTAGACTTTCCGTATCTGTGAAGACATTCCACATACATATTGTATTTGTCATTTTCTACATGTTGAGTTTGACATCTTTTGATCCTACAGATTAGTGCCAAATTTGTTTATCAAACACGTTTCAGCCATGTCCTTGTACACGTCTTTGTCTGTAATGTGCATTAAAAGTGATTCTGAATCCTCGTACAACATAATGAAATTGCTACTGTACCTCGGCTTAATCTTGTTGTAGAACTCGTACATGAATAGCATTATCAAGTCAAGTACTAAAGCGCCAGCATAGATTGGTTTCGACAAATTCAGTTTGGCTTTCTCGCTGTCGACTAATACGACTCCACCTTCAAATATTTCAGGTGACTGAAATTCCGTGTCCTCAGTTGATTAATTCTGTTGGTTTTCTTTACTGTAACGGTTAGAAGTGTCGTCTGCACTCATTGGCTAGTAAAAACAATACAGATTCTATGTCATCTAGGAATAATGTATATAAGTTTTCCCCTTGTCCCACACGTCTTTCACGTGAGTGGAAGCTGGAATATTCATTATTTATAAAGACACGTGATTTGATATCAGTTTAAATACTTAATATAAAATTAAAATTAAATTTACCCTGACAGCTACTGAATACTCTTCATGCTATAATTCAACTCTGCATACATTATCAAAGACATTTTTAAAACTCAACAAAAGTACAAACCTTTGCAATCGATAACTCATTAGAAATTCATAATAAGTTTGCGATGCCAATTAAAAAGACAGGAATAACCAAAAAATGTCTCCACCACTCCTATGCAGTTTTTAGTAAAGGAAAGAATGTGTTGCGAAAAGTACAAACGTTTGCAATCGATAATACATTCAATAAGGTAGTAGAAAATAAAAGATAATGTCCGTTGTGGAATAGCCATTACTGTATCGAAATTGAGTCTGATACATTTATTATCAATACAGTATAGCAGTAAACACTTTATATAAAGAATGATTATGCGCAATAGAAACCCTCCAGTGTAAAATATATATTATGCACCCATTGATACCATTCAGACCCACAAATGTGTAATTTCCCTTATGCCCCTTTAACAACCGCTAATGTTAAATTTCATTACACCCCGTATAACCCCACATTTAGAATAACCTTCACGGGAATTGCATTGACGTGACGTCGGCATCGCTTTCAGTCCGTTTTAATGGGACAATAATGCAATATGGTGGAGGTACTGAAGTTAATAAAACTACACATTAAAGCCTCACAATTGTTTTTACGTATATTTTTGCCTCCGGTGACACCATCAGGTGCTGTGGTCTCAACGTTAACTTGCTGCTGACTGAATCATTCTAACTAGCTTTGGCCTGCACTTGATCAGCAGCTAAAACACACATAACTTTAAAAAAAAAAACACCATGTGGAAACAAACAGACATGGCACACGAATCATGAATGGTTATCAATCTGCGTTAGAGGGAAACGATGTAAAACAAGCAAGTAAAGCAAGCTGACACCGACATAAAATAAATATTAAAGAACCATGGAGAGTACCTGCGCAACATATAAATGACATGCCTCGCTTAACATTAATATAGAACAAGGATGCCAGGCAGACAGACTCTGAGTACGAGGACAACCAGATCACTCAAAGCTAACACGCGGTCATCTCAGAGCAACGGAACTATCATTATTGGAACAAGATCCCAAATAACTGACCTAGTGGGGTCACATGGTAAGGCCGACGTGATGTTTAGCAAAGCGAACACGGCGATGACTTTTCCTTTGCAATATACGCCATTACCGGAAATAAAACTATTAAGGATATGGACGCTTTCTTTGACATTATCTCCCTCTTGCATTCGCATCACCCAACAAGTTGACTTTCTTATAAAAAATTTTGAAAGATATTCATGGAAGTTTATTCTGGATTTAATCGGAAACAAAGATTGTGATTTAAGTTAGGAATTGTTGATATTCATACATTCGCCTACATCTTAAGTTATCGCCCTACATATTCGTACGTCGTCGGGACTCGAACCTGGATTCTTATAGGACTAATTAGTGATAGGACTTGTGTTTTTATTCTTAGAATCATATTTGAATTATATTCACAAACTGTAAGTTCTATTTACCAATTTTTACATTGTTGTCTAGGGAAAAAAATTGTTTTGTTAAAATATACAAAGTTTGTTAGCTTTCACTCTTTTCTTTGTTACTGAGTACGAGCCCTGTATTACTATGCATCTTTTCATAGATGAGAGGCTTGCTTTATGTATGGTAGCATTATAATGTACTTAACCAGGACACGTCTTTCAAAGCTTAGCAAGCGAATTTTGTTACCGGCAGTGTGTATTGGATCACGGTGATTCGCGATGTTTTACCACTATGTAATAAACCGATTCTGTACGTATTGTAACCTTGTATGATTATTTCTAAATCCCAAGTATTATTTTACATTTTTACATTTTTATTTAAAATCTTTCATTACAATATCATCAAAAGTGGAGAATTTGTTTTAAATTTTACTGAGAAGTGTTTGAAAAGTTTGAAAATGGAAGTCCAGCTAAAAAAAAGTTGGAATTAGAGATAAGACAGGTTCAGTTTCAGATAGAAAATATACAAATGGAAAAATAAAGGGAAATAAAACAAATGCAATTAGATAAGAAAGAAATGAAGAAAGATAAAGAAAGGCAGTTACAGAAAGAACAAATGGAGTCAAAATATAAAGAAAGAAGGGAAGAAATGATAAGGCAATTTGAAGAGACAGACAGAGACAGATAGAGACAGATCCAAAAAGAGAAGAATGAAAAGAAATTTCAAATTAGAATGAAAGAATTAGAGCTGTTAAAGGAAAATACTCCGTTACTTTTGATGTTATAAAAAATATCAAGCTAATACCCCCATTTCTGGAAGAAGTAGACAGATATTTTTCTCGTTTTGAAAAAGTTGCAGAAAATTTGAAATGGCTACGGGAGTATTGGACTAGTTGGTAGAGCTAGCGATATTTACTATTTCCTGTCAGCACAACAGAGTTCGGATTATGACTTGGTTAAGGAGTGCATATTAAGGGGTTATGCTTTAGTCCCGGAGGCTTATCGGCAAAGTTTCAGAAACTATAAAAAGGAAATGTGGGAGACTTATGTCGAATTTTCTAGAGACAAATAACAGTTATTTAAGATATGATGCTTAGCCAAAAAAGTTGAACATGATTATGAAAGTCTTGAACAACTGGTGTTGCTTGAAGAATTCAAAACTGTGTTCCTAATGATATTAAGAATCAGCTTGAAGAGCATAAAACCCGTGAAAAATGCTGCTCTTGCTGCCGTTGAGTACTCCTTATCTCATACAGTTTCTGTTGTAAGCAAAATATTCACTCAGCAGTCTACTATTAGAAATGTATTTCAGCCTAATACAACTCTCAGTAAAACTCAATCTGGCACAAATTCTAATAATCAAGCCTCTGAGAAACTTGATTCAAAATCATTGTTTCTGCCCACGTGTGCCTATTGCAAGAAAAAAAAAAAGGACACGTCATTTCTGATTGCTTCAACTTTAAACATAGGCATCAGAATCAAGATAGACATATCCCAAATGCTATTATTTCTAAGAGGTCAAAGTCACGGTCATGTGTTGAAAGCAATGCAGTTGGAAGGTCTAATAAACCCCAGTCTGATTTTATTATGGATAATTATGAGCCATTCCTGTCGAAGGGTTCTATATCACTCGTGGATAATTCGTCCAATCCTACCCTTTTTAAATTTTAAGGAATACAGGAGCTTCTCAGAGTCGTATAGTGTCAGGTGTTTTGCCTTCCTCTGAGAATTCCTGTTCTAATGAGAGTGTTCTCATATAGGGAGTAGAGTGCGGCTTTGTTAATGTTTCTCTCCATTCCGTAAATTTGTCATCAGACTTTGTTTCAGGACCTATGACAGTCGGTTTAGTATATAACCTACGGGTTAAGGGCATTCATTTGTTGCTAGGAAACGACCTCGCTGGAGACAAGGCTGTGGTTAATCCATTTGTAACTGACAAGCTTTCTTTTGATCAGAAACTTGATCCAATTGAAAAAGAATAACCCGAGTTATACCCAGCTTGTGCAGTTACAAGAGCTATGTCAAAGAAAGCTCTTGAGAATGTTTTTCATAAGATAGATATTCCTTTTTCTAATACATGCATTGGTCAGGCTTTTGATGATGTCACTTTCACTTCTAATTTGGATCAATCGGGTGGTATTGATCACAGTGATCCTTTTTAAGATACTTATTGTCATTTATCTAATAAGGATGGTAAACGACAATCACTTGTCGTCGAACAGGAAAAAGATCCTGAAATCTACTGTTTGTTTAAGAGGACCGTTAGTGAAACTGAAGCAAATGAAGTACATGTCTGTTACTTCTTTAAAAATATAATTCTCATGAGAAAATGGAGACCTCCCGAGGTACTGCTAATGACGACTGGTCAGTAAACTATCAGATTATATTTCCAAAATCGTACAGACAGGAAATACTTAGTTTGGCCCATGAAACTCCTCTAACTTGTCATTTGGGTATAAATAAAACTCATAACAAGATCTTAATTCACCTCTATTGGCAAAAATTCAAAAGTGATGTTTGCAAATTTTGTAGATCTTTGCAAACTTGTGAAATGGTAGGAAAACTAATCAGAAGATACCTAAGGCCCATCTACAACCCATTCCTGCATTTGACGAACCATTTAGCAGAATTATGATAGACTGTGTTGGTCCCTTGCCTAAGACCAAGTCAGGAAGACAATATTTGTTGACCAATATGTGTGGGTCAACAAGATTCCCAGAAGCAAATACTTTGATGAATATTTAAACCAAAATAATAGTAAAAGCTTTAATAAAGTTTTTTTTTATAATTTTTTAATACTCAATTTGGCCTTCCCAAATCTTTCCAATCGGATCAATGGTCAAATTTCAAGTCTGGAGTTTTCCAGCAAGCTATCCACGATATGGGCATTAAACAATTTAAATCCTCTGCCTATCATCCTAAGAGCCAAGGGGCCTTAGAAAGATTTCTTCAGACTTTAAAGAACATGATTCGATCTTATTGCTTTGATACTACCAAAGATTCGGACGAAGGCATTCATTTACTTTTATTAGATGTAAGGGAGTCCGTTCATCAATCTGTAGGATTTAGTCCCTTTGAACTAGTTTTAGGGCATACTGTGCGTGGACCTTTACAATTGTTGAAAGAAAAACTTCTTTCAAAAGAAGATACTGAGCTCATTCTTGTTGACTAAGTTTCTGATTTTAAGTACGAATTGTCAAAAGCTTGTGAGGTTGCAAGGGCAAATCTGCGCTCCACTCAATCCAGAATGAAATCAAGATATGATAAAAACTTAAGGGATATGAGTTTTCAGCCTGGTGATTTAGTTCTTGCTAACTTGCCCATTCCACAAAATCCCCTTCAGGCCAAGTACTATGGTCCATACACGGTTGAAAGGAAAGTAATGATTTAAATTATATCATCAATACTCCTGGTAGGCGAAAAAAACCCAACCCAAAACAACTTTGCCACATTAAAATGCTAATGAAGTATATTGAAAGAGATAGCTCAGTAAATCATACAAATTATTTAGTGCTACGTGTCCCACAAACTCTGGATTTATGTGAGAAAATTCAATAGGACACCGTTGAACTTGGAACAACAAATCTTCGAAATTCGGAGATTATGAAATATCTAGACCAGAAACTTTTACATTTTCAGCAATAAGAAAGAAATGAACTTAAACAGTTATTATTCAAATATGAGCACTTGTTTCCGGATATACCTAAGAGGACAAACAAAATTTTTCATGACGTTGAATTTTTTTTATTATTTAAAACCTGTAAAACGACTCCCATACAGGATGAACCCTCTCAAACAGGAATACTTGAAAAAGGAAATTCAGTATTGACTGGAAAACGATATCACAGAGCCCATTAAAAGTGACTGGAGTTCACCATTCATACTTGTTCCGAAACCGGATAAAACTTTTCGTATGTGCACTGATTATACGAAGGTGAACAGCGTGACAAAAACAAATTCATTTCCATTACCAAGGATCGATGATAAAATAGGAAATGCCAAGTACGTCACCAAATTTGACCTTCTAAAAGGATTTTGGCAAATTCCACTTACGGAAAGAGCAAAACAATTTTCGACCTTTGTGACTCCAGATGGACTCTATCAGTACAAAGTAATGCTGTTTGGGATGAAGAGTTCTTCAAGTACGTTTCAACGTTTGATAAATGATTACTTCCGTTCTAGATAATTGTGATGCTTATATTGATGACGTCATTATCTACAACGACACCTGGAAAAGACATCTAGCCACGATTAAGAAATTCTTCGAAAGAATCATTGATGCAAATTATGCCGTGCTTTTGTGACTTTATTAGGAGTTATAGTTGGACATGTCAAGTAAAACCTATTGACGCAAATGTGAAGTCTGTCTATGATTTTCCTGTGCCTGTCAATAAAAAGCAATTAATAAGATTTTTGGGTATGGCCGGATACTATCGAAAGTTTTGTTCAAATTTTTCCAATATTGCTGAACCACTGACAAATTTGTTAACAAGAGAAATAAGTTTATCTTTACCGAAAAATGACAGGAAGCTTTTGAAAGGTTAAACGCAATACTCAAAAGTGCGCTAGTTCTAAGAGCTTCAAATTTTGATCAGTCTTTTAAATTGTCTGTGGATGCATGTAATGTTGTGGTTGGAGCAGTATTAATTCAAGAAGACAGTAATGACATTGCTCATCCAGTGTGCTGTTTCTCCAAGAAATTAATTAGGCACCAAATAAATCACTCAACAATCGAGAAGGAATGTTTAGCTTTAATTTTGGCTTTGCAACATTTTGAGGTTTACATTAGATCGGTTCCTTTTCCGGTTGTTGTGTATAGTGATCACAATCCCCTTACTTTCATCGACAAGATGAAAAATAAAAATCAAAGATTGTTAAGGTGGAGTTTGTTTTTGCAAGAGTATAACCTGAACATCAGGCACATCAAAGAAAAAGACAATTTGATTGCAGATGCACTTTCCCGTGTATAGAAATATTATTTCATATACACTTTATATAATTCATAAGAATATTCGTATAATGATTTTTTTATACCGCATGTATAAATTACAGATGGTAAAAAGAAAGCTTTATTATATAAATCTTTCTTTTTTCTTTATGGGGGAAGTGCTACATATATGTGATTAAATTTCTTTTGTCTAAGGGTTAAAATTCTTTTTATTTTATTTTTGTTTCATTGTATTTAATTGCAATAAATATTCTTCTCGGATTCGGGATTCTATTTTTAGTAGTGAGATCTATTTTTAGCACAAAGTTTGTTTATTGAAGACGAAGATGTAATACTTGAGACATGATTAAGTCCGTCTTACCTTGATAACAATATCAACAGGAAGTTAAAATGTTTGGTCAGTATCACGGACATACTTTCATTGAGTGATCACTGTTTGTAAACAGCCTTTGTTATGATTGTTGTTTTTTTTTTAAGTGGAGTGACATTGGCCTACGTTTGACTTTTAGCTTAGTAAGAGACCACATGACCAATCTCGCTAGATTTGAAGTGATGTTTTGAGTTTGAATACGCATTCTTAATATTTTTTCGGGCAGAGTCATTCAAAACCTTGAAGAAACAAAGTGTATTTTTTTTTTAAATTTGTTGCCAGAATATTTTATTTTTCGTCTGATTTTTGGATTAAATAATTTATTCTCTTGGACGCTCTACAGGTTAACTTTCTTATAAAAAAAATAAATTTTGAAATATATTCATGGAAGTTTATTCTGGAATTATTCTGAAACAAAGATTTTGTTTCAAGTGAGGAAATATTACATTACCTCCATTACGAGTTTACAATGTAATATTACTATGCATCTTTTCATAGATGAGAGGCTTGCTTTATGTATGGTAGCATTATAATGTACTTAACCAGGACACGTCTTTCAAAACTTAGCAAGCGAATTTTGTTACCGGCAGAGTGTATTGGAACACGGTGATTGGCGATGTTTTGCCACCATGTAATAAACCTATTCTGTATGTATTGTACCTTGTATGATTATTGTGTGCATAAACCGATTCTGTATGTATTGTAACCTTGTATGATTATTTTGTGCATATTTTACTTGTTAGTTATATCAGTATAATGAAATTACATTGCCTAATGTATAATCCCACCAGGACATGGTCAATTTATTCCATAAATCTTATGTTTTGCTGTGCACTCGCTGCCAATACATACTAATCCGGCATTTTTACTCTTTTGGTCAGTAAGAACTATGGAATCGGATTGGCTATAGGTTACATGACCTTTTGTATAAATAGCACCATGTACATGTAATGTTGAGCTTCACTGTTAGCCTTTCCAGCGTTTGGAACAGGCGAAAGTAAATCATTGGATGACGTTGTAACCATTTCATCAATTCTAGAATGTCTCAGGCCATGTTAGATAGACATAGTCAAGTTGCAATAGTTAGTACATAATAAATTTGATACTTTTGTTTTACAATTACGGGAAATTCCAGAAGTTATTTATGTTTCATGAGGTGACGTCTGCTACCGTACTGGTTGAAATGATTTCACCTGCAGTGAATTATCACCGCAATTAATCTGTATAAGTGAAGGCGAAAGAAAATTACAATCTGTATAATCATGGGAAAAATACATATTGTTCCCGCAGGAACTGATATATACGTAATCAATGTTAAGTCGTTACCAAATCTTCATTTTTCACCTTCGTTAGAAGGCGAACTCATGTTGCATCTTCACCTTATGATATTTAGCACCTTCTGCTCCTGAAGGTTAATATTTCAAGTTCACCTTTTGTTTTCACCGCCACGAATTAAACAGCTCTTTCTTGTAATTCTTGACGTGAATTCTATGTCATATATCTCATTACAAATATATTTTGAAATCTACTCAGAGGTGGAGAAGGTGCGATTATATTTGAAGCTCCATTGCACCTTGCCCCACTGGAGTCTATCACCTTTGTCTTCGGTGATTCTCTGGTTTACACAAGTTTAGTATTAAGTCTTTAATATTTATATATATGTAACTTTATTGACATTCAGAAATTATATATATATATATATATATATATATATATATATATATATATATATATATATATATATATATATATATATCTATCTATCTATCTATATCTATATATATATATATATATATAGATATAGATATAGATATATATAGATATATATATATATAGATATAGATATATATATATATATATATATATATATATATATATATATATATATCGTAAATCCCTCCTCAACTTTTTTGTGGTGGGTTACCTGGTTTTGGCGGGCTATCGTTATCTAGAGGTGATCGCCGACGGTGTAATTTGCACAGAAGAAATAAATAGTAAATATCAATATAAAGTATGAAACTTATGGGTGGAATTTAGATCTGTGCAGATATATAGAGGAGAATAACACGAGCCCCCGTTACAAGTAAAGACAAAATTTAATCAAAATTCATAACAATAAGATTCATAGATAAGTGTAATAAACGTTACAATTTGAAAAATACACTTCTTTCTTTTTGAATCAACTTATTCAAGGAATTTCAAATATAAATATGATTATACCAATAGCTGATCTGTTAAACAATATAATTAAACCATCATCTGTCCAAATACCCGACAACAAAATAAAACAAACACCGGACCTTTAAGCAACAAAATATTACTTAGCGTTTCCGTTTCTGTATCTTATGTCTAATCTTAAGAATAATCGCACAAAGTCGATATCCCATCTTTCTATGCAGTAATCGTAAGTTTACGTGCTATTAACACTTTAGACACAACATGGTGGACGAGGTTAAAGTTCCTTAATTTTTTTTAGCTCCATATTGTGTATATGCAACAGGTGGGTAACAAATAAGGAATATGCATAATTCAGAAGCCGTAGTTTTGGAATTTATTGGTGTCTGGACATTTAGATGAGCATTCGATTAGATATTTCTACAATTAATACAATCAAATCTTCGTGTTGCAGGTGGGTGGGTGTTTGACATTTGTGATTTACAAATGCCGTTGGAAAAGCTAGCAAGCCATTTGTAAACTTTTATTTTGATTTCATCTCTTAGTAGATAATGTCAAACAGGGAAGCATAGGAGACGCGGATTTAGTTTCATTGATTCGACTGGTAGCTTTGCCATAGTGGAGGCTGTCACATGGAAAAAGGTGGATAATCACCGGAGCGGAGGATATCACCGGAACGACGTGGACTTTTTTCAAATGTGCAAGATATTTGTACTCAGTATTATTGTTTGTTTTAAACTATATAACCATAGATCTAAATATTTAAAGGAAAAAAAATGGATAACTCTTGGATATTATAATTTCTTACGATAACAAATGAATCGCTAATGTAATACTTCTGAGCATCTTTGTTCACTATAAAATGAGTCTTGTTTGGTGCAAGTAAGTGCTTATTTTGTTTTTAAATTTTAAAGTGAATTTCCATGTCTGCAAAAGCATTTTAATATTTTCTATGTACTCAACATAAGATGTGTTATTTTTATGTTGTTGGGTTTTGTAATTTACTGCCTTTATTGCTTGGATATATGATTATACTGCCTAATACAAAAATTAATAATGAATACAAACACTTTGCACAATCAGTAAACTCTACATTTATGCATGGGGATTAAGATTTGGCTCACCATTGATGGAGGAATTTCAGTCGTTTAAATTTCAAAGATGTTTCTCAGAAACTTAATTGTACACAGATCAGGATTTTTCTGTATTTAAAGTCCAGTTAGGTCCATTCCATTGATTAGATTGTTCTGGTCCATTCAGATAATTATATCCCCCAAAGATAGAATAAAGAGTTTAGGGATATTATTTTGTTTCTCATAGGTCTCACTAGTATTTTAAAACTGGGAGTCCAGGACTCCTAATTTAATAAAAATAGGAGTCCCACCAGCAAAAGTTGCAGTCCCACCAACAAAAGTAGCAGTTCCCACTAAGCCAGACATCACATACTTTCCTTACACTTGGTTACTGTCATTTCTGAACTATCAGTTCTAGCAACTTTAGCACAGTTTTGAATCATATTTAAGTGTTCATCATTTTTCCGTTTAACTCCAAAACACTTGTATAAATATTTGCAAACAGCATTTTGTCCAAGGTTCTTGATTTTGAGTTTTCAGGCAATATTTATACAGCTAGAACTGGAAATGAAATCAATAACAGTGGGCTGGGCTTTGCCAATGTTGCAAATTGCAATTTTGTTTTATATATTGGCCACAAAATATACCATCTGGAGATATTTTTGCCTACAACATATTTTTTTTTTTTGGTGATAAAAACTGTATATACAGTCTTGAGTTTTGGAATGGAGAAATTCAAAGGCACTATGACAGAAAGCAGCAAACTTGGATATAAAAATGCACTGGATTCAATTGTTATGTCAACAAATCCTTATTTCATATTGACAAACCACCCGAATAGTGCATTATTATATCAAAATCACTTATGCTGATATCTGGCTTTGATAGTGTATGCTGTAATATAATCAAAATAGCCATGCAACTGACAGAAACGTGAAATGACTACAGTCGACCACATGACTTAAATTTTGTTAAAAAAAGAAAAAAATAGTTTTGCTGCAACTTCAATGCACTGATTACCTCTTAATCACCAATTTATACTAAGGAAATCTTTTTAAAAAATTGTTTAATGTTATACAATTATTTCATGTTGCCGCAGCAATAACAAATGGGTATTTGTTTGGTCCTTCAAAGGTCACAGCGCCTTTAATATCACATGCACCTTTATCAAAGCAAGCCAGTGACTTTTGATGAAATAAGTCAGCAACAAACAAAACTAAAAGCATTGCTTCAATTTTCATAGTGATTAGAACATTTTTTGCTGCAAAACATTCCTCTTTGCACCAAAAAGGTGCGTACAGAGGACTCCTGTGTGGGTGATTTTCTGTGTCCTCCAAAATAATTTGCATCCAACTATGTCTAATTAAGCGTTTCTGAGATCTGTTTCTTTGTCATTGCATATTGTGTCAGTTGCCAGTTATTTGATTTAGCAGGTGGCAGTTTTCTTCATAATATAAGTACGCAGAAATATTGACATTAAATTCTTATATTTGCAATTTGCTAACATCTTTTCCTTCTGTGAATATTAACCCTTTCCCTCATAGCATGTATGACTTTTTAGCCCTTCAATGTAGCTTAGTTACCCAGTGCAGTGCGCTAGACATAGGCCTGTTATGCAATGAAGTGTATGTTATGTTTAACAGAAATTTTAACCATTTTACATTTTTGGTACACATATATTATGTATGGAAATATTTAAGAGTAAAATACGTTCATTATAGCTGTATAATTATTTCTCACCAAAAAAATTTGTATGTGCTTTAAAATCTTGAGAAAACTCATTCACCATCAAGTCATTGAAGCCAAATGACCAACCGTAGCTGCCATTTCTCATACTCGAAATTTACAAGTTTTTTGTCTGCGTCTAGATCATAAAATTAGATGAATTCGATAATTTATAAAAAAAAACCTAATGGCTTCCTACATCAGTATTAGAGCCATTACGTAAGTTATTGAAGCTTTCATAGTTCTGATTCTAATCTTGAAAACTCGAGCAATTACTGAATGATATCCATGACTGCTATTTTGGAGGGACACAGTTATGACCTACTTAATTTGAATAGCATATTTTGACTAGAGCATAAATAGTAACCACATGATCTGACGTAATAGTCATTCACACCAATGAATGTAGTATCTAATAGGGGATTTTACCTGAAGGTGGTGTGAAGAAAACCCGCTATAAAAAGGCTGCTGTTTACAGAGTTGCCAAAATGCGCTTGTATGTGAATCAGGTAGAGGTGCGGAAAGGCATCTGTATGTGAATGCGGTAGAGGCGCCAAAATGTTTTCTCTAACAAATTTGATTATTTCTTCTTTTTCACAAGCCAATGGGTACCTTTTAGACTACAGGATGGGCCGAATCTGAAATCAGATGAGTGGTGGGCTATCAGATTTGTGGGCACTGTTGTCAATAATTTATGTAAAAAATTCAAATGCAACTTTAGTTATTTTAATTGCATTCTATACTTGGAAATCAGCAGTATTAAAAACAAAGGAACAATTTAAGTTAAGTATCACATGAACAAAACATGACTCATTTTCATTATCTGTAGGACAGAATAATTATTTGCTTTACTGTAACTAATAATTTACTGCTATAACTAATAATTTGATTCTCTTCCTTACACTTGATTTACCAAATATTTGTTTCAGTAAAAATTATCTTTGAAACATTTCTTATTGAAAAATGTGAAGCTTTAGTCAAAATATAGTGAGCTTTACAGACTTTTAAGAATGTGACATTTATACATTTAGTTCAGTTTAATGCCAGGAAATGTATACAAATTTAGTAACCATTTAAGCAAATATGGTTATGGTTGTCAATTATATTTTCCTCATCTTTGCTCAACCATACTCTTTTAGTGTTCTAGTAGTCTTTTTCTATTCTTTTCTTAAAGTTTGAATGGTTTCATATTCAGTTTAGCATTTCCAAGAAAGAGATGAAGTTGATGAGAACTGGTTTTAACATATATTATGCAAAATTACACTTCGAGTTCATTTACTGACGTTGCTCACAAATATTTATTGAAACTGCATTATTGAACTTTTAAAAACATTTTCTTAAAAAAAGCAATTGACAAGTAATATTTTATTTAAAAGAAACACTGTATACAATATACATTTGCTGATCCCATTACTGAAATCTCTGATCATTTGCATGTGTACTGCAAGTATACTGTATATTAACAATGTCTATGAAACTGGTTACTTTTATTAGCTGGTTAGTTAATGGGTAAATTGAATGGTTTCATTTAATATAACATGTCAAAACAACATACAGTACCAATAATCAGTATATTAGTATTGTAGATTCATGTAGACACAGACTGCAGTGTTATTCCCAGGAAAGCTTTATCATACTGGGGATGGTGCTTGGTTGCAAAATGTTTTCAGAAATGTGCTTTATTATCTTAAAATTATTTTAAAAAAACAACATCGAAATATAAAAGAAAGTACAGTATTTATATTTACATAATATTTATTTCACTATCTTATATTTCTATGCCCAAAATGATCACAGGCTTTCTTCACTTCACCATACCAATTTACTGACACATTCAGGTCAACCTGTTTTAGGTAAAGTACTGCTGTGCTGATGGTCACAAGGTGATTAAACACCTGGTGACAGCTTGTTTCTCAAAAGTCTTGGTCCAGTTCATAGGTAAAAGGACCTTTTACACTCTGAACAAAATGCAATAGAAACTTTATTAATGGACATTTTCCTGGTTCCTAATTGTTTGAACTACTACTGGAAAATTTTGAAAGAATCAAGGCAATGATATTTTTTTTGGAATATGAATGACAAGATGGCCAATGAAAGACATGATCCTTTTCCTAATGAACAATGTCATTATATTTTCATGATTGAATTCTCAGAGGACTACAGAGTTAATACTTGCTGCTTATTTTTTGAGAAATATTTAAAATACAAATGAATGAATGCTCCAGAACTGTTTCTTACTGGGATAGGCAGATATAGAAAAACTAGTAATGCAGCAGATACTAAGTTAAGGTTTTAATTTTTAGCTTAAGCTATAGACCAGAAGAGCCTGTGAAATGGTCTGTTGTATTTGTAAGCACAAGCTTTTAAAAACAATTTTTGCTCAGTCCTCCATGAAACTTGGTCTAGTAGGTCCAAATTAAAAAAGGTTGTTGTTGTAGGGTTTAATGCCATTTTTCAGCACAAGATAGGCTATACATGGTGGCCAGTATTAATGGTGGAGGAAGAACCCTGGAAAACCCAGGGAAGAACCACTGATCCACAAGAAGCTACTGGCAGGCTTTCTCACTTACCCACTTAGCAGAGTCTGCATTTGAACTCGTGCAGACAGAGATGAGATGGCAGTGATACATAACAGTCAGCGCTTTAGACCACTCAGCCACTTGGGGCCCCCAATTAAAATGGTGCTTCTTTTACCTCTAGTAACACTTTTATCTAGTTATTAATACTCATGATGGATTGTCATATCTACATGCAGCTGTTTATGTACAGTATTAGGTACAGTAGATCATTATATACTGTTTGGCAAAGTAAGGAAATGGATAAAGATATGTATTTTTAAATCAATCATTACCATCAGACTAACTTTCATTATTGTTGATGTGGTTGACGAAATGAGAGTGCTAGCAGCAGAAAAAGAAACTTCATATATTACAACATTGTTAAAATTAAGATCTGTTCTTGGTTATGTTTCTCATTTCAGTTCAAGGTCTTTATATATACATCTCTCACTCTTAGAAATCAAACCGTATGTCTGTTGATATATCTGTCTATATGTCTGTCTTTGCTCTTTGTATTTTAACTAAATCTGGGTTTGAGTCTCAAGCTTGGTCAACGTGGGTGTATCAAAGTTTGTCAGTATCTTTCCATGGGTCTGTTCATCCTGGGATTTTCTCAAGTTCTCCCACCACCAGATATACTGGCTGCCATGTAATGTATGATGTGTTGACAAATGGTTTTAAGCCCACAAAACTACTAAACCAGCCTTTTTTTATTTCATGAACATATAACATTAGCTATTTATAACTTTAATCATTTACAAGGTTTTACTTTACAGAGATAGCAAACTAAATTAAAGATCTTTCTTCATAGAATAATTATTTAATGATTTTAAGGAAACATCCCATAGTTTATTTTACCTTTTTGTTTAAGCTTTGTTGTGATACTGTGTTGTCATATTTTGAGGCAAGCTCAAATCCCCAATGGGAAGTTCTATTTTCCTTCAGCTTGCCCTGGACAAAGATGACATAAAGTTTGTTAAGCACTGTGGGGAAAAAAAAAAGTGGGAGTTGCTGTGACAAGTCCCATAATAAGAAGAGTGGGATTTGTCATTGCAAGCCTTGGGGAACATGTAATAAGATGGAGGAGGGGATACACCATGGTAGTAACTCTGATTTAAGGCTTTTGTCAGAATAATGAGAAATTCAGAATTGTAAATGATTTATTATTTTGACTGTTTTGATCTATTCTTCTATGTCCGATTTCAGCATTAAAGCCTTTCTGATGATGGTGTTTCTATTTTTAAATTGTCTTTCCATTAACATTTATATACAGTATTAAGTATCATAAAGGGAAGCTATATATAACTCGTTTTGTTATGCACACATTACTTTTTGTCATCTGTAAATTACATGTCAGTTTTTTAGTTATAGCTAAAAGTTCACTTTCATGTATATTGTAACTAGGAGGCAGTGGCCAGTTTTTATGTACAAATTTAATGCCACAGAGACCTAGTACAAAAAATCAAAAACACAAGTGAGGTCAAGAAGGTCCATATTTTGAGATACCTATATTAAAACAAAGCATAAAAATATTATCCACTTGACCAGAGAAGTCAGTGGCAGTTTATAGCAGAAGTTTATGCACCCCAACCCCAAATTTATACCTGCAATTTTAGTGTCTGAAGGTCATTTTTGACACCATGTAGTGCTCATAGTGCAAACACAATCCCTTTTCCTAGATGACAATTCTGCAAAATAGTGTGTACTAAACAGGCTGATGCAGTTGAAAATAGTTGTCATCCAAACCGTTTTTGAAAAATATTCTCCTTGCCCCAAACCCACATGTTTACTGTAAAGGGAGGCTAGCTCTTCTTCCTAGCCAACTATTGGTATTTCACTATCAACATATTGCAGAGTAACTATGGTAAGTGTACATGCCTGATATTAATTTCAAGAAAACACAAGCTGGAAACACCTAGTTCTGGAATATATCCATATCTTTAATCTTTAATTAGTAAACAATAATAGCTGAAAAAGTCACAACATAGCCTTAAGTTAAGAAGTTTGCCAGGGGCCAAATTACAAAACGAGCCTGCTACCTTAACAATTTGGCTGAAAGTTTTTTATGTCACAAGTTGTGTATTTAGACATCTAATGCTATGAATATCTAATAAAATAATTTCAGAGGAGAAACTGTATGTGTATTGTCCAATGCATGAAACTGCCACTTAATTTTAAGCTTTTCCCCTTTGTTAACTGAACCTAGAAATTTCAAGATGTATATAAAACACTGAAACATTTTCTATTATCACCCAAGTGTGGGATATGAATCTCATGTCAACTTCACAGTGGGCTCATGAAAGTAGAAACTGTGTCAGAGTGCTAAAATTTTCATTCTTCTCACCAAAATGTAATAAGCGATATGCCATATGCATCATTATTTCTAACACCGTTCAACTGGTGACATTCAACATTCACAAGAGTATGATTGTGCATGATTCCTCTGAAGTCTAGCTGCTCCTGTGGAGTTAAATTACTTTAAAGAATGCATGTTGACATGCTAAGCAATTGTTTCTGTATTGAAATGTAAACAATGTTCATACAAATAGGTGTGCAAACCTTGACAACTACAGAAAAAACAAGACAATACATTGTGGTCACCATTTTGGTTCCATATTTAAAAGTGAAGTTCAAAATATGCTACTTTAAAATGATGTAAACAGTTCTCACATTGAGGTATAAAACATAGTTACCTCCCTTGCCAAAGAGCATTACATACAACTATTAGGCGATATATGGAGAAAGGAAGGAAATATAATGAAGCTAATGAATAAAAATTATTTAAATATACACAAAGAAATAGAAAAGTATAATAAACATGGCTGACTGCACCATAAAAAAAATTAAAATTTTTATTTAAGGGGGCAAGGGCCAGTTTTTATGTACAAATTAAATGCTGCAATCAGTGACCTAGTACAAAAATATCATAATAATTAAAAAATACAAGTGAGGTCAAGAAGGTCCATATTTTGAGATACCTATTTTAAAACAAAGCATAAAAATAATATCCATTTGACCAGAGAAGTCAGTGGCAATTCTTAGCAGAAGAAGGGGGCCCCGAGTGGTCTGAAGCACTGTCCGTTATGGATCACTGCCATCTCACCTCTGCGTGAGTTTGAGTCTAGGATTCAACAAATGTGGATATGTGAGAAAGCTTGCCAGTAGCTTCTCATGGGTCGGTGGTTCTTTCTGGTGATTTCCCGGTTTCTTCCTCCACCATTAATACTGGCCACCATGAATAGCCTATCGTCTGCTGAAAAATGGCATTAAGCCCAACAACAACAACAACATAGCAGAAGAAGTTTATGCACCCCAACCCCAAATTTATACCTGCAATTTTAGTGTCCGAAAGTCATTTTTGACACCACGTGGTTCTCACAGTGCAAAACAGAAGCCCTTTTCCTAGATGACAATTCTGCAAAAACAGTGTGTACTAAACAGGCTGATGCAGTTGAAAATAGTTGTCATCCAAGAAGTTTTTTTTTTTTTTTTAGATATTCTCCTTGCCCCAAACCTATGTGTTTACTGCTATGGGAGGCTAGCTCTTCTTCCTAGACAACTATTGGTATTTCACTAACAACATATTGCAGAGTAACTATGGAAGTTGTACATGCCTGATATCAATTTCAAGAAAACACAAGCCTGAGACATCTAGTTCACAAATATGTATATCCATATCTTTAATTAGTAACCAATAATAGCTGAAAAAGTCACACCATAGCCTTAAGTTAAGAAATTTGCCAGGGGCCAAATTACAAAACTGGACCCCTTCACCGTATCCCACCACCATCTTGGGCAGGATGAGTGGGTGAACCCCCTTCTAATGTTCTGGATGCAGCATTGCTTACACAGTATTATCTACTCTGTGGTTATGGTGTCTGAGCTACTCTGCTCATTTTGTTTGAGAATGCACTGAAAAGTGGCTGAGTTGAGTAAGCCATAGCATTGGTGTGCAGTTTGATAAGTTATTATTTTGAACAAAAATCCACTCAAAGAGTATCTATTACACATGTCCATCAGTAATGATCAAATTAGGTCTTAATGTGCTATCCTACATCTGGTGAATCCCAGCCTAATTTAAGGCCTTGGTAAAGTATCATTGAAGGGAGAATTTAGACCCTATACAATTAAGATTTAGTTTGCATAATCAGAAAATAGAAACAGGAAGATAACAAAACCCACAGGTATGAAGAAATACAAGATACTGTACTTACTGACAAGACTAATTATACACCAGCCAGACTTTCTTGAGACAGAAACATGCTTCTTACTTGACTGTTAAAAGTATACACAACTGTGTGTGATTTTTTTCTATGTTTGCAATGATTTATTTCTTATGAAAATTCACATGCCAAACTAGATTTTATAATTTACTTGTCAATTTTAAATCCCACCACAATAAAGGGTAATTTCAAAGTTAGTGACTATTTAACTAAATCCTTCCAGGCAGGAAGCAGTTTAAGGGATTTAACTAGTGTTTTCCAGGCTAGATAGGAACCAGTTTAGCTGTTGGACTCGTGGTACTAATTCAGTTCCAATAGTAAACCTAGGCAAACACCATGATATTAAAAATTCATTAACTTAAAATTTCTTTGTGCTCATGATAAAACCAATCCTTATAAATATTGAAGCATCCTAGATGACAGCTTCTATGTAGAGAAAAGGATATGAGCCACAGCATTTATTGAACCTTCATGTGTTTCAAACATGTGCTTTCATTTCTGCACCAAAGAGTCAGGTGCTAATTTTAGTAATGAGTGTTCTAAACTCAAAAGACTGTTAAAGGACTGAAATTTTATCAATAATACAGTGTCTATTTTTTCAGTTACAGCAAGGATAAGCTATCAAAATATTCTTTTTACTATAATCAAACGTAAAGTAGCAGCCATTCCTGGCCAGTAAAACCCATATATACTCAATTTTATCTTCACCCATTTCCAGACTGGATCCCATTTTTCCATACCATTAATACTGCATGTCTTGTAAGTGATTATAATACCAGAGCATTCCAGGCTAGTCAGGAAACAGCTTAATTGTAAGTGATGATTGAACTTATAGTTTCCAGGCAAGACAGGAAACAGTTTCAAATGTAAGTGATTATATAGCCAAAGTTTCCAGGCTAGATAGGAAACAGTTTCAAATGTAAGTGATTATATAGCCAAGTTTCCAGGCTAGATAGGAAACAGCTTAAATGTGATTATATTACTAATGATTTCCAGGCTAGAAAGCAAACAGTTTAATTGTAAATAATCATATAACTTAAGCTTTACATTGTTGACATATGACATATAGATGCACCTTTTCAAGTTTCTTCCTTCAGGTTCTATTGCAATGGAAATAGTGCACCTTTCCCATTATTTGTACATTGCCACTAATGCAGAGTCTTCATTTATTTAGCATAGCTCAGGTATTGTTCATGATATTCTGATGTAAAATGGTATATACATTATCTCATAGCCCTTGATGTGCCAGGTATCCATATCAGGACCATCATGGATAGAGTTTAGCCCATGGTTTGATTTTGTTTGGTTTAATGCCATTTTCAGCTCATGACAGTCTATAAATGGTGGCTATCATACTTGGAGGAAGACCCAAGGAGGAACCAGAGAAAACCATTGACTCATGGAAAGCTACTGGCTAGCTTTCACATTTATCTGGTCAAGCCAAGACTCAAACTCATATAAACAGAGGTTAAATGTGAGTTATTTGTAAAGGCAAGCACCTTAGGTCCTTGAAGCTTGTGTTAATTAACTTCATATTATCACATTGGATGTTGCTTGTAACCTGTGCAGCTCAAGAACCATTGAACATATTCTTTTGCAGTTATTGTCTAATGGACGTACACCTTTTATTAGTTTTGTCTCGTGTAATGGTCATTATACCTTGATTTGGGCATCCTCATGCAAACTCCATCAAGTTTTGTTTCATTTTAAACTAAATTTGGCAGAATAATGACACATTCAGTAAGTTTGACTTTCATTATTCCATGACATCATATAAGGTTTATCTCCCATGTCTGTGTGTCTTCTTGACTTTTAACTTCTGCAGCTTAACTTTACTAGACTTTCTTGCCATGTCAGTGAGACTTTATTAAAATTGCTGAACATTGTCTTTTGGAAGACAAACACTTACAAGCACTCTTTCTTTGCAGATAATTTTCAACTCTGAACGTTCTGTTGCATGCAACAGTTAATTTTGCCTCCCTCAATCTTCAAATGGCAGATGCAGGCCATCCAACCCTGCTAAGCACTGAAGTACTGTTTTTAACTATACATATATTCTTTTAACTGGTACAAGATATCCTTGTACTGCTCACACTGTTTTATGCTGAATGGAAAGGTGTTATTATACCTTATTGGAAGAAGAAGAGTTATGGCCCCTGATTGTCCATTCTTTTGCTTTTGCTTTTTGTAGCATAACTTTATTAAGGCCTATCTTATTTCAGGTTGAGATATCTTGACATTGAAATTTTTTTGACTGATTTGCATTTATGAAAGAGTATTTTGCATCATCATTTGGAATTGTTTGGGTTCTAGAATGCCCAACAGTTCCAAAATGTAGTTTTCTAATTGAAGTTTTTTTGTTTGAGGCCATGTTACACAAATTATTACGGGGTGGGGGTCCTTTATGGTGCACCAATTTCTACTGGTTGTAGCTAATTTACCTGTCAGATATGTGTCTAATTGTCAGGTAAATCATGTCTCTGTTACATGCATGTTTTTGCATAACACAATCAATTTATCAACATTTCCAGTCAAGTCATTTGTAGAAATTAATGGGTTTCTTAACAGGAATGAAGCAAAATGTTTGTTTCTGAAAAATTGATTTATTTATGAAGACTGGTAAAAAAGAATGTCCTGCTGAGGTTAGAAACATCAAGGTGATAACAAGTCAATGTGTGTGTGACAAGACTTTATTTGGAGCAGGTGGTAGTAGACAAGATTGATAATGTTTCATGCTCTGTGTGTACATGAAAGGACATAGTTTTCAAGGCAAGAAGTACTGAATTATACAAATGATTGTTGCTGTAAATGCTTTTTGAAATTCTTGGATTAGTCAGCTGACATTATGGTGGAATTGAATCCATAATTTGACTGCAGAAGAGTAAGATTTCTTATAAAACTTAGAATTTGGTTTAGGTAGATATAAATTATTGTTTGTGGTGCCTGTTCATTTGTATGCACATTTTCAACAATTTTAAAATTGATTTTAAGATAATTAAGAGTTAGTAAACTCTTTTGAAACTGTTTTCTGTTGAAATGGAAGCCACACAAGGATTTGAAAAGATCTGTTGATGGTGTATCTATATCAGCATAAAGAACATCCTGCACTTTTCTGAAATTTCACAAGTTTCTCAAGATTTTCTGTATCACTGTCATCATGGGCATACCATCAGTATGTGGTGTGACAATATATCATAGGCATTGTAAATTATCTTTTTCAGTTCTTGAGGAAGGATAGATTTTTTTTGTTGGAGACATAAAACAGCTTACTTGCTAATGACTTATCAGCATGCATTTTCCAAACATAAGATATTGTCACTCATGGTGCCTAGAAATTTTTAATTTTCAAACTGATCTGTAGTTGATCCATTTAACATTATCTTTTGAAATTTTATTTCTCGGCTTTTACTTGGCAAGTTCATGGCTTTTGACTCAGCTACATTTGTTTTCATGCCATTGTAATCAAACAGGTTGTATACTTTAACCAAATCCAGATTTATTTTAATGCAAAGCTCAGGGCCAGTTGATCTGATGTTATATAATGTTGTGTCACCTTGGAATACATTGATGGATAGATCAGTGTAATTTGGCAAATCATTGATATGAAGAAGGGAGAATAATGATCCAAGAACTAATCCTTGTCTAACACCAGATTTTTAGATTCTTATCTGAAACTTCATTTTCATTAACAATTTTATTGTAGGTCTTCAAGACAGAATTGAAATCAAGTTAGTTATATGAGAAAGATCTATGATGACTATCTGTGTGTTGGAGATACATTTGCCAGCTTTAGACTTTTTGGAACTGAAATACACTTACTGCCATTGATTTGTACTCATTGTCATTTGTTGATAGGATATAATCCAAACAAATGAAGAATCAAGCCAATATATCTTGAATATTATGATCAGTGACATCAAAAGCTGGTATAAGACCAACATTGATACAACTAAATTTCCTGATTGCTGGCAGTAATCCATTTATCTGTCATGGAGACCTAGGCTATCTCACTCAACTGATTTCATCAGATCCCTGATTGGTTTTGCTGAATTACATAATAGGCAGACAAAATTGTCCTCAGCATGTTTTTTGTTTTTTCTTTTTGTTTTTAAGAAGTCTGGTTTGAGTTTGCAAGATATATATGTGGGCCTGCAGCTCTATAATTTTTGCTTCCTAACTTACCAATAATAGTAACTTTTGTCTTGTCTGGTCTTGGGAAATGCTTTATTATCATCAGATTACTCTACCCCAGGGGTATCTGGCCTTTTTATGGCTGTGGGTCAAAACTGATAAAATGCTAAAAGTCACAGGCAGCTTGAGCAAGAACTTTTCTGTATCACTAATAAGGCATCCTTACAAATGGACTGCTTTCATAGCTGCAGGCTGCACAATGTGTAGGACTGGATCACATATGGCCTGTGGGTTGGACACACCTTATTATACACTCAGTTTTGAATTTGCAATGGCACTTTCAACACATTGTTTCTTTCTGTTAATTGCATAACTTGACAAAACTTCATGGATGGCTTACAAAGGCTATTGACTTTGGAGTCATTAGGCCTGGTCACCAACTGAAAGAAGAAACAGTTTCTTCAAAATAATAGACCTAGACCAAACTTTGTGTGTGGCTAGCACTTATGGTAACACAGAAGCTGTCAATTTCAGTGTGAAAAGGTAAAGAATTTGTCATGGTGAGTCTACTGAAAGAAGAAAATGACTAGAAATTTCATTAGTTACATTTATACAGAGGACTGTTAAAATGCCAGTTGGCATATAATAAGCAGTTCATGGTACTCTTATTTTGTTATTTACAAATACATATATTGCTGGAGTTTCTCATAAAATGTTCATGGAAACCACTTCTGCAATATATTTGTTGTGAGGTGATAATGATTCATAGTGATTCAAATTGTCATCAACTGATAATTTTTTCATATTATTAGAATTAGTTCATTTTATAAGGCATTATAGTGAGGGTCTTCTATGCTTCTCAGCCATTTCTTGTTCAGATTAGAAGTGGGGGGGGTTAGTTTGTAATACATTCAGTCAAGTTGAACAGTATACAATATGTAATGAATGAGTGAATATTAACAACATCATACCAAACACACAGTCTTTTTAATAGCATAAAAATGAGAATTTTTCATAGAATTTTGCTTAACATGACCTGTACAAAATCATTACAAGAAACTGTACACACTTTCTATGTGCATGTATATGTATACCAGTCCATTTATGCCTTTAACATGCTTGTCATATCAGATATTCTACTGCCTGGACATACTGTTGTGGTGTATTAAATCTACTGTCGTCTATATTTAGGCATTATGCTAGGTTTTGCTGTATTGATGGTAGACATTCAAGGGATACTTGTGTAGCAAAACCTTAAGAAGTAACTATTTGTGGTATTTGGTATTTGTATTTTAGTAACCTAAATGGAAACCAGGTCAGTATATATCTATCCACTATTTTATAATAATTGCTGCATCATTATGCTTTTTATGCTCATGTAATTTTGATATAGATAAATAATTCATAAAATGAGATACACATGTGTAGTACTTTATAATGATTTTTAATGTCTGGTCTGTTATGCATCTTTCAAACAGATTTAAGGCATGTAGGATAGAAAAGTGACTAAAAGTTTAGGTTGGAGGGGAGTACAGGATATAAAGCAGAGGCACAAAGTACCCCCCTCCTTTGATATTTAGATTTAATTTATATGATTATATAAAATATAAAAGCTTGGAGTTTTAATCCATTTCATGCAAATTGCAAATAAATCAAACACTAATAATGCAGTTTGGGATTTTCTTGTGTCTTATGATAAAGAACTAATAAATATGTATTAATATTTATAGAACTGATTTTTCATGTTGCAGGGTGAGAAAAATGGCAGATGAAGAGGTGTTATTTGATGATGTATATCTTTTAGAGGAAACCATTGGAAAGTAGGTATTAGATGCCATTGTTGTATTCACACTTATTTTATAGTTACTGGTGTCATAAAAACAACAACAGATGTATGTTTGGTTCTAAATTACAAAATGTTGCCCTTCAGATATCCAGTATTGCCATTGTTGTGGCGATCTTGAACATATTGTTGTCACCATTACTCATTAATAGATGATCATATTCACCAAAAGAATTAACATGTCTGCTTGGTATTAATGAAAATGCTGGCAATCTTGCCTTCAAAATAGTTTCCAAATTCTGTTATTGCTTTAATAAACAGATGACCTTAGCTACATGATGTTTCACCAAAAGATTAATTATGATTTTCTTTGTACCCCCCCCCCCGACTTGACTGACATAGAATATGATCAGCAATATGTTTTTCTGAAAGCTGTATTTTTTCATTAATGTACATTGATAAGTTCTGTTATAATTATCCTTGATGTCAGGTTCCAGGTCACATATCATGAGAAACATTTTTTTTACACCATTTACATTCATCTTGAGAACATGCTAATTGAAACATAAGAAAAAGTATTGTTACAAAGTTTGGGATGTTGGAGTTTCTCAAGAATTATGTCACAGGTGCTCTCAGTAGTTGAAAAGAAGAAACAGACTTATCTTTAATTGGAAGTTCTTTTTGGCCAGCAGAACATTATGTTCTTTGAGGACTATTATTTAATTAGATCAGAACAGACAAAAAAAAATCAAGAATTTAAACAAATATACTTGTTATGTTATACATGAAATTAGCTTTAATAAAATCTAAGGATAAAAATAATTTGAAGATGATTGCAAAATGTAAATTTAAGAAAAAATTACTTTCACCATTATAACTTATATCATACTGCTCTCTGTTAAATAATGGTGTGTTTATGTTTTAGATTTTTAACATAGCTTTAACAATTTTTCAGTTATATCGCTTTGATGGCTGCACTGTGTCAGTAATTCATTATGGTTATGACTCTAGTAATATACTTATTCATCCATCTTAAACCCTTTGATAGATTCTTGTAATACTTGCTTGAATCATTAGGAATCTAAGGCAATTTATTCTGTGACATTTTCACTTGCCATATGACCTTGGTGCCTATAGAAAATTTGTGGTTATGTTTAGTTTCAGTTTTTGCATAGACTTGCAGATGTATTACACCACTTTATTGGATTTTATGAATATTCTTGATAATTTATTTTGAAGTTAATGCAATTTATTCTTTGATGTGCTTACTCACCCCTTTGGCATTGGAGTCAAGACCAAAATGACGGAAAAAATTCTGTTACAATTTTGGTTAGAGTTTTTCATTTTGTATTTTCTAGTTACGTATATTTAATTTAGATTGTGTGCTTGACCTTTGTTCATGGTTGGGAGTAGAGTTTGACCTACTCAAGTTTTATCAAGTTTTTATATATAGGAGTTCATGGTCTAATCTTTTTTATGACTTGGTTATGTTCTGGAGGCAAACTTCTTGGGAATATTTTGGAATGTTCATTAATATTTCAGTTTTTCTTGCAAAATAGGTTAAGTGGGAATGTAATAAAGAGGTTTTTATAAACAAAGTCTTCGTTCCCATTTTATGATCAATCTGTATTCATTTATAATATGAGATGAATTATTTATTTTAATTATTCATTGGAATTAGTGTTCATGGATTTTTTTGACTAGAACACTACTTTAGGATTTTTAAGTACTCATTCAGAGACAGTCAGGATTATATCATTGTGGTACAGTAAGGTTATTGAAACGTCAGCATATTCAAAATTGTTGGAATTCATTTCTATACTTTTAGACTTGTGACAGAACATATAGGATTTTTGGGGTTTAATTCACAGTACTAAAAGTTCCTATTAAATTTTCTCTTTGTATTCTAGGGAAATAAATTATTTGTTGGTGTTCTTAAACTCAGCTGTAACTAAACTATTACATACTTTAAGACCAAAGAGTCATGACATTTCTAAACCTCGTGAAAGATTTTCTTCTCAGTCTGGTTAAATCATTATAAGCTAAGGTACTCTGCAATATGCTGTCTTAACAGTGATGTTTTGATTGTAGACTCCACATATAGGTCTAGCCTTCTTGTTGTTTTCTTTGTCATAGTTTCATCATGGATCAATATACATATATTTGGATTAGAGTAAGTTGTATCAATATCATGCTAAAAATAAAAGCATCACTATCACCACCAGTAATTATGATCATATAGCAGAACCTACATTTTATCCTAAGGTCACATATTCTGCCCCAAACTTATGGTCTCTCCAGACAGATGGTATCTCATTATGTGTCATAATACAATGTTTTCAGCAATTCTGTGTATAAATATAGATATGGCTCAAGGCCTTATTAATATATCATAAGAAAATGAGGTTTATGACTAATTATCTGTGAATTTGAGACCTGGTATTGTGTACAGAGATGGTTTAGAGATCTTGAGATAGTGTCTATTGAAGGCAGGCCAGAGGAGGAATTAAGTGATTACTGTTTACATTTCTGTTTGAAGAAGCTGGGTATGCCCATCTTGTGCTGTTTAAACTTTCTCATGATTTGCCTAAACTAAAATCTAAACCTTTTGTCATCTTTTGTCATTATTTTCCCACTACATGTTACCACCTCCTGCCTCATAAACGTGGCACAGTGGGTTAATGAGTTAAATATTTACAAATATTGTCTATATTCATGATAAATTTTTGTTTGTCACATGGTATGTAATGGATAAGAAGGAAATATAAGGCTTCAGTCTGGATCTCGAAGCTATGTTACTGGTTACACAGAATTCTTATAAGAATTATTCCACCCCAAATATTCATGTATGGTCTGTTACTTACCATCTATAATTGCTTATTCATTTAAATCTGATTGCAAACTGCAAAGTCAGAGATCTGCTGTTATATTATGTGGCAGCAAATCTAGGCCACTGCAGTTTGCATGGAGTTTTCAGTATGATAGAGAACTTAGGCCCCAATCTGTTGGTTCATTATGAGATGTCAGATTAATGTCTATGTTTTTGTCTATGTTGCTTTTGGTTGGACTCGAATTATACATGAATATACATAATATATGACAAAATGTATTTGAAAATTAAATAAATCTTTAACGTCTTTTCATATAATGTCATAACAATGACTACTGAAGATTTTAAAATGTACCCAATTAAAGTTGAATAATTTTGAGAATGTTACCAAACAAAAAAAGGCTTTGTTTGAGTGTCAAAGTCTAGTAAAGCGCTTTGTGTCGGAGTGTCCAAGTTTAGTAAAGTGCTTTGTGTCTGAGTGTCAGAGTCTAGTAAAGGGCTTTGTGTTTGAGTGTCATAGTCTGGTAAAATGTTTTGTGTTTGAGTGTCAAAGTCTGGTAAAGAACTTAGTGTTGGAGTGTCAGAGTCTAGTAAAGAGCTTTGTGCTTGAGTGTCAAAGTCTGGTAAAATGTTTTGTGTTTGAGTGTCAAAGCCTAGTAAAGAACTTAGTGTTGGAGTGTCAGATTCTAGTAAAGGGCTTTTTGCTTTAGTGTCAAAGTCTGGTAAAATGTTTTGTGTTTGAGTGTCAAAGCCTAGTAAAGAACTTAGTGTTGGAGTGACAGAGTCTAGTAAAGGGCTTTGGGCTTGAGTGTCAAAGTCTGGTAAAATGTTTTGTGCTGAGTGTCAGTCTAGTAAAGAACTTAGTGTTGAAGTGTCAGAGTCTAGTGCAGGGCTTGAGTGTCAGTGCTAAGTAAAGGGCTTTGTGTATTAGTGTCAAAGTCTTGTAAAGACTTATTTGCAACCACTAGTAAAGATTGAAATAATATTTGCAACGTTACTTTTAGATCAAATAATGCTTCAAAGTGGCCAGAAACTTTTAGGTTGTACCTTCATAAATGTTCCCAATTTACCATATATACTTGTTTATAAGTTGAGTCAAACTGCAAAACAACAAAGATCCAGATCAGGCAAAATATAACATGCATTCAGATCCAGGTATGTGTTCTTTGACCTACTGACTACTCCTATCAAACTGCACAGACCCATATCTGCTGACACCTTATGCAACAGAAGATTAGTGTCTGTGCAGTTTGCAGTTGGACTGAAATTATAAGTGAGTACACATGGTACTCATATTAATTTTTCTGCTAGACCCATATAGAGATCAAGCGATCCCTTGTTAAATCAAATTAACCTGATTTCCAACATTATATTAATTGTGAATTTCTTTACCTACTTAGGTAGTTGTTGTTGTTGTTGTGGGGCTTAACACCATTTTTTCAGCACACGATAGGCTATACATGGCAGCCAGTATTAATGGTAGAGGAAGAAACCGGGAAATCCTTGGAAAGAACCACTGACCCACAATAAGCTACAGGCAAGCTTTCTCACATATCCACATTCGCACATAAGACTCGAACCCACACCGACAGAGGTGAGATGGTAGTGATCCATAATGGAGAGCGCCACTCTGCCACTTAGGGCCCCACCTGCTTAGGTAGCTAATATAGCAGTAAGCACAAATACTGGAGGTAAGTATTTTGATGTATACACAGTATATTAATTTCACTTGGTAACTGCAAAATAATAAATGAATAAATAAATAATTTTTGCAGCATTTTGTAGTTAATACTTGAGAAAAATAATGCTAATGTTATAATTGTTTTGGGCTTGATGCCTTTTGTCAGCAAATGATAGGTTCTACATAGCAGCTAGTAATAGCTGTTGGGGAAAAAACCGGGTAAGAACCACTGACCCACATGAAGCTACTGGTAAGCTTTTCTCACATATCCACATTTGCTGAACCTGAGACTAAACTCACCCAGACAGAGGTGAGATCATAGGGATTGGTAAAGGCCAATGTTTTAAAACACATGGCCACCTAGGCCTTTAATGTTAATGTACTGATGGGTTTGGTAGTAAGTTAAATGCCAGGCATCAATAAGGCTTCCAGTTCTTTGTTTTTCATTAGAATTAAGTTGGTCTTATTGTTTATTTAATAAAAATTAATATTTGGAATAACATTGCCTCCATCCATTTGTAAGTCAGGAGTCCCATGTGCTTCTCCAGAATTTTTCTTCTTGCTTCTTTTTGGATCTGTACTGTTTAATGAAAGCATGTTAGTAGAGTCGAGATGAAGAATCTTACCCTTGCGGCCAGTGTCTCCGCCTTATAAGAATATTGTTTTTAGCTCTTCAGACAGTGCTGAATGTACATGTAGTGCTGAAGATACTCATCAAATGTAATTTGGACACTTTCATCCAGATTTGGTATTAATAAATTTACATATTTTTTGAAGATGGCAGAATATTAATTACCATGTTGGCATACAAAAAGAATTGCAAACAAGTATACTTTCATTGACTTTTCTTATATATAGAAGAAATTGTTTTATATTAAAATGCTGACTGTTGACAGCTTTGTTATGGACAACCACCTGTCTTTTAACTGATGTATTTTAGACACATTACCATCAGCTGCCTGTTGACTTTTGTTTATTCAAAATTGAAATTGACTTCTATCCCATTTTGTCCAAGGCAACATATGACACCAGATATGCTAGGCTTGTTTGTCATGGTTAGACACCTGTACAGTTTGTGCTTTTATTACCCTGTATACATTTTATGTGCAATATTTTTTATCTTTCATTTAAATTACATGAAATATTCACTATCAACTGAAAATAAAGTGTTTAAATTGGTTTTACAGGTAATTCTCTGCTAATTACATGTGACAGATTTGTACTCTCATGTGTTACTGATATTCTATCACTTATTTTAAATGACACGTAGGGTCACAAGAAGCATTTCTGATGATGCCATGTGCAATTTATTTAACTATGGTTGGTGGTTTTCCCTTTTAAGCTTTCTTCATACACCTGCTAAAAGGTATAGCATATCATGTGATAATTTGTTTGGCACAGTAACCCAGTTCTCCATTCTATCATTACCAAACTTGTTAATTTGTTTGCAGTATTTAGGAAGGAGGGACACTGATCTTAATATTAAGTTGAAGAGGGCAAAGGTCATAGGGACTGAAAGAAAGAAGAGTATTTCCAGATAATCATTTGACTTTTATACCAGATGCTTCCAACGGACTTTGTGAATAGCTTGCATTTTAGATGGGAAAGGCATCTGTATTGATTTTTGGGTTACAATGTCAGAAGTCAGGAGCACAGTGATTTTAAGAATAAAAATGGTCTATACGATATCTATTATTATTTATTGCAGGTTCTGATGAAGGAATTTGGATGGGTCATATTTGAAACAAAATAATATATTTTCTGGGTGTGTATAGGGTTTGGAATAAGGTCAAAGATCAAGATCCCAAGGACTGTAAGAATGAAAAATGATTTCCACAGAAATGCACAAGTTCTTTACCACGTAAACCTTTTAGATAATTTTCGTTTGAGACAACAAAGACTCCTGCTGATTTTGGAGTCAAAAGGTTATCAAATTCATAGGTGAACCAAGGAGAAAAAAGGTTTTAACAGAATAACAGGGTGCTATACCATAAATCATGACAAAACTTAGTGCACAGTTGAAAACAAGAAAGGCACTTGCCAGTTTTGGGGTCAGTAGCTCAAAAAACAAGGTCAGTGAGACTGAAAAAAAATGATGCAAAATGATCTGTCTTCTATGTCTTTTACTATGTGCAGTGAAATAGCTCATTGCATTTAGTATTGCAGGGCAACAATGGCATAGTACAAAAGCTTAACATGCAATTCAGCTTTTAAGTACCAGAGTATTTGACCAGTGAAAAAGGGGTTTGCATACAAGAATTATAATACAATTGATTACATGGTGGGCTCATTTTATTGAAAGGATCATTCAGCCTAGCAATTGAGAGTTTAGAACATAAAACCAAAATGACAGGTTGTCATTGATTGCAAGTAAAATGAAAGGAAATACACTGTAAAAATTAAAGTGCATTGCATGTCTCATGCAAAAGATTCATTCTGTTAATTGAAAGGTCATGACAGCTGGATTGATATTCCATGTCCCTTCACATATACCATTATTCATTTTAGTATTGATCAGACATCATTTATGGAATCAATTACTGGCTGTAAAGTAGCATTTCAAATTTTGAAGGTTGCCAATGGTAACTTTCGTTTTCGTTTTCCTTTTAAGATTTTCATGTGCAATAATGGGCCCCTATTCCAATGAGAAATTATAAATTTTGTAGGATGTACAGTTTTATGAATTTGATCTAACATTTGGTTTCCAGATGGTCTAATGTTTATCATAAATAACATACCAATTACTTGTTCTGAATCAATATTAAATATATAAACTACTATGTTTTTAACCGAACAATGCAGCAAGACCTTTTCAAAACTGACTAATTTGCACCTTCGTACCACAACCTGTCAATTAAAATTTGGTTATTCATCAATCATAATTAATATGATTTTGCTCCATCCATTTATATAACAGAAAATCCATTTCAAGTTTAGTAAAAACCCCAGCAGGGATGCCAATATAGCTGCTGCAAAGAAAGGACATATGGTGAACTTGAGCAATTTATTGGTGGGGAGTTGCTGTTTTATTCCTTAAGTGTCACACCATAGCCCAGCAGAACTTTGCTTTGTTTTGGTTTGGTGTTTTATGGCAAAGCAACAAACTTTGGTTTATAGTGTCGAGGTAGTAAACTGCCCTGTCCATGGCAGCCTTCCTAGGCCAATCCAGTGGCAAGATTTGAACCTGAATCCTTTCAGCAGCTAGTTCTGCATTCTAACCACTGAGCCACCATGGCTCCTGCTGCCATTAGTTTCCTTTTGTGACATTCAGTAGCCCAAATTAAGCTAATTTTAAATGTTTCAGCCCATAGGGGTTGCCTTGAGATCAAAGAAAATGGGGCATAAATATGAAATTTGAGGATTTGTGCATGATAGGCAGTTATTGGTGCAGAAATGTAATATACAGGCAATGTCCGGTGCACACCAACATTAGATGAATTGTATTGTCTCATTGCTCTTTGGGTATCTTCTAATATCTACTTGTTTTATCTGTGTTACCTGCTGTGTATTGTACAGAGATGATGTGTTAGGCTAGGCTTTATATATATATATATATATATATATATATATATATATATATATATATATATATATATATATATATATATATATATATATATATATAAATATCATTTGTAAGAAAAGTATATTGACATATATTACATTCAGTTTTGACCACATCCTTTGACCATATGCAGGATAGGTTAAAAAAAATGTCTGATTTGACATGTAGATTTTATAACAGTGGACAACATGCATTAGGTTCGGTTTTCACACAGATCTGTAGCATTTATCAATTCATGCACATGTTAAAATCAATGGTATTGATACATTTACATTTTTTATATTTTATTGGATAAAGAACATCATTCAGTATTGACCTGTAGGAATTGCTCATTGCCAAAAGAGTAATTAAAAAACAGAAGGCCAGAAGTAGGTAACATGTCAAAATTAATTAATAATCTGCTTCAAACAAATTTTATAAATAGTCCTAGTTGTAGATTTTGATAAAGTCATAGATAAGTGAAGATGGAACAGTATATATCTTGTCTATTCATTTCCAATGTAAGAAAACTATTTATATATATTATGCCTTTGATATGTATATATATCTATATATATATATATATATACTTACCTTGGAACAGATATAAATATTTTTGGTGGTCCTGTTGATATTATTCAGTTATGAATGTGGCTGACCACCAACTTTGATCTATTTCATGCATTTGTCAGGATTTTTTTTTTTTGGAATGGAATGAAAAATTGAACTGCACAATCTGTCTCCATATCAGGCCTCAATGTTATCTAAACCAAAGCAAATATATTTTGATAAATCATGGAAACAAAAGTCATAAGGGGTTGACATTAATTATATCATATTCAAAATTGAATGTGGCAAGTAGTCCATACTCAAGACAGGAGTGAAAGCTTTTTCTTTAATGAGGCAAGCTTGTGATGTGTTGGTTAGCACTAACAGAAAGTAAAATGTGTGCAATGATTAACTTCACTCTTCAAGAAGCTTAGTGTTAAAGAAATTTTCCTTTTTAGCTCACCCTCTAAGAAATAGAGAAAAGCTGTTGTAACAATCCCAGGTGTAGGGATTGGTGTTGGCATTGGCATTGGTATCAGTGTCCATACTTATAAAAGATGATAGGCATTCATATGTGAAGCCTGGTTGCATTTTGATCATTCTTTATTCCTAGGTCCCAGGAAATAGTTTGGCATGGTGGGTTTCATAGCATCTACTCTGTGGGAAGGGGTCTAAGAGAAGGAACGTTATCATGTACATTAATTGAATGTACATTCTTGGTTAAAGTTTTATTTAGCACAGGTATTTTGCACACTGTGTGCATCCTATTATATCTGGAATCATGAAGTTTGTTGTTGAGGAGATGCATTTTCATGAAGTTCAAGAGCCTCAACACAAAAGTAGTTCTCTCTGGCCTGCTTCATTTTGTGTAAACTTTGAATTTTAGTTGATTGTCAAGGGATGTTCATGCTAGAATCACAAAACCTTGAATTTTAGTTGATTGTCAAGTGCTGTTCATGCTAGAATCACAAAACCTTGAATTTTAGTTGATTGTCAAATGATGTTCATGCTAGAATCACAAAACTTTGAATTTTAGTTGATTGTTATGTGATGTTCATGCATTATCACAAAACTTTGAATTTTAGTTGATTGTTATGTGATGTTCATGCTAGAATCACAAAACCTTGAATTTTAGTTGATTGTCAAGTGATGTTCATGCTAGAATCACAAAACCTTGAATTTTAGTTGATTGTCAAGTGATGTTCATGCTAGAATCACAAAACTTTGAATTTTAGTTGATTGTCAAGTGATGTTCATGCTAGAATCACAAAACCTTGAATTTTAGTTGATTGTCAAGTGATGTTCATGCTAGAATCACAAAACTTTGAATTTTAGTTGATTGTTATGTGATGTTCATGCTAGAATCACAAAACCTTGAATTTTAGTTGATTGTTAAGTGATGTTCATGCTAGAATCACAAAACCTTGAATTTTAGTTAAGTGATGTTCATGCTAGAATCAAAAAACTTTGAATTTTAGTTGATTGTTAAGTGATGTTCATGCTAGAATCACAAAACCTTGAATTTTAGTTGATTGTTAAGTGATGTTCATGCTAGAATCACAAAACCTTGAATTTTAGTTAAGTGATGTTCATGCTAGAATCAAAAAACTTTGAACTTTAGTTGATTGTTAAGTGATGTTCATGCTAGAATCACAAAACTTTGAATTTTAGTTGATTGTCAAGTGATGTTCCTGCTAGAATCACAAAACCTTGAATTTTAGTTGATTGTCAAGTGATGTTCCTGCTAGAATCACAAAACTTTGAATTTTAGTTGATTGTCAAGTGATGTTCATGCTAGAATCACAAAACTTTGAATTTTAGTTGATTGTCAAGTGATGTTCATGCTAGAATCACAAAACCTTGAATTTTAGTTGATTGTCAAGTGATGTTCATGCTAGAATCACAAAACTTTGAATTTTAGTTGATTGTCAAGTGATGCTCATGTTATAATCACAAAACCTTGAATTTTAGTTGATTGTCAAGTGATGTTCCTGCTAGAATCACAAAACTGTGAATTTTAGTTGATTGTCAAGTGCTGTTCATGCTAGAATCACTAAACTTTGAATTTTAGTTGATTGTCAAGTGCTGTTCATGCTAGAATCACAAAACTGTGAATTTTAGTTGATTGTCAAGTGATGTTCATGCTAGAATCACAAAACCTTGAATTTTAGTTGATTGTCAAGTGATGTTCATGCTAGAATAAAAAAACTTTGAATTTTAGTTGATTGTCAAGTGCTGTTCATGCTAGAATCACAAAACTGTGAATTTTAGTTGATTGTCAAGTGATGATCATGCTAGAATCACAAAACTTTGAATTTTAGTTGATTGTCAAGTGATGTTAAGGCTAGAATCACAAAACTTTGAATTTTAGTTGATTGTCAAGTGATGTTCATGCTAGAATCACAAAACCTTGAATTTTAGTTGATTGTCAAGTGCTGTTCATGCTATAATCACAAAATTCTGAATTTTAGTTGATTGTCTAGTGATGTTTATGCTAGAATCACAAAACTTTGAATTTTAGTTGATTGTTATGTGATGTTCATGCTAGAATCACAAAACCTTGAATTTTAGTTGATTGTCAAGTGATGTTCCTGCTAGAATCACAAAACCTTGAATTTTAGTTGATTGTCAATTGATGTTCCTGCTATAATCACAAAACTTTGAATTTTAGTTGATTGTCAAGTGATGATCATGCTAGAATCACAAAACTTTGAATTTTAGTTGATTGTCAAGTGATGTTAAGGCTAGAATCACAAAACTTTGAATTTTAGTTGATTGTCAAGTGATGTTCATGCTAGAATCACAAAACCTTGAATTTTAGTTGATTGTCAAGTGATGTTCATGCTATAATCACAAAATTCTGAATTTTAGTTGATTGTCTAGTGATGTTTATGCTAGAATCACAAAACTTTGAATTTTAGTTGATTGTTATGTGATGTTCATGCTAGAATCACAAAACCTTGAATTTTAGTTGATTGTCAAGTGATGTTCCTGCTAGAATCACAAAACCTTGAATTTTAGTTGATTGTCAATTGATGTTCCTGCTATAATCACAAAACTTTGAATTTTAGTTGATTGTCAAGTGCTGTTCATGCTTGAATCACAAAACTTTAAATTTTAGTTGATTGTCAAGTGATGTTCATGCTAGAATCACAAAACTTTGAATTTTAGTTGATTGTCAAGTGATGTTCCTGCTAGAATCACAAAACTTTGAATTTTAGTTGATTGTCAAGTGCTGTTCATGCTTGAATCACAAAACCTTGAATTTTAGTTGATTTTCAAGTGATGTTCATGCTAGAATCACAAAACCTTGAATTTTAGTTGATTTTCAAGTGATGTTCATGCTAGAATCACAAAACCTTGAATTTTAGTTGATTGTTAAGTGATGTTCATGCTAGAATCACAAAACTTTGAATTTTAGTTGATTTTCAAGTGATGTTCATGCTAGAATCACAAAACTTTGAATTTTAGTTGATTGTCAAATGATGTTCATGCTAGAATCACAAAACCTTGAATTATAGTTGATTGTCAAGTGATGTTTATGCTAGAATCACAAAACTTTGAATTTTAGTTGATTGTCAAGTGATGTTCATGCTAGAATCACAAAACTTTGAATTTTAGTTGATTGTCAAGTGATGTTCATGCTAGAATCACAAAACTATGTGATAGTAGGCATCCTTGTTAGTATCACACCCTTACAAAAAGAAAGAACTCAACATTTCATTTCACGCTTTACTGGCTTTGGTTAGTTTTTAGCCAATGACTAAATGGGTGTTATGATATCTATATAATCATGAGACTTGGTGAGAACTGTACTTTGATCACAAACAGGTCACTGTGATCCGTATTTATGCTAAACTGACTTTAATTAAATTGTGTTTTATGTTTATTTCTGAAGCTCCCTTCATGCTAAAATCATCAAACCAGATGATTATATGCATCTCTAATTACACCTATAGGACAAGTTACATCTGTCATGTTTTTGCATTTATTCATTTTAAATTCAATATAAATTGTTTTTTTTTTAAATTTAACACTAATTTTCTTTATCCAGAGTCTTTTCATTCCTGATTATTGAATGCTTTGCACCTTAACTTGAAAATTATCTATCACTATGGACTTTTACAATGGTGGTCATGTACTAAACTTGGGTCAAAATAAGTATGAATTTGTTTTTCAATATGCATAGCTTTCATTGTGACATCACAGTGCATGGCATTCAATCCAGATTGTACTCACTGACGTATCACACTTTTAGATTCACTTCCTCCAAAAATGTCTACATACTTTTTAAGTGATTTTGCCATATGCATCTCTCAGGTCATCTAAATAATGACCTTCAAAAGGAATCTGGATGAACTGTATACAAATCTAAATGCTGTGAATACTTGCCACTTAAAGGTATGTAGAATCAAATTAAAAAAATTACACCCATTACTGAAATAGTCTGTACTGAATGCCTACATGACTTGTATGACTTGTACTGTAATAAATTGCATTGATTCATCATTTCTGGTGCAGTATGCTACACAGATCTGGGTCTATTCAGTTTGCTAATGAGTCTGAAATATATGCAAGCTAATAGGGTAGTTTTATAGTGATGCATACATCATTGCTTTAGATTTCAACCCTGTAACATAACAATTACCTTGTCTATGGTACTGTTTGTAACATAGCATTCAGTCTCCTTATTGACATCAACTAGTATAATTCATCATATGTCTGAGTATAGCCCCCCCCATTTCAAAATTGACATTTGGTCTGGATCTCTACTGACAGTTGACTAATGGAGGATCACCTTAGAAACTCCTAAGCTTCAGAAGATCTTACAGATTTATGCCTTGTCATGAACAAAAGAAGTTTTAAAGGTATTCAGTCCAAGTGTTAAGTGTGTTGTTTACTACATCTTTTGTCTTATTGCATGCAATAGAACACAATGTTATGACATGTTTCAGTAACTAGTTATGACATATTTCAGCAGCAAATCTGAAATCAATTGGTAAGTCAACTTTGGTTACTGATATTACATCTGTGAGAGTTTGTTTAGTTCAAGATAAATAGCAAAAAACTTGTAAACTAAAAATATGCTTCCATTACTATATTGCTGTTTTGTGGGGGTGATTATCAGTGAGTAGTTGTGAAATGGCCATTCAGACATTGTTGAATTTGTTAGACAGTCAAAACTGGATTTTGAGCTGCTGATTGGTTATGGTATTGATCTCTTCAATTGACCTATGGCCACCTGTCAATCACCCTGGATCAATTAACCAATCAGCAAGCTTAAATTTGACACACCTGGCATTGCTTAAGTGTGCCATTTTCTTCCACAAGCTGCTGGTAACAACAATGAATTGATCAAGATATGTATTTACAATTTTGAAATGATTTGTTTATTTCTTGATTGATGACAGTGAAAACAAGCCTTGTAATTCTGACAGTTAATATCCAAGTCATTAAAATGGAGGAATTAGATGTATTCCTTTCCCAAAACACAGGCAAAACTTCGATGGAAAATGACTTGTGTGTACCATCTGCTGAATAAAGACACAATTGATGGCAATTAGTTTGTTTGCATAAAAGTATGTTCTGTTGATAGCTTAAAAAAACACAATTGAAATATATATATATATATATATATATATATATATATATATATATATATATATATATATATATATATATATATATGGATCTCTGAACCAAAGGCTGCATTATTTTAAAGTTTGAAAATTTACAGTTTAATGAAATAAAGGTTTCAAATAATTTTCTTCCAATATGTAAAATATGCTTTTACATGTTTACATCAACAGACATCATCAATCATAATTCCATCTTACTAACATAGCAGACCTTAATATTATGTGCAACTATACTTCTAAATAGTAATTATTTATGATTTTGTTAGTAATTTTTTATTTATATACTTCCAAGGCAGCATAAACATAGGTCAGATAAAATTAACAAGGATAACATATGTTAAATACATCAGCATCTTTTAGGGCTAATTTCCTTTCATATGAATAAATTCTTAAACAGATTTACAATTGATTGCTATTATTTACTGAAATAAAACACTTAAGTTATTAATGTACAAACTTGAACTACATACATAAATGTTGTCTACTGCAGTATAGTTAATGCAACTTTGTAATTTTATATTTTTAAGAATAATATAAATCGCATTAAATAAACATCACATAAACTGAAACATATTTCTTTGCCTTATACAGTATGTTTGTCGGGAGGTTAAGTACATGATTTAGTAGGCAGGCAGTTCGATCTATGACTGGTGTAAGGTCAATTATATCAGCTTGGGTCAGTTGCAGTGGCTTAGTGGGTGGGGTGTTTATCTATTATTGACCAGAAGGGTGAAGGTTTCCCACCATCAAATCAGCCTGCATTGACCACCATGATGTGTCCTTGAGCAAGGTGCTTTATTCTATTTGTCTATACCATTATATTACTTCCAAGCATTGCAGTGATATAAAACACCAAACCAAATTAGTCTTGAATAATCAGTTTTGGAAAACTGTCATGAAAGAGGAGAGTTTTCATACATGGCTCAGCTGTTTTATATACTTTTATTGACCTGTAATGAGAGACCACCTGTATTGAAAGACCACTTTTAGCTGGCGTGAGGGGTGGTCTCTTATGATATGTTTAATCATTCATGGATAGTGCTACAATTTGACTTATAATGGCTGAGGAATTTTTTTATGTTGATAGACAAACTGGATCTTGCTTTGCATATATTTTCTTGCTGGTAATAATACACAAAATGATTTTTTAAGTTTCTTTGTTACATTTTGTGCACTGAAGTTCAGGAAAGTTTTGTTGATTGATTGGCTGATTCATTACATTGATATTACTTATAACACCAGTAAAATCAGACAAAAGGTTTAGGGTATGATTTATAAAACTGTGGAAAATGCTGGTAGATACATTTATCTCTGTAATCCCATCTTTTGAGACAGTGTTTGATGGCTTTGTCAGTATGTCCATTAATCAGTCAGACTTACAGGGTCATTGTAATTACAGATTCTAAAGTAATTCAAAGTAACTGGTTTCAAGTTTTGTAGAAATTTTCTAGGATGTACGATTTTTGCAAAAAAATTCTAACTATGGCCAAAACTGTTAACTCTGACATTGAACTATGGTAATTTATTCCACTTAAATGTCCATTCATCTCCGAACTTTGGTGAAACTGTTAAACACAACTTTGCATAGGCTGCCTGTTTCCTTTAAATTCAAATGATCTTGATTTTTTTACTTTAAACTGCAGACAGGCTTAAACTTTTTTAAAATCTTAAATTTAGATGTTAATGTAGTGTGAGGTTTGAGGTAGTCTTTTGAGATTGATGTACAGTATTTGGTGAGGTTTTGATGTACAGTATAATATATGTGATGTTTGATGTAATCTGTGAGATTGATGTACAGTGTTCATGAGGTTTTGATGTACAATGTTTGTGAGGCTTGTGGTCTTTGTGAGACTGATGTACAGTGTTAAAGGTTTGATGTACACTGAGGTTTAATGTAGTCCTTTTGAGATTGATGTACAGTTTTTGAGGTTTTAATGTGCACTGTTTATGAGGTATGATGTAGTCTTTTTTGAGATTGATGTAGTGTTTGTGAGGTTTAATGTGCAGTGCTTTTTAATGTTTATTGTAGTGTTTGTGAGCTTCTTTATAGTGTCAATGTTGACCATAACAACTGCTCTCACTGTAACCAGCAGTTTGTGGTTTATGTATATTGGCAACATTGTATTTATTTTATTCTACATTGTTCAGTGTATAACATTTCCCCCAGTTATGTGACATCCTTGTCCTGTCAGTGAAATCCCAAGAAAAAGACATGTCCATATATTCTATGGCAAGCATCAATTAAACAATTACCTTCTGTGACCTCATCATTGGACTAATAATTACAAGAGGTGTTTATTTGTCTTGACAATGTTCTGGGGACATAGATATTTATGTCCCTACAACTGTCTTCTGTGTTACAATTTATATTTCCTGTTTGATAGCTTCTTAGCAAATGCATTATTAAAACAGAACAAACTACTACATTAAGAACAGCAACTGTAGGTCAGGATTGCTTTTGACCATTTTTAAATTGCACTTTATGATGGTGGGAAACTTAGTTCAATGGACATATTTTCTACTTTCTTCATAAGAGATTTCAGTGCTTTAAAAAGTTAGATATTTTGGAAATGAACATAAACAAAAACCATTTTGATAATTTGAAAATTAACTAAAACGGTGAGAAATTTAGTGTTTGGGAAATATTTATTGTTTGGGAAATTAGTTAAAAAATAAAGCAGTTTGGTGTGTTGTAAATTAACTCAAATAAAAAGCAGTTTGCTGTTTTGGAAATTAATCAAACAGAAAGCAGTTTGGTGTGTTGGAAATTAACTTGAAAGGCTATACTTGAATAAGGTGAATTTGATACTTAAATGTTAAGATATTTTAAACTTGAAGATTTGCATACATTGTTTAAGCTGTGAAATTGAAAAATTCAAGGTATTTTGGTATGCAAATAGATTAAGGTATGAATTATTGTATTAATATATTATCAAGCTTACTACTATTTATTAAAATAGACATACAAGTTTGTCATGAAGTCCCCCATGTATTGTATAAACTTTGTTTTGCAAATTAATATATGCCAATCATGTTGATGACTGCAGTGGGGGGGTATCATTGTAAAGGGCACTGAGGAAGTCTGTTGCACATTAGGCAAATTGTCATCAGTGACAACCCCTGGCATTTCTAAGGAAAATGTCAGCATGTGTTTAGTGGTAGAGTAAGTCACCATATCAATGTAACCCATTTTGCCTTGCAAAACTAATATTTGACAAAACATGTACAGTATGCCTGTCATTGTTGGTTGGTACAAGAACAATTTCTGATTCTTACAAACATTTATGCAAACATCTGCCAAATATCTATTAGTTTTTCTATGCTTAAATATTTATGGGATCAACAATTTGTTCTCTGCTCTTCCCTTCATTTTTTAAAAGGTATCTATAATTTTGTTAGCATGTACATTTCACATTTTCTTGATTCATCACATTGCATGACCATTAATAAAAATAGTGCTCCTGAATATTTACAATCTCTATTCAAGAATAGGCTACACCAAATACTCCCCACCTGAGATCAGTGTCTACCAAACATTACAAAACTCCCAAACCAAATATGGCATTATTTTTAACAAGTTTCCAATACTCTAAAATTTTGCTCTGGAAATAGTATTCCAGTTGAGATTAGAAATGCCCACTCTCTTTCCTTTTTCTAAACCCAGTATATACAGTGGCTTCAGTGATGCAGCAAAAATAAGTAAATTCCTTTGAATGAAGGCCTCAAGGTAGATTAGTTCTTAGGTAATAGAGTTAACCTCTTTAAATAAAGTAATAATAATAATAATAATACTAATACAAATAATAATAATAATAATAATAATAATAATAATAATAATAATAATAATAATAATAATAATAATAATAATAATAATAATAATAATAATTGCATCACTACATACATAGAAAACTATCAGGGGCCTTTAGTGACTGAGGGTCTTTATTACTGCCATCTCACCTCTGTCTGCATGGGTTCAGTATAAGATTCCACTAAGATTCCAGGAATGTGGATATGTGAGAAAGCTTGCCAGCTAGTGGATCTGTGGTTCTTTCATCGGATTTCCCAGTTTCATCCTCCACCATTAATACTGGCTGCCATGTATGGCCTATTGTGTGCTAAAAAATGTCAAGTCCCACAACAATAACAACAAAATGTATCAAATAGGACCAATACATGCACTGCTATACATTGCCAATGAATCTGCAGTATTTCCATAAATAGTAGAAATAAATTTTCATATTTCAGTCATTGTTTTTGTTTCATTTTAATTTGTTGTCTCTTTCAATGTTCTAAACCCACCAAAAAGAAGTCAGCTGAGAAAATGTTTGAACACACCTTGTATCCCATCTGTTAGGAAGCAATGATCCAAAATGACATACATAAAGCCTGAAGTATTGTATGGGCTGGCACCAAATACAGAGGCATAATTACTTGGCAGAAATTTTTAAAGCAGGATGGAAAATGAATAGATAAACCTTGGCAATTTTTAGGAAAGTGATGTGTTGATAAAGATAATAAATTAACCCAATTATGCTGACATTGTCCCATTCTTAGCTTCTCTTGTTGTATGGAGTTTCCTACATGTATAGATAATTCCCAGTCATTCCACATTAAAATAGATTTAAATAAATCTAAAGTTATGTGGAACTTTTGCCTGTCTGTTCACTTTTTAATATTATTGCAATATGTTACTGTTCATATTGCAATATGCGTCCAATATTGCAGTGTAATGCAGTGTGAACATTCTGATAATATCAAACCCTGGTAATGTTTGACTGAGTCCCTGGTTTCATAATAAAAATTATGGCTAAAATAGTTTGTTTTACATGTGCATATTAAACAAGTATTTGCTATTAACCTGAAGAAAGTGTTGAAAAATGCTTTTATGCATACAGTCATCATATTCATATGGAAATTACCATATATACTCACTTATAGGACTAGTCCAACTGCAGACTGTACAGGCCTAAGTTCTGCTGTCACATGCATAATATGATGGCAGATCAGGGTCTCTACAAATGTTAGGAATAATCAGTAAAATAATAATCATACACCCTGACCTGCAGCTACATTATGCAATGGCAGATCAGGATCTTTGTTGTTTGCAATTTGATTTGACTTATAAGCAAGTACAGACAGTAACATGTGCAATTAGAATAAACAAGGTCAGTTATAAGGAACATAAAATGTTTTCGATGCAGAAAATAAGTGATTTAAGTTGGCTCAAAATGTTTGTTATAAAGGTTGTCATTTTTTTTTTTTAAAAAGGGATATCAAACAGATATTTGTATAGAACACTTAAATAATATAATATTTTTGAATCATTTAAGGCATGCATATGATCATATTCTTCAATTTAATTTTATTTCAGTTACCCAAATGAAATGATATTTCTAATATACAGTGAAGAGATATAAAATTTGTATGCATTGGCCAGTATGGGATAAGGGCCATCATTTAATTGAATGTACATTTATCTTTGCAAATAACTTTTTTTGTCAGATAATACAACCAATATATCAGTACCAATTTATCTGCATTTCTGGCATGTCTTGTTCTGTCCCATTCTGTTTAAAGCCAATACAGGAACAATTCAAATCAGAATATTGGCTCTTGTCTCTTCACCATTTCCTATGAATTTGCATTGATTGTGGAAATTTTATCAGAAGCTTAAGTTTTAGAACAGCATAACACATTTCATCTAATTAGTTGAGTCTAAGATCTTGTACCACTGAATATTACATATACAGCCATAAGCTTTAAAATATCTTAATTTTTGGAAAATGAATTTCTCTGATCCAGAGCTTGTGCAAATGAATAACATAATACTGTGAACCTCCAAGCAGTCAGGTTGACCATGTATTGCTTAATCTTGAACTAAATAAGCCCATTTCATTGATCTTGATGTGGCTTTGAATAAATGGCCATAATTTGATACATCATGAGGATGCTGTTAGATTTTCCATGCAAGATGGAAGAGGGACATGATGGGGACTTAGAAGTAATGTTCCCTTATAGAATCAACCTCTTGTAAGTGCTTTTTCCTTGTCATGATTTATTGCTATTTTTACAGTTGGAATATCTTTCTCTATGTCATTGGCCAATTCTCCATATGGCAATAATGAATGGATTGGAAAAAGATATGGCAGTGATTGCTGCATTATTGGATAAAGTGACCACAAACAGTACTGATATCTTGCAAAGTAGAATATTGTTAGGAAGTTATTGTTGCTTAGTGACCACAATTTACAGGGAGAGCAACTCAACATTTTTAGGATAGTACAGAATTTATTGGAATTTACATTTTCTCACAACACTAGCATTCCTAACATTCATCCACATTTTTATTGTAGAGTACTTGTAGTATGACATGAAAAACCAGTTCTGTAAAACCACCTGACATGTAAAACCAGTTTTTATGTAACAGTGTTATGTAAAGTGAAGAACTTTAACATTTTTATTGATAATAACACCATAATACAACCTGCAATAAAATATACACATTAACATATAAAGAAACAAACAAGTAATAATTATTCATGGCTGTTTAAAAATTACAGGTAGCTTTTAGTAGGTAAGTATCAGTTTGTATCAGTTCTCCACCATTTGTAATCAATGTATATATAAATATGGCAAAATTGTTGATCAGTGATGAATCATTTCTCCCTTAATAATAATTGCAAGTCACTTGTCTTACAAGACATTGGTACAATATTGCAAGACATTGATACCATATATATCTTACAAGACATTAGTACAATATGTGTCATACAAGATGTATCTTAACATTGGTTATACCTTATATATCTTACTATTGTATTTTGCAAGACATTGGTATCATGTGTCATACAAGACATTGGTATCATATGTGTCCTATAAGATGCTGGTTGTACCATACAAATCTTGCAAGAGATTGGTACTATTGGTACTATATGTGTCATATAAGACATTAATACTATGTGTCATACTAAACATTAAGACTATGTGTCTTACCAAACATTGGTACTATATTTTTCTTATACGGTCAGAGGTCTTGTTGGATTTTAAAACTAGGAGTCCAGAACTCCTAATTTGGTAAAAATAGGATTCCCACCAACAAATGTTGCAGTCCCACCAGCAAAAGTTGCAGTCCCCACCAAGCCAGAAATCACATACTTTCTTACACTTGGCTATAGTCGCATCTGAACTATCGGGGTTATAGCAACTTTAGCACAGTTCTGAATCTCATTGAAATCTTCATCATTTTTCTGTTTAACTACAAACCACTTGTCTAAATTTTCAAACGGCATTTTGTCCAAGTCCCATGATTTCGAGTTCACAGGCAATATTTATACAGCAACAACTGGAAACAAAATCAATAACAGTGATTGCACTGAGCTTTTCCAATGTCACAAATTGCAATTATGTTTTATATATTGTGGACAAAATATACCATCTGGCAATATTTTTATCTACAATATTTTTGGCTGATAAAAACAGTAGATACAGTCTTGAGTTTGGAGTGGAGAAATTCAAAGGCACCATGACAGGAAACCACAAACTCGATACAAAAATGCACTGGAATCAATTGTTACATAAACAAATCCTTTTTTCCTAGGACAAACTAACCTAACAGTTAATTGTTAGGTCATAATCCGATTATGCTGATATCTGGCTTTGATCTTGTATGCTTTAATTTAATAATTGAATTAACCATGCAACTGACCACCTCTAAGGGCAGAAACAGGAAATGACTACACTTGACCACACAACACCAATTTAAAAAAAAAACAAAAGAAAAAAAAAACAGAAAAAAAAGTTTTGCTGCAACTTCAGTGAAAACTGATGACCTCTGAAACACCGATATATACTAAGGAAATTTAAAAAAAAAATTGTGTCAATTTTCTATAATTCATCTGATGTTGCGGCAGCAATAACAAATGGGTATTTTTGTCCTTCAATGGGAGTCTTTAGCAGCACCTTCAATAACACATGCACCTTTATTAAAGCAAGCCGGTGACCTTTGAGCAAAGAAATCAGCAACAAACTAAAATAAAAGCATTACTGTAGTTTTCATAGTGATTAGAACATTTATTTTGCCACAAAATTCTTCTTGCAACAAAATGTGCGTACGGAGGACTCCTGTGAGGATGATTTTCTTCGTCCCAAATAAAAAATTTGGGTCCAAATATGCGTTATTAAGCGTTTCAGAGATCTCTGTTGGTTGGTAGTACCATATGTGCCTTGCAAGACAGTGGTAGTACATGTACTATATGTGATTATAAATTAGGTTTCTCTTTTCTAGTATATGAGTCAGAAACAGTTGAAAGAGGTAGTCACTTGAATCGAAAATGAGACAATTAGAGTTCATTGAAACATATGTGATGAAATGTTAAAAGTGATTGTCCAAATTATTCTGGACAGCTGACATGATGCTATGCATTCAGCCATAAGGCAGGAATTGGAAGATCTAACCAGAATCAGCCCATCCAGTTGTACAAGTAATAAAAACTTAGTAATTTGTTTAGTTGATGTTTTACAGCATAGCAACACTGCAAGGTTGTTTTGTTTTGAGGCAGTTGGAGTTAAGTGCCTTGTTCAGAACATACTTCACTAGTTAGTCTGACCAGATTGATGGTAGGATTTGAGCCAACACATTTTCAGTTGGTGCCCCAAGTGGCTGAGTTGTCTAAAGTGCTAACTGGGTATGTGAGAAAGCTTTCCAGTAGCTTCTCGTGGTTCTTTTCGGGGGGAGGGGTTTCCCAGGTTCTTCCCCGACCATTTTTATTGGCCACTATCTTGTGCTGAAAAATGGTGTTAAACCCAATATCATTTTCAGTCACTAGTCCAGCCTAGTGTAATCACTGAGCCTGAATTGGGCTTGCCCTGAATATATGTTTACTTGGGTAACTTGCAGCATATGAAGAAGAGGGTATGTAAGATCTGATAGATATCCCTGAGCCTGCAAGGGAAACTCAGCCAACTCTTTGAATATGTGGGAGACTGCATTTAGTGTTTTTTATATCCCTAAGCATGTAGGTGCCTGACCTGAATATCTTTTACTTAGCCAACTCCAACTGAGTTTGCTTTTTTAGAAATATTAAAGTTACAATGTCAGTAACTTGAAATCAGTATTGTACATGTGCAAAAATGTTTTGCTTGTTTTCTTACCCTTCTGACAACATTTATAAGTAACAAATTGAGACCCATTTGCTGTCCCTCAGGATAAGCTGTCTGGTACTGAAAAGTGAGAGCTGAGTGCATGTAGGAGTTTGATCAAAATGAATTGAAAACAAACTTATGGTGAAAAGTATGGACATTCAGGGAAGAAAGTTGCTAATCTTCTCAACAGAACATTCCTTTTAAATATGCAAAAAGAATGTTTCTGAATTGCTTTGGTGGATGAAGGTTTCTTTGTGAAGTTGATCTTAATTGATCAAAAGTTGAATAAGACCCGATTAGGTCCTGTAGGCATTCAGGTGCAGCTCCATGTAAATATTTATCTTGAAGAACTGCCATGTTGAAAATCAATCCTTTCATGCACAGCAAGCCATTTTATTTCTGCAAATAAACAAGGAATCAAAATGGCTGCCCTTTTCTGAACTTTCTTAAGTTTATAAATCTAATCAAGCCAGAGATCTGGGGAACAGTTCCCAGTGAATCGGAACACTTTCGAGTTGTTAGAATAATGCAATGTAACAATTAAAATAGGAGTTTTGGTTGACAAAGATTTCTTGATTCTACTTGATTAGGGCTAGTTTGGATGACAGCTTTACAGATTTTGTCAGAATGGCTATCTTGTTGAAACTTATTACTAACAGATACACTAAAAAGCTTTTCATATTTGACATATTTTAGAGTTTTTCAGGAGTATACATGGTATAGTGTACAAAGTTGCATCATCTGCAATTAAATCTGTGAAAGAAAGAGGAGAGGGCCTAAAATGAAGTCTCCCTGAATAAATAGTAAACATTTGTGAGTGAATATTTTTAATGGTATCAGGACATCTCCCCCCCTGCCTTCCTTCCCTCTAACATACCCCCCCCAAGACATTTCCGAATGGTTACTTAATGAGACCTTGGTTTACATAGATCATAAGCAAGTTTAAAGAAGAATTATCAAACCTGTAATAATTCAAATTTTGGAGGTGAATTTTATGATCAACTTTATTAAAGTCTTTCTTGTAACAAAGAAGATAATCCATATAATAACCATTATTCATTTCTTGTATCTTTGAATCTAAGGAGTGGTACTGGGCATGTGTAACATGTAACATGTGTGACATGCGACATGTGTGACATTGGGCATGTGACATTGGGCATGTGTGACATTTTTGAAAACTTTATTGCACTCATGAAATAGAGAGAAACTTAAAAAAAAATTGGTATACTTACAATGGCAGTAATCTGTATTTAAAAGTGTTTGGATAGGACTGGATTGAAGTTAATGATGATGCCAGTAAGGCATTGCCTCAGTCCTGAATGAAAAGGTTGGTCCAAAAATGACTAAATTGAAAATTAAAATTTAAATTATTTTCAAAATGTACAGTAATTTGACAGAATGAAACAAAGAAGAGTTAAATAATAGGTACTGTGTTAAGTAGTTTCTAGACATTCTTATCTTGAATAAGAATTCAAAAAAATTTAGCATGATAAAAATACCTTCATGAAATTAATGCAGTATTTCAAAGGAATTTAATGTAAATATTTTTAATTGTAGTTATGTTAGAAGCAGCTAATATTCATAGTAAATTATTTAAAAAATAGGCAAGGTCACCAGATAATGAAAAGACAACCATACATTTGACTTGAAAGCCATAAAAAAACACCTTTTCTTGGAAAGCTGGATGAAACACTGCATGAAGATGCTAAAAAAGTTTTTTTTGTGTGGGAAAATGGTACATATTTTTATGTAATTTAGTAGCTGATTTGTTTAAAATTTATTTTTACTGTTCTTGAAACTGTTCTTATAATAGAATTTTGCTCACACTTGGTACTTTATCAAGGATATCTTGGCTGAATATGATTATTAGCCTCACATAGCAATATTGCATTATGCTTTTGATTGGCTGTACATGTTGTCTGCACTTGAGCAGTTATATTTTTGATAAGAATTTATCAAATTTGTTAAATAGCCTTACATAACAAGTTTTAATCTTTGATTAATCATTTATTAAGTATGGTTGTAGGTTATTTGAACAAATTTTTGATTGCACTTTTTATGCCTTTAGGTACCCATTCATGTAAATCTGGTTCCATTTACTACCTTCAATTGTTTGACTCTTTTGTTCTTCCTAAATATTTAGAATGGCCCATGGACAATCACCAATGCTACAATTCAAACACAGCTGTTAGAATGTTTGTTAACAACAACTGAACAGGGCCTAACAAGTCTCCCTGTACTAATCATTCAGGCTATATAGCAGTAATCAGATCTGCAATGTTTAACACATTTATGGTGAAAATCCTTCCATTTCTTTTAAAACCATCAATTGATACATTCTTCTGCATTTTTTTCTTTTAAATGTAGTTGTTGATAATATTGTAATTATTACCTACAAAGATGTCATAAACTGCTTAGAATAAAGCATTCATTGAATGAGTTGGATTTATAATTAAAGGATGTATTTATTATGCTTTAGACAGGCTGAGCTTGTTTTCAATGTAGGGACGTTAGTCGGATTGTACTGAGCTCGATAAATAAGCTTATAATTGACAGTATCATCATCTCCGATATGTTGTTTTATAACAAGTGAGATCTGCACATACATATGAGCATCTTCGCTAGCCTAGGTTCTGATGTGTTAACCATATCTATACCTTGTGGATCAAGCAGGTATTTTATTGCTTTGTCCTTGCAACATCTATTGGATGTCAAGAATTGTCTCCCTTAGTAGGTAATGCCATTTAACTAGTAGTGTGTACATGGTCTGAAAACAGTAAAGTTTTTGACTTCAAAAGATATTTTGTAAACTTAACATCGAAAATATGACTATGTACAAGAGAGAATCCATTACAGGTGTCCCTGAGGTAAAAGATATATTTGTACAAACATGGACTGGCAGTGGAAAATTACTTATTTAGGAGTCCATTGTAGTTTTGTGCTCCCCTTGTCCTGATCTTGTAGGAACAGTCCAGATTTGAACAACTTGATTTAGATCCAATGTGATGCATCCAGTGAAATTCACAGACCTGAAACACTGAAATGTCTGTTCAATCTATTAAGGTGTAGATAAGATTAGCATATTGAAAGCTTGGCTTGGCTTGTGGTGGACTGCTGTTGCATCCAGTGAAATTCACAGACCTGAAGCACTGAAATGTCTGTTGGATCCATTAAGGTCTAGATAAGATTAGCATATTGAAAGCTTGGCTGATGAGATGATCTTTTATTTGATGGCTGAACATTTTGTCTATCTGGATCTGAAAAACTGTTTTCAGTAAAATTGGTTTAAATCATCAAAGGCTTGGATGAGTTCAGATGTGAGTCAACTGTGCCTTCATCTTTGAAAATTCTCATCAGAATATAGTAAAATAAGTAAAATTAACATGATGTAATGTTTGGGAGATTGTTAATACATATTATTGTTAATACATGTATAGAGTTTTTTTCTCACAATGCCACATACACTCTAAACCAGCTTAGTGATGTCATCATCTGTCAGGTATGTGAGCAGGGTGACTGATATCAAGCTCTCTTGGTCCTCATGTTTTACATACTACTACTGTAACAACTACTGTTAGAGGGTAGATCATCCAGTAAATTGATTATTCTCTCCCAGGAGACCTTGTTTGATGAGAATTGATAGGGAAAAATTTATAAATAATTTCAACATGGTAAAAATAAGTGTCAGGGTATATTAATAATTATATCCCAATAAACTGTGGACTTATTAATCCAGGTAGCAAATTGATTATTGTCTCATCAAAGAAGTTAAATTTTCTTTGTACTTCTGGAATGACCATTTAATTTTCTAGAGGGGGTGGTGGTTTATCAAATCATGTTTTCTTTTTCCTCAAGGCAAATTTTATCACCTAATGTAATAGTCCTAATAGTTTCTTTTTCTATAAAGTAAATTTTTTTCTCAAGCTAATTCACTCTCAGAAATTAAAAAAAAAATCTCAGCCCTGCCCCCAATTGATTAGGGTTAGTCACTTATAGATAATACAATAGAACCTGTCCTGAGAAATCACCATTTTCATCAACAGGACCACCCCCAATGGACCTTTTTGCTGAGATGATAGAGCCCAAATCAGTGACATGATGCCATGCTAACCTTCTACAAGCATGTAGTATTTGACAAAGAAATATATGTCAGCTTGAGTGATATGTTTATTGAAAATGATTTGTATTAATCTAAAATATGTAAAATATCAAAGTTGCATAAATTGAATTTCAGTAGACAATATTTATATTTGTTTCTCAAGTTCATAAGGTAATAATCTAAGTATGCTATTTCGGTAAATAATAAAAATCAATTTTAAAGCTTCTTCAGAACTTATTCATGTAAAAAAAAATTAGCTTCAAAAGATGCCAGTGTATTTAGTATCTAATATTATCCTTATTAATTTTATCTGGCTTATGTTCATGCTGCCTGGAAGTAAATGAATTAAAAATTAATAACAAAATCATAAATAATATTATTGTTTAGAAAGTATACTATTGTACATAATAATTATTGTCAGATGGAATTTTGATCAATTAATGATGTATGTTAATGTAAACATAAAATTGCATGCGTTATATATCCAATGATAATTATCTAAAAACCATTGTTTTTTAATTTCTTTATTATTACATTTTTGAATCAGGGCCTCCAAATGCCTGAGGGGTCAAAGGTGCTCTCCATTACGGATCACTGCAATATCAACTCTGTGTGAGTTTGAGTCTAAGATTTGGTGAATGTGGATATGTGAGAAAGCTTGCCAGTAGCTTCTCGTGGGTTGGTGGTTCTTTCCACGAATTTCCTCAGTTTCTTCCTCTACCATTAATACTGGCTGCCATGTATAGCCTATCGTGTGCTGAAAAATGGTGTTAAGCCCCAGAACAACAATAGCAACATTTCTCTATCCCCACCCCTCTTTCAGCCTAATGAGAAAATGAAGAGCCACACAAGTGTCTGAAAGATCAAGATGATAAATTGTTTTCAAGACAAGCCAATATTAAAGTATAAATTTTCAAACTTAAAATAATGCTGTCTAGGATTCAGTGCTTCCTTTAAAAAAAGATATGTTGCATCAAAGCCCGAATGTTGGGGGGATTTTCTACCCATATTCTAAAAATGTATTTCTTTTACATGTTTTAATTTCAATTTTTTTTTCTTCAAGCCATCCATGGGATATGCTTTACCACACACATTTATGCAAACAAACATGTTGTAATTGCAATTTCCATATTTAACTGATCATACATTTGACCAACGTAAAAAGTCTTCATTTATCTATGTTTTGTCTATGTTTCAGAAAAGGAATAAATTTAATTCTTCTATTTAGATGATCTGGATAATGACAGTCAGAATTACAAGTCTCCTGCTACCTTTTCACCCTTATCAATCCAGAAATCCACAAATCCTTGCAAACATTGTAAATACTTATCATAATCATTCATAAGGGTCACAAGCAGCTTGTTGGATGAAAATAGCAGATGTAAGCAATGCCTGGAGGTGTGTCTAATTCACTCTAGCTGATTGGTTAATTGATCAGCAGGATAGACTAGTGGCAATAGGTGATTTATTCACCCTGTATAATTGATTACTCAGGGCATGGATAGATTGTTCTGTCAAAATAGTGGCCTTTCAAAAACTTGTGCATAATGGGTAGTTTATTTGGCTTCATATTTGTCAGATTACCACTCCCTAACATTGTTGGGTTTTTTGGTTATCATTAGGTAGAGGGGATTGCTGATGGTGTAATTTGCCTGGAACAAGTGTGAATCTTGTTCGTGGAATGGATAAAGATCTGAGCAAATACATAGAACAGAATAACATGAGCCCCCATTACATATAAAGACAAAATTTAATCAAAATTTATAACAATAACATTCATAAACAATTATGATAGTGCATTTAGATTTAAAAAATATGATGCTTTTTTCTTTTTTTAATTAACTTTTTCAAATACACATATGATTATGCCAATAGCCGATCTATTAAGCTATAGAATTAATTCATCATTGAATCAAGTGAAAGATCGAAAACACTGTACAGTTTCATAACATGATGGCCATGATTCATCCAAATTCCACAGCAACTGTCCCTTTTGACTTCATTGTGTTGGTAAGTCTGGGTCTTCTCCACTTTTCCCTTTCTTTCCCTAATTTTCAGGTGTTTCTCCTCTTTCGACCTTCCAACTTTGTGCAGTCACTTTGATTTTGTAAATACATGTTACATCACTCACTTGGATACTTTATGTCCAGCTATCTCACCTTTGAAATTAACAAAAATAAGCAACCTAAATCTTCCATCACATTATAATGGGAGAATTAATCAATACCACCCCCTGGTTAGTCAGATATAATTCTATTGGAATTCAAATAAATACCAACAGCTATCTAGTCTAATTGGCCAGACAGACAATACAAGTCTAGATTCACAAATTTAATGGTTCTGCTAATGGCTATTTCAACACACCACATAGACATTAGTTCCAGTCCCATCTCAATTACACCAATGAATGAAATTCCTTACATTACAGTATTTGTAACAAATACGACAATAAAATCATTATAAATGTCACCTCATATAAGGTCAGAGAATTCACATGGATTCACATAATCTCAACTAAAATAAGGCATGAAATTCTACATACATATTTTCCTATAATAATCAAGACACTACCTTCAAATGATTTTGTCAATGTATAAAAATAAAAAATATGCAAATTCAGATAAATGAACTCAGTTATTCTAGGTACATTATTTCCTATAAAATTGAACTCTACATTCAAAATGAATCACCAATCTATATAAGAAATATCAGATAAATCAACTCAATACAGTTATACTCATCCAAAAAAAACTGATCTACAAATTTAAACAAATAAATCTTTGCAATTACAAGTAAATAAATCAACAAATTATCATAGTAGTTTCAATGAATTACATAAGATTGTTGCAAATACCTTGTGTTTCCAAGCTCTTACTTCCAGAATTGTGTCTGCTGAATTCCAGACAGTTGTTTCCCCTGGATAATACGAGTGAATTTACTTATTAAATTCAACTCAGAGTCTTCTTAAATTGTTTCTCTTAAAGTAAAAGCATAGATGGATTTCAAATTTGCTATTAGCACAGTTAAACCATGCCCCCTTTATAGCGTGTCCAATCCAAATAAAATATATTTCCTGCCTGAAGTAGGCCCAGACAATGCCATTTATCTGACAACTTAGCTTATCAACTACCGTTCTCTGCAATATTTCAAATCTGACAATTTTGCTACAGATTGAAAATTAACCCAAACTTGTTCAGTTTAAACAAATGTTTCCCTTCACTAAACTTATGACACAGACAGTACCAATACATTGATTATGGAGATTTAACACGCGCAGACCTCCATAAATCTAATTAATCATACACATGTCCAACTAAGTTTGTTCTACAGAGATCAACAGGAAAATTTGCCCCATTATAATAGTTCATCAGTATTTTATGCATCTTTGCAAGTCCCAATTTTCAGCTTTCTAATCTGCCTGAGTACTCTACAAGAGTACAGGATAATATCAGGACTTTATGCCTGTGGGCCCTGCAAGAGTACTGGCTAACAATAATGTCCTGACTTTATGTCTGAGTACTCTGTTAGAGTACTGGATAACAATAATATCAGGACTTTATGTCTGAGTGCTCTGCTAGAGTACTGGATAACAATAAGATCAGGACTTGATGCCTGGAGAGTTAAATCATCTATAATAAAGTCAGAGTTTCAGAATTATTGCTTAGAAGAAGGACATTTATAAAGGTAAAAAGAGATTAGGTGACTTAGAAATATAAATGTGGATATTATTAACAAGTACATTTTTTAAAAAAAAATTTTAAGAAGTAATGCTCATTTCAGAACCATTTACAGTATCTTAATTCAGTATGATATCAGCACTATGTAATAGACATTGCTTTTCCATTTAGAGATTTTGTTTCTTTTTTTTTTTCTCAAAGAGTCAGTGGTCATTATCCCTCTTTTTGTTGATTTTATTTATGTGTACAAATAATATAAGGTAAGAAATAGTTTCATGTATAGTGTTTAGGTGGTTCTTTGTGTGATACATTCATGTATAAAATGATAAATAATTGTTTGCATTCATTAGGCATGAAACATTTTAAGATTCATAGTCACATGTATGGTGACAAGGATTCTTTAATAGCAAGGATTCTTTAATAGTCTTGTATTTTCTTTTCTCCCAGTTGTTGACTATTTTTAGCCAGGGACAACCTTGCTTCCTTTCTTTTAGTTCAAAAAGGCTTTTAGCACTGTACATTTCATTATTGTTTTGCATAGGTTGTGATATTTAATGAATTTTGCACATGATATTTGGCACAAGAGTAAAAAAAAATACATAAACATATAATATATACTCACTTGTAAGTCAAGTCAAGCTGCAAACAGCAAAGATTCTGACTTGCCATAGCATAATGTGCCTGTAGATCAGGGTCTGTGTTGTTTGTTCTTCTAATTATTCATAACTGCTCAGACCCAGGTGATGGCAGATCTGGGTATGTGCAGTTTGCATTTAGACTTGACTGTTAAACAAGTACATATGGTACAAGAACATTTATCAATTGTAATGGAAGCATAATTGGTATACAGGGGTTGATGATTTGCCTTGCAAATTCATGAGGTGGGGTCTTATTATTATTGGCACTAATGTGTTGTGGAATATTGATCCTTCCTGTCATGCTGGGTAGCCTTATATATACTTGCTTACAAGTTCATTTCAATTGCTAACAGCACAGACAGATTTACCACAGCATAATGCACTAGAAGATCTAGAACTATGTAGTTTGTTAGAAATAATTAGAAATCATCTTGAAAATCTTAGTTATTGCTACTCCTCTTGAAAGTCATATCAACATGAGGTTTTCACTTGAAGGCTTCTGATGATGTTGGCTTTTAAATGAAAATGGTGATGATCTGCCATCTTGTATTTCCACCATAGTGGCTATTTAGAAAAAGTTCTTATGCATACTCTTCTTGAAATGATGGACATATCAGCATAGGATTTTTAATGAAAAACTTCTTGATTTATACAATTTCCAATTGCACCTTAATGAAAGCATTGCTGATTTATGTCCATTGTAACAACCACAGCAGCCATCATGAAAATCGTTGCTTCCAATATACATGTTTACCAAACGACTTAGTATGATATTTAGTTAATTTAAATAAATATTGTGCCACTTGTACATTCAGTATGGCACCAACAGTGGCCATATTGAAAATCCGTTATCACCTTTCTTTCTATATGGATGGTCATGTGTCAACATGTGGTTGACATTAAAAGACTTCTTACAATGTTGGATCAAAACGAAAATTGTACGATTTGATGTTGAGTGTGCCTGTCACCAGGTTCATCTTTAAAATCTAGTTTTTGCTATTCTTGCAAGATATTTTCACTGGAAGACTCATGATGTCTAGTTGGTCTGAGATGAAAATGGTCTTGCTCACTTTTTTAATATGGCCTTTATAGCAGCCATTTTGAGAATCTTGCTATTGATTTTTCTCTTGTATGAATGGCTATATCATCATAAAGTTGTACTAGAATACTTCTTATGATGTCTTCTTGCTGCAAGATGAGAATGGTGCCAGTCAGACATTCAACATCTCCACCACATCAGCTAATTTACAAATTTTGATATAGCTGAAGAATAATAGAGATGGTTTAAGCACTCTGCATTTAATAAGATATTGTTTTAACTTAAATTTGTGGAAATTCTTTCAGCCAATAGAGTCAGTTCCTTTGAGGGACTGTTGATATCAAGCTTACCTTAGCAGATGCACAGCATAGTGATCACTTTTGCATCTGTGTATTCTGTCTACACACCAGATTAAAATTAATGGATTTTAAGATTGAGCTCAATGTTAAAGTTTTACCATAATTAAATGTGGTATCAATAAAAGAAGGTCTTGTTTTTTTTATGATCTGTTCTTACTAATTCTGAGAATAGATTCCGAGACCAAGTACAGTTGTCCTGCATGTAATCTTCATTGATTATTCTATTACACTTGCACAAGTATTATTTTGCATTGTGCCTTTCAACATTTCCTTGACATCCCCACTTGAATAGAATGCTCAATTTGATTACTAAAGGCAGATAGGAGTTAAACTGGGAAGTGGATTTATAACCTCATGTTATTTTAAGCTAATTGTAGTTGGTTGGTTTTTTGAATGTCACTTTCAAGAAATTATTGGAAATATGATAATGATGAAATGGGTGTTTTGAATTCTTGACCCTTGAATTGTTAGTTTGATATGAGTTACTGACTGTAGTCCCCCCCACTTGACAGCCTGTTCTACCCCAGTTGTGTAAGATGAGTTATAGTGTGTTGGATTTCATCTAAGTGTATGATGGACAAACCAGTTAAGTTACTTGTTTTGAGTTTATTATTTTTATTTAGGTAGCAAATCATTGTGGTTAAGGGGAAAATGACATTTTTTTTCCAATACAGAAATATATGGAACATGAAACCTGAGTACTACTATTCTGACCTACATATCACATAAAAAAGGTGGATTCAAAATAATAGTGGTTGGAGGTCAAAGTTGAAAAACATCACACTACATATTCTTCGAAGTGGGTTACCCCACCCAACCCCCACTCCACCCAGCAATTTGATATACATGTACTCTGATCTTTGCTTTTATGTCTTTGATGCAAAATCTGAAGATTTGGTATGACTCATTGAAGAAAACATTGTAGTGGATTCTTTCTTTTCAATGATGGATACATGGACAATGATATTGTTAGGTACCATGTTAGCAGACAAAATAATTTTATAGTGCCTACTAGAAAAATCCTTCAATTTGAGGGGTTATCTTCTCATGAAGTTTTTATTTTACAAGTGCTTAAATTTGTTTGAAAATATTGAATTTTTCTCAGGCTAAAGCTTATTGGACATTACTGTATTTACTCTTATCATATCAAATGTTACTTTATATCATGTCAAAGTAACTATATCATATTAAACATTACTGTATTTACTCTTGTCATATCAAACATTACTGTATTTACTCTTATCATATCAAACATTACTGTATTTACTATATCATGTCAAAGAACTATATCATATTAAACATTACTGAATTTACTACATCATGTCAAACATTACTGTATTTAGTTTCTATCATATATTACAGTAGAGTAATTAAAGCATATCAAACATTATTGTAGTTACTATAGTATATCAAACATTATTGTAGTTACTTTTGTATATCAAACATTATTGTACTTAGCAGTAATATAGCATATCAATATTATTGTAGTTACTATATCATATCAAACATTACTGTAGTTGCTATAATATATTAAAGGTTACTGTATTTATTAAAATGTATCAAACATAACTGTAGAGGAATTAAATCATATCAGACATTGTTACTATGTCATATCAAACATTACTGTTGTTACTATATCATATCGACTGCTCCGTGGCCTAGTGGTTAAAACATCAGCCTCTGATGCGGGAGGTTGTGGGTTTGATCTCTGGTTGAGTCATACCAAAGACTTACAAAAATGGTACTAATAGCTGCCTAGCTTGATGCTCAGCATTAGGAGGTTAGTGTTAGGACTGGTTGGCCTGGTGTCAGGATAATGTGACTGGGTGGGACATCATGCTACATGTCTGTGGCATGATGCCCCAGTGCTGGACATCACTATAAACTGCCACACTGCAGCTATCATAGTGATATGACTGAAAAATTATTAAAGGTAGGTGAAAATCATAATCACATCACATCACTATATCATATCAAACATTACTGTAGTTACTATAACATATCAAACATTACTGTAGTTACTGCAGTGTATCATACATTACTGTAGTTACTGAATTGTATTTTATGTTACTGTTGTTACTGAAGTATATCTGACATTACTATTGTTACTATAGCATATCAAACATTAGTTACAAAAGTGTATCAAACATTACTATAGTTACTATAGCATATCAAACATTATTGTAGTTACTATAGTGTACCAGACATTGCATGGTAAGGCCTGGTGGTCAATCTAATAAATCTGTCCGAAATTAGAGGGTGGGATTATTATTTTTAGACTAATGTATCCTTTGTAAATATTTGCAAACATTGTGTAAAGAAAATAAATAGGTGATTTGTCATTACATAGCTATTACATGTAGTTACATATATATCACAAGAAGAAAACAAAGTTTCCAAGTTATCAGTAGTTTGTATAAATCTCTTTAAAAGAACCTCATTATTTTACTGACTTAATACATTACAAGAAAATGTTTGACAGCCAATACAGTTATCAGCCACGTCATGTACAAGTATAAATGGAAAAATAGTTTAATTTCGGTAGTGGAAATGCTAGAGTCGTACATACTTCCTTTTAAAAATACTTGGATAATTCCATGATTTGTAGACTGTAGACTGCTCTAGTGGCCTAGTGGTAAGAGCTTCTGCCTTGGATGTGGGAGGTTGTGGGTTCATTTCCCAGTCTGAGTCATACCAAAGACTTAAAAAATTGGTACTAACAGCATCCTCGCGTGTTTGAATAATGTGACTTGGTGTGACATCATAAAATGTGTATATGGCATGATAATGGATATCACTATAAACTACAGACATCATAGCAATATGAATAAAAAATTGTTAAAGCTACATTTAAGATCCAAATCACACACACTATGCTTTGCATAGTTTTCTTATATTGTTGACAGACTGGTATCAGAAAACTCTAACCTCATAGAACTTTTATTTTCTTTGAAAAAAGGATTCTAAAGACATGACAGTAAAATATTTTCAATTTAAATTATATTGGATATACAGAATAAATCCAAAAATAAAGCAACAAATATACATGTATAAGGGACCAAACTCTTGTCAGACTTGGTGTCATCTGTATATTACCTAATCAGTTTGCCTCTCTTAGTTAAAACCTGCTGTATCTCTATCCATCACATAATACACAAAGTAAAAGTGAGTGAAAGTTAGTGTGAAAGATTCAACGACTTGACCAATTACTCATATTCATGATAAATATATTGTTGTTAAATTTGAAATTTCTTTCTTTAGTTCAAATTGGAAATTTAATTTTGTACATCATAATAAATAGATTTAATATAAATCCTAAATTTAAAGTTTTAGAAACTGAACTTATAGTTTTTCATCAAACTATAAGACCAAATTCAGGTTTTGGTGGTGTTGCATTTGTATAAGAATGACTACTATCCTTATCTTGTATATGCATGTTTCACGTCTATCCATTATGAAACCTTGGTGCAGTAGACCTTACCAAACCGGGTTTGAAGATTTATAAAGTTTGGCTTGCTTTAGAAATATGCAACCAGCACTGAACATATGACACATTCTTTTAATTTTTGACCTGCTCTATATTCTCATAACTTTTTAAGCACAAAACTTCATTCAGACCATCCAAATCAGGTATGATACTATAGTGCACCAACATTATGTAAATTAGGCAGTACAGTAGAGGGATCCGTGTTAAGACATGTCTGGAATATTTTTTACTTAAGTTTTTTTGTGATTAAGGTTAAATACTAAACATATTTGGAATTTTAACTTAACCTTGATTTACTTGCTTCAAAAGTTTTGAGAATACAAGATATAAATTTGATCTATTTAGTATGTCTGGAAATAATTTTAATCTATTTATTATACAGCAATGATATACAGTAATGCATGGTTAATTATGCTGTGTCACAAAATGTGCAAAGTCTATGCTAGTGCCACTTTATCCACTTTGATCCAGTCTCAGAAAGGGCCTTCAGGTGTGCAGCAGAAGAATAATTGTGCTGTTGCAATGGTATCTGCATGTGCCTGCTTGTATAGTGTCTTCAGTATACTGTATTAGAAATCCACTTTGTATGAAACAAACTCAGGACCTACTGGTTTACTATGTGCCTGTACATGCATGACTTCCAAGCATTGTGAAACTGCTTGTAAAATTTCTTAATACCCGTAGGTGTTTTATAAACATTTGGAGAAAACATCTATTTTGATTTTTAACATAAATTGACCAAAAAATGATAACAGCTGATCTAATTATTTTTTTTTAAAACAATCAAAATATTTGCTAAATTTTTTCTTTTAAAAATAATGTTTTGGTGAGTCAGCTTTTCATCTTACCTCCACCAAAGTTTGGATGATTTTTAATCAAAGACTAAGATGCCATTATCTACCATCTTTGACACTCTATTGGTGGTAACACTTCAAAAACATTGTGCCTTTAAATACTAAAAATAACAACAGTAGGGTAATCAAGTTGCATCTTATTGTTTACACACATTTTCCATTGTTTAATTAACAGTCTTAATCCACATACTCAGCATGCTGTAATGTGAAAATAGAACACCTACAGGTACTCTTTTCATCTTTTTTCTCATTTTTTTTCAAATATATCTTTTGATTTTCAAAAGTGGTGGATTTCAGTTTTAAAACAGTATGTGAAGTAGATAGCCTTTAAAAATGGTATATTTGTCCTTCCGATGGTAGAATCACATGTATGCAAAGTTCTATAAATTTATGTTTTACCTTTAAAAGTTAGTTATTACACACCTGAATAAGTTCAATAATAATAATCTAAATTAAAAATTGATACCCATAATAATTTAAAGTCTATCTCAATTAAAATGCCAGATGGGTAATTCCTATGAATATCCTGGAGAAAGCATGTGCCCCTATATAATTTTGGATGGAATATCATAACTAGAGTTAAAGTTAGCAGCTCAAATTCAGACTTGAAATAAAATTAAGTGCAATTGAGTTCCCAAATAAATTACATTTAAAAGGTTTGATTGATCAGTCACTTTTCATTATTTGTTTACAGGCCATTCTGTTTACTTAGTTTGCTGTCAATCTAAACATTTTAATCAATTAAATGTTTACTTAACTTTACTGTGTAAACCAATCTCAGCTGACATTTTGCAGTTTTCATATTGTTTAATAAAATGCATTGTTTAGTAGCAGTGGAAAGAGCATGATATCTTAAAACAGTATAACAAAAGAAAGATCTATCATATGTATACTCCCTTAATGTCCATCTGCAAACTGCACAGACTCAGATCTGCCATTGCATAATGTGCTGGCAGATATGTCTTTTTAATTTGTTAAGAGTAATTAGTAGAACAAACAATGTAGAGTCTTATCTGCAGGTGTATTATGCAAGGCATATCTTGATCTTGGTTGTTTGCAGTTTGCATCATCTTATATGTGATTATATATGGTAACTGTTTTGAATCAGAAATAATAGGAATGTTAGGATTTTACAGTGCACCCTTGGGTTTGTGATGCTGATGTTTTCAGACATTACATTTTTTGAAATTATGTGATTCCCAAAATCCACAACCTGATACCATTAGAATGACACTGGGTTATAATGCCAGGCCCTTACATACCTTATTTGTAGCTCTTTTGCTATGTCCACCTAAACAGTTTCCAAGGTACAAACATTTTATACCCAGGTCTGCTATTAAAATATGCAGTCAGTATACATATGCAGTCATTATGAAACCTAACCTCCTTTGGTGTCACTCTTGACAGTACTCTCTCATTGCATCAACATGTCAGGAACATATGCTGGGCTGCATATCTTGAGCTGAAACATCATCTCTATTGGCAAATAACTGTCAGTTGATACCACAAAAACACTTGTGTGTTTCTTAGTACTTTCAAGACTGGACTATTGTTATTTCAATTCTGTCTGGTTCATCTCAATATCTACTTCAGAAACTTGAAACAGTTCAAAACACTGCCGCTTGGATCATCCTTAGATTACCACGATCAGAGCATGCCTCCGCTGCTCCGTACCCTACACTGGCTACCCATACCATCCAGAATTAAACACAAAATTTGTTCTTTGTGCTACATTTCACTGATGGGCTCCAGTCCAATGTACCTATCTGACATCACCCATGTGTATACACCTGCAAGATGCTTACGATCCTCTTCTCCTCTCTCTCCTCCTCTAGCATTCTCAATATTTCCACTATGAAGTTGAGATCATATGGACAACATTCTTTTGCATACCAGGGCCCAGCAACATGGAATGAATAGCCCACTGCTCTTAGACACAAAGACACAGTGATCTCATTCGAGAGCACCTTTAAAACCCATCTATTTCAACTGCAAAAGCAGTCATAATAACCTAACAATGTATCCTTTTTAACGTATCCTTACCTTAAAAAATTTACAGCACGTTTTCTGTTTCCAAGTTTTGTGGTGTTTGTTTTTAAATTTTATAATCATTTCATCATATATGGTTTGTTTTTTATATTCTTTTTTAAGCATTGTCAAATGTTGTAAAGCGCTTAGAGCTACTAAAGATTAGGCGCTATATAAAGTCCTCATTATTATTATTATTTTTATTAATGCCTAAACTGTTTGCAGAGTTGGGTCTTCTCATTTGTTGGTATTTAATGGCAGTTTCAGGGCTTCATACAAAGAAAATGGAAATAACACTAAACGTCTTTGCAAAGGACACATCAAAACAGTTGATCTAGGCTGGCTTGGGCAGGTATCAAACCTGTGAGCCTTGAATTACAAATCTGAGGCAAGCAACTGAGCTACATGAACTATGTCTCCCAGAGATTTTGATTGGAACACCTGTTCTGTAATTGATTTTAGGTTTTTATATATAGACCTTGATCATTTTGTTTTGCAACAGCAGATCTGATTCTGTTCTGAGTTGGTTTATGTTGTCCAGGCAAATATGCCCTTTCATGCACTTTTTTTAACATGGTCACATGACTTACAGATCATATCTGATCCAGCTTTCAAATTCACTTTAAATTGTCTAAGCCATTCATGTTTCCAACCTATTTTGCCATTGCCCTAAAATATACTTTTTGTGAGCCTCATGGACCCATTTCCCTATTTTTCAATATTTTTGCCTCAAAAAATAACCCAGATGACCCTCCATGATTCTCTAGAATGTCCTTAAGATCTTAGAAATCTCATAATCCAGATATATGTCCTGACATGGGCGTGGGGAACCTCTGGTCCAAGTCCATTAATTATACTCACACTCAAAGTTCAGAGGTTATTATTTTTGTGAAGCATATGTTGTGGTAAGCAAAACATGGCATTTACTTTTCCAGTGCCAGTGATAGCAGCCTCAGCAAGTTGTTAAGGTTTGGGATTAAGTTTCTCATCATTGGTTGGATTATAGGCTCAATATGCAGACCCAGGCCTGCTTGTTTATAAATTTTATAATAAAGATACATAATTGACATACTTTCAGGGCTTGATATTGATGGTGGTTCACTTAAACCCTAGGCTAGTAAATTTCCTTTCTGTCTAGTAATTCTTATAATTTCAACCTTCCGCTAGCTATTTAGTCACAATATGTCTTACATGTTTTATAACAAGGACTAATGACAATTCGGCAAGACTAGAATATATTTCACAATCTACAAATTTTCGGGATTAAAAGAAATTTATTTTAAATTCTAGGCCGGTACTTTTAGAGTTAGGTTAATATTGTTTCCTCTGTACATTCAGAATTTCGCATATATTCATAGACCTTAAGTATGGTTGTAAACTTTTATGCCATGAGCTATGTAAACATTTTTGTGTTCAAACTGTTTCATATATATATATATGGTGGTTGGTTGGCGGTCTAGGCATATATCATTGTGGACAATCTTCAGTCTCTCAAAAGCAATATGGTTTTTTGAATTTCTCTGATGGAATGAAATTATGCCAAAGCATTATAATTTGATAACATGACAGAAGATTGGTGAAGATTTGCTGGTTTTTAATTGTCATTAATTTAACGTCATCATCATGCTTTCCACTGTCCTAATATCATCCACTGTTGTGTCTCACTGTAGTATCCTCCTTGCAAATCATGACAGTACTAATAACATGTAAATTTACCAATTCCTTGCCTATTTCAAGTCTTATTGTCCTTAAAAGAGTTCTCTCACTAATTTATCCAGCCTGTAGGGCAGAATCCAGACCAAAATGTTCATCACCATCACTTCTGGATAAGACAATTTCAGCTGTGGTTTATTTTTGCTTCATGTTCATGGTGAACTTATACAAGCTTGGCTGGATTGTATCAGTATTTGTGCATCTGTTATAATTTATTGTTTTAGCCTGTTGTGTATTGGGATAGATGAGCCATTATTTCTAATGATGTTTATCCCCTTGCCAGAAGGTATAAATGTAAACATTGTGATTGGGCCCTGACAAGGAGAGTAAACTATCTAATTAGATATCTTTTTATCAGGTACTGATTAATCCTGAGACACATGGTGCTATCAGAGAGCATCAACTCCCATTTCAATACAATTTTCAAAACAGATATGCAAATGGAATATTACTCTTTGAGTTAGTTTAACTTTGGAAAGGACTTTCCTGTTCAGTCATATATCAAAATATAGCCTGTATTTAAAGGACACCTACACATAACATAAAATATACATTTAGATAGGTTCATCCATAGATCCTTACATAAATCTTTACACAGACTCTTACATAAGCCCCAAATAAAACCTTACACAGACCCATCCATAGATCCTTACATAAATCCTTACACAGACTCTTACATATGCCCCAAATAAAACTTTTCAGACCCATCCATATATCCCTACATAAATCCTTATATAGGCTCTCCGACTATGTAAAACCTTACAGATATTAACATGAACCTTTTTACATGTACCTGTACCCTTTCATAGCTCTTTACACAGGTTGATCCAGATCTGCCAGTACAGTCTAATGGGCTCAAGTGGTATAGAGCACCTGCCTTTACCATCACTGCCATTTCACTATCTACATGGGTAAATGGTTCTAACCTGGGTTTGGTTCAGTTCTTCCTCCACTGCTGCCATATATAGCCTATCATGCACTGAAGAATGAAATTAAATCCAGAACAAAAACAATCCATACCATTTAAATAATGGCAGACATTCTTTGACATTATAGAAAATATAGTTTAGAAGGTAGATAACAGCATATTGGTCTGGTCATAAGAATAGACATTGTTGGACAATTGTTTTTCTATTTAAGTTTAAGCTTTTCCTTTGATGTTTCAAAGAATTATTTGATCATTGTGACAATGCATAGTAATATAGATGGTCACTAAACAGTTCGACACATGCAGAAAATGGATGAATTTGATTATCAAGACCCAAGCAATAGATAGGTAGCTATGTCAGGATAGTTAGGAGGGGAGGGGGAGAGGAGGAGGAGAGATTTGCCTTTCATTGGGAACACTAGTTAAATTTGAAAGCAGATCACTCAGTAGTTAAAAATAAGAAATTGTTTTATCTAGGATTCTTGGAAATTCTATTTTCAGTACAGTTCTTGAGTGTGCAACAATGTTTTTTAAAAACTTTTCTACCCCATTTAAATATCCTTACTGCATTGTCATTAGCCAAGGGTATTGTCAATCCACTAACCAAAAGTTGTCAATCCACTAACCAAAAGTTGTCAATCCACAAGCCAAAAGTTGTCAATTCACTAGCCAAAAGTTGTCAGTTCACTAGACAAAGGTTGTCAATTCACTGAAAAAGACTGATCCAATTAGATCTCTCATTATTACATTTTAAATTGTATGATTGCTTGGAATAATCATAATCATAGTGACCTCATTACACCATGACATGTTGCATGTAAGTTTGTGTTTTAAATAGTTTAAACAGCTCTTATTTTTGAAGGAATTTGATTGATATATAGTGGAAATCATCTTTTCTTGAATTCTTTACACTCACAGGGCAAATAAGAGTCCCCTTATAGTCATAGTTTAGCTAGCTAAGGACAGAGTCTCTTGTTTGAAAGAGGACACTTTTTCAGGACAGTGCATCTGCTAACTACATATGACAAAGGTTAATGTGGAATGACCTTTGGTTTACAGGTACTAATTAGTTTGACAGATTGGACAGATTATTGAAAATTCCTCTTTTATTCAACTTTATGCAGTTGTGGCTGAAATGTAATGGTACTTGCTTCAATTTTAAAGTCAGAGTTTGTTAATCTTTGCAGATTGTGTTTGTTGTTTGTCCTTTAAGTTTGAAGATGACCATGATGTCACTGACAGGTTTGGTTTTTGTGAGTTCACAAATGCCTGATGAGGCCAATTTGTGCTCAGAACTGTCTGGCACACTTGATATGAGATGCTTGTGTTTACCTGATCAAAGAAAGATGTCCTATTTTTCTGAGATTTATGCTGCTCATGCTTCTGCAGTTCTTCTTGATTCAAAATCAATAGTTACAGAATGGATGAAATTCCACTAGGTGCGAGATATTTCCAAGACTTGAGGTCATTGTTGAAGTGTTTCAAGGATAACTTGTGGAAATCTTTGAAGTATTTTTTTTCTGACCACCCTGAGATTTCATTTCAACCTTCAGTTGCATGAGAAAGTTTTTTTGTTAGATGCTCTTCTGACATCCTGGTGACATGTCCTGCCCATCTCAAATGTGATTCCATCAGTAGAGTAAGGGTGCTTGGAATGATTGCTCATGTGAGAACTTCAGTATCTTTAATCCTGACCTACTATCTTATCCTCATCACCTTCCTCAGGCAGCCCATGTGAAAATGGTTAAGGTTTTTGGCATGGCATTTGTACACTGTCCAGGTTTCACAAGGATACAGCAGGGTTGGCAGTGCAGTGGCTTTGTGGACCTTAAGTTTTGTTTGTAGACTGTTAACTCAGCAACCCACACATTTGCATGTAGCCTGCCAAATGATGTGATTGCTTTGGCAATTCTGGCATTGGTTTCATCATTGACATGGGCTGCACTTGACAGTGTGCTGCCAAGATAGGTGAAATTGTCCACTCTCTCAAGGGTTTGACTATTTACTGCAATAATAGGCTGTACATAAGGCTTTCCTGGTTCATACATCACCTGTCTTCTTGGTACTAATTATGAAACTGAAATTAGAACAAGCAGAATAGAAATGATCCATATTCTGCTTCATTTCAGACTGGTTTGTGCATTCAGGAAGCAGTCATTTGCAACATGAGATCACAAACATTCAATTAATAATAGGCTAATGCACTTTGCTTGTTGCATGCTAGTGTACACATTAAATGGAAAAGAGATATACATTAAATATCAAAGCAATTTTCACTAAATAAACCCAGACAGTACAACCTGAGAAGTTAGTCATGTGTCCTATTTTATCATGAAATAGAAATTGCATGCTGGTGAATTATCTCTGGAAATATTTTATATGCCTTGAGAATGATAGACAGCCAAATGCTTTGAGAATGATGAACAGCTGAACCTTAGAGAATGATTGACAGCCAAATGCCTTGAGAATGATTGACAGCCAAATGCCTTGAGAATGATTGACAGCTGAATGCCTTGAGAATGATTGACAGCCAAATGCCTTGAGAATGATTGACAGTGGAATGCCTTGAGAATGATAGAGCTATCATATTGCCCTGATGGTTAACTCAATTGCTTTAAAATAAATCTCACCAGCAGTCTTTTATGGCATGAAAAGTTGACCAAAGGGCTTGAACATTATTATTAAAATCAATTGATATATTTTCAATTAGTTTAACAGATTGTCAAGAAGGATATATGAAGGCATTTTTTTTTTTATCTTTGTAAATTGTTATACAGTTGACACTATATGCTGATTCAATTTTTAAGCTCTTTCATTTTAATGACATTTATGATGAAGAAATAACAATCAGTCTGTGCCAATGTGCTCTTTTCATGCCATGTCTAATGCCATGTGCTGTGACTTATGCACAATTTATGTGCATGTTGCATGTATTAATTTGTTTGAAAGTTATGCAGCATTAATCATTACTTGAAAAAATAGAGGTAAATAATTTGCCTAAGAACTTATTTAATTTATAAGTATTCTCTATATAGGCAAATTGGGAAAATTACTTTTGATTTACAACAAATTTCAGCTTACACCATAACCTCAGAAAAGCAATTATAGTGTAAATCAAGCATTACCAGTATAATTCTTTTATATGTAATGTTCCAAAATTTGAGTCTTCAGAAACATTGTACCTGTTTGCACTCTTAAACTTCACTTTGCATGCATGCTTTGAGTATGTTGTTGTTGTTGTTGGGCTTAACGCCATTTTTCAGCACATGATAGGCTATTCATGGCGGCCAGTATTAATGGTGGAGGAAGAAACCAGGAAATCACTGGAAAGAACCACAGACCCACCCACCAGAAGCTACTGGCAAGCTTTCTCACATATCCACATTCGCCAAATCCTAGACCCACAGACTCATGAAGACAGAGGTAAGATGGCAGTGATCCATAATGAACAGCGCTTTCGACCACTGGGCTTTAAGTATTCTGTGCCACAATACTTTGCACTGCATAATACTTTGCATGGTGGCCAGTATTAATGGTGGAGGAAGAAACCAGGAAATCACCGGAAAGAACCATTGACCCACCCACAATACTTTGCACAGCATATGTTTGTTACTATGCTCCATTAAATCCATTGGTATAAAACTTGAAAGCATTCATACTTATTTCATTGAAAGCATTCATACTTATTTCATTGAAAGCATTCATACTTATTTCATTGAAAGCATTCATACTTATTTCATTGAAAGCATTCATACTTATTTCATTGAAAGCATTCATACTTATTTCATTGAAAGCATTCATACTTATTTCATTGAACTTTTTTCTGGTCTGTAAGTGGGTCCTTACACATCAGATTAAAGTGATCCATGTTGTTACTTGTATTTTTTTGGGTGAAGTGATATCTCTTTCAACTTTGATGATAACCATGAAAACATGATATATTATTTTTAAATTTGGAGTTAATGTATCAAAGTACCTTTTTGCAGGATGAAATATGAAATAAAGTGATTTATAATATATAAATGTTTAATTGGAATATTATTGTGCTATGTTGATATGTTTCAGGCTGTGTCTACCCATGCTTTAGATGAGAAGATACATTTGTATATAATTGTTGTGATGAAAATTAATTATTGGTTAGTTATGATGGAGTGATCTGTATTTACTGTTCTATTAAGGAAGCAGCAATCCCCATTAAATATGGAGTTAAGTTGCCTAGTGGTGGATGTTAAGTCCATGCTATCATACAACAAAACAAAAAACACCTATCATATCCAGGCAAGTGTGTTTGTAGACTTAAAATAAATCACTAATAGCAAGTTTCATTTCTAACCAAACATTTAGATTTATGACCATTTGTTTTAAAATATTTGTCTTTTTAAGTAGGTGTAAAGTGTTTTAAATAGAGTTAAGTAGTTACTTTGTAATTTAAATTAGTTCACTTTAGTAGATTTTAATTTTCTTCAAAAGGATTTCATGATCCACCAAGTCAAAAGCTTTCTTGAAATCTACAAATACAGAAACTATTATTCTACCTTGGTCAAGTGCTTGAAGCCATTTATCAGTTAGGGAGATCAAGGCAGTCTTACTGAATGTTTCTGTCTAAAGCCTGATTGATTAGGGTGTAACAGCAAGTATTTGGTCAAAAATTACATGAACATAAGTCATAGACATGTTTTTCAATCAAATTTTACAAGTCTGGTAGTATTGAGATTGGCCAGTAATTAACTGTGTCATCAACAGCTCAGGTTGCCTAATGGTAAGAACATTTGCCTCAGATGAGGGAGGTCAGGTTCATACTGAGTTATACCAAAGACATTTATAAATGGTACTAACAGCTGCCTTGCTTGGTGCTCATCATTAAGAGGTTAGTGTTAGGATTGGTCAGCCTAGTGTCAGGATAATGTGACCTAGTGTCAGGATAATGTGACCTAGTGTCAGGATAATGTGACCGAGTGGGACATCATGCTACATGTCTGCAGCATGATGTCCCAGTGCTAGACACTACAGACTGCCACACTGTAGACATTGTAGAAATATGACTGAAATACATGTACTGTGTAAGCAATGTTAAAAATGTAAGTCACACACACACACACACACACACACACACACACACACACACACACACACACACACCTGTGTGTCATGGATTTGCTTTTGCAGTATTCCATATTTTGGGGACAGATGAGGTTGCAGTACTTAAATTGATCATGAATGTTAAGCTATCAGAAATAGCAGAGGCAAAAACTTTAATGAGTCATGGACCAATCTGATAAAGTCCTGTATCTTTCTTGGTATCAAGTTCACTGAGACATTTTTTAAAAAGTTTTTGAAAATGGTGGGATAGAGAAAGATACCTCCTTTGAGATTTTGCTGCTTTAGAACTTTTTCAGTTCATTAAACTTGTTCTCTATCACTGGTTCTTTTAATTTTTTTTAATGTTGGTGAAAAAATTATTGAAAACATTTGCATTATCATTGTCATCAGTGACTATGGTGTCATTTACCAGAAGTGAGTGAATTTGAATTTTATTTGTCTGATTTTTGTGAGTTCCTCCAGTAAGTTCATGAAAGAGTTTCCAAATGAAGTTTGTGTTGCTCTTTTTGTTTTCAAGTAATGATTGATAATAAATGTTTTTTAGCTTTTTTAATCATACTTGTTTTTTTGTTTCTCCATACTTTATATTGTGCATGGTTTCTCATAGCCTTGAATTGGTCTTATGTTTTCATAGCATCTAGGATTTCAGTAGTAAGCCAGTTAAGTTGGATTTCATTCTTTACTCAATATACTTTAAGTGGTACATGCTTAGATATTATATCCATAAATAAGTCAGTCCTTACCTTCAGAGTTTCATCTGTGTCATCCAAATTTTGGATCATATTGCATAGAACTTTTTATAGGTCATTGAGAAACTCTTCTTTATTAAATTTTTGAACGATCTGTAAGTGATAGTTTTATATGTATATTTCTTATTTCTCTTGCATTTAACCTTTCTTGTCTAAAAAGTAGCATAGTGGTCACTAAGACCAACATTCAATACAATTAACACAAGCTACATTGTCTGGTATGTTGGTATAAATGTGATCAATAAGAGTACTTGATTTTTCTATTACCCTTGTGGGCTCATTTATCAACTGGATTAGGCCTAATGATTGAATAAATTCCATCCAGTTGTTCCTTATTTGAGAAGGTCCTTATTAATATCACCAAGTATGTATATTTGTTTCTTGTGTGCATGAACATTTTCCATTTGTTTCAAAAAGTTTTTCCAATTTGCTTTGGAGGAAGGTGGCCTATAAATGAAACCAACTAGGAATAATTTTCCATTATTTTGAGAAATTTCCACCCAGATACTCATAATTTCACGTGACTCCAAATGCAGTTGCCTTTCTGCATTTCATCTTCTCTAATGTATACAAGCTCTCTGTGCAGAAATAACAGTCAGTGGACAGAGTCACAGGTTTCTGATCACTTCAGATTATCACAGATGAGCACTCCAAACCAGAACTTCTTTGCAGGATTGCCCAGACAACAGCAATAACAAAGTTGAGATCAATATCAAAAGATACCAACATTGCTTTTGGTTCCAGAATAAGGTTGATGTGCTTGATTGTCATATCCATCTTTCTGTATGCTTGTGAGACAATTGGATGCTCACATTAGATCTACAAAGGATTCAAACCTTCAAAAGAGATGCTACCGCAAGATCTTGGGCATCTCATACATTAACATTGTAACCAATGAAGAAGTCCATGACACAATCCAACAAGCCATTGGATGATATGGAGATCTCTTGATCACTGTAAAAAAGTGCAAACTGAAGTGGTATGGTCATGTCTCAAGGTCATCTGGACAGGCAAAAACAATATTGCAAGGCACAGTGCTAGGATGCAGAAGAAGAGGCAAACAGAAAAAGAGGTGGGAAGACAACATTAAGGAGTTGACAGGCATGAGATTTGGAGATTCTCAAAGAGCAGTAGAAAACAGGGAAAGATGGAGAGAATTGATTATAAAGTCAACTGTGGTGCCCCAATGGCCTCTTGGGTTAAGTTATTGATGATGAGGATGATGATGGTGATGATGATGAGGAGGATGTGTAATGAGAGCTTCCATTATTTTGGAGGTTCATTCACTTACCCACTACATTTGCACTGAAGAAGACCATTATCATTCCTTCTAATTTGCTGAAAAAAGTTTATTTTCTCTTTACTTAAGCTAAGAGTACATATATTGTTGTAGTCCACTGCTATATTTTGTCCATATATCTCTTTTATCTGTTACAGAACTTGTCATCACTTCTTATACTGCTTGTAGGATTTGTAGAAGAGTTTTAGGCTAGATTTGTGCTTTGTGTAGATGCACTGTTTGGTTTCACCTTTTGCCTCTGGCCCATTTTGGCACCATTTGTTGAAAAGTTGTCCCATAGTTGCTGTATTATGAGAATTCAACAGGTCATTTATTCTTTCACATTGCTTTGAGGATTTTATTGAAACTTTGTAGCTTAGATTTGTGGTTGGTTGTGATGTACAATAAGGTTATTTTTCTTGCCTATTTTTGTGAACATTTAAAGAAAATTTGCTCTAAAAGGAGTATTGTAAAAATTCATTTTGCCATCATTTCATCTCCCACACTACTTAGGAGATTGATTGAAACTTTGTAGGCTAGATATATCTGGTATAGTCATGCAGTAAGACTTGATTCTTTTGAAATTGGTTGTGAAAAGTGTATTTTTGCATTACTTTACTTATGTAGGAAACATTCTAATCTTTTATTTCTTTAAAGGTCATGAAATAGGGGAAGTGTACAATATTTGCTACATAAGAAATACTTGTAATGAACATGCATGGCATGAGGGGGATATGCATATATGTTATTGTATGTGTATGTGGTATACTTTTGGTTATGGAGTCAGTCAGTTTTAGTTATGGATATATCTTGTTGGGTAATATATCATATCATAAGTTGATAAGTTACAACTAGATTCCTCACTAAGATAAGTTTTAGTTTTGTATTTTTATCAGAATTTTTGTTCAGTTGTATATGAACCCATTCTTGGAGATGATATATCAATATGTATTGGTTGGTACTACACCTTTCCACTTAAAGCAGATCACAATGATCAGTATTTCATTTTGACACCTAGACATGTGCTAGAATAATATAAACACCAGTAGAAACATAAATTTTATAATTTGGATTACCTAAGTATAAACTATGCAAAAATATTGTGTATTAGTTGGATCCAACTGTGAGCAGCATGGACCTGATTTGCCATTGCATAATCCACCGTCAGATCATGGTCTGTGTTGTTTGTTCTGCTGATTATTCTGAACATACTATAAAGATCCAGCTCTTTTGTGCATAATATGCGGTAGCATATCTGGGTCTGTGACCCTTTGCAGTTGGATTCAATTTATACATGAATAGATACTCCAAAAGTACATCCTTAGGAATACTCTAAAAAAATCAAAAGGATGAAATTAACAGCAATTTTCAGGAGTCTTGCTGTTACATCTTTGCATTTCAATATAAAATTTAAAAGTGGAGGGACACTTTGTACTTTTGAGATTATTAGGAAATATGAGGTCATGATTGAGACTGCTAGAGAAGCCATATTACCATTTAACAGCTGTCTCTCTTATGGCTTCAATGTACTAAATTGCCTAGGCATACATCTCCACTCACATTCATGTACTGCATCAGAGATGTATTATGGAAGTTGCTGAAAATTGAGATTGTCTCACCTTGGAGACTTAATGAACTATTTGCATTTTGAAATTAATGGGTTAGAGTCATTAAATAAAACTTTAGAGACATTCTGATATTTGCCAAGATTACCCATAAGACTACCTTATCAGCTGGAGGTGTCAAGGGAAACATCAGGCCATGAACTAATTTCAGCAGACATCAGTGCATCTTTGATGACAATGAACTGTTACATTTACTGACCACTCTCATAACACAAATAATTGTAGTGTTTGTATATATTGATTCACTAGTTATTGAAACGGAATACCTTTTATGGCAGCAATATAAGTAAATTTGAGGAAATTGAATTGATTCTACAGACTTGTATTCTACTAGTAAATGTACAGTTTCATTACAGTGCACCAAAAGTGTTGCTATAAATAGGATACTGAAAAATCACATCCAAAAAAATTCAGTTCACCATGTGCTGTCAGTATTTGCATTTGTTGAGAGAAGCAAGCCTTTTTGTGAGGTTGATTGCAATATCAGAATTGAATTGATTCTGTGAGATAAAGGTCAAAGTATAAATGCCAAAACACTACATTTTTCTTTACAATCATAGTATGAAATATGGATGTGAGCAAATCATTGGAAACAGAAAGTATCCAATTTGTAAATTCTCTTCAGGCATTCTCAAGCAATTCATTAATGGGACAGAGAATTAATGTGATCAAATATTCATCTCAAATTAGATTTGTTTAAATTTGATGACAAAATTCAGTTTGCTCTTACCTAATGCAATCTTTGTATAGTTTCTAATTGACAGACATCAGCAGGATGCATCACATTGCTGCTGATTAATCTGAAATCATTGGTGGCCTGATGGCTTTCATTTGCATCTAGAAGTATGTCGGTTTGATTCCTGCTATCAGATGAATTAAAATTTACTACTATGCTGTTATTGTTTGGCAAGATATTATGCTCACTGTGCCTCAGTATAGGTAAATTAACATTTTCAAAGTGTTGATACACTAAAAAACAACAGAAATCTAAAAGAAAACAAACTTCTGAAGGCAGATGAAACCCTTAACATTCTTTTTTTGCTCATTGATTATTGATTGTCACTTTTAGCTTAAAGTTAATTGCCTTGTTCCACTTAATAGGTGACTAAGTTCTTGACAGTTCTTATTGATTAGATAGTCTTCTTAACTCTGTGGTCAGTTATGATTCTGACCTCTTCATCATTAGATTTATGGAATAGAGTTCAGTACTGTATATAGTTGCTTTTAAGTTGAATCAAACTGCAAACAACAAAGATCCTGATATGCCATAGTATACTGCTCCTGAGGATTAGGGTCTTTGCCAGCACAGTATGAGATGGCATATAAGCATCTATGCAGTTGGCAGATGGATTTGGTTATGATCAAGTATAGATGGTAGATTACAGTGACAAGTACTTTCAGTTTGTATTTTGCCCAGTGTCGTATAAGTTTGTCATATGTTTGTGTAATAAAACATTCAACTGTTTTAAAACCATCATTTCTTAAATTCTTTATCAGTGACTTTTGGTTTTTAATCTGGTTTATATCTCTTCCACCTTCAACTTAAAAATGCTGCTTAATATAACATTCAGGTATGTTGGAAATTAATGCTCAGTTGATCTATAAGTAATTATTTAAAAAAGTAATGAAAGTATGGCTGTCCTTGGGAGGTGGTCATCAATCTTAACCACAGTGAATGTCAGGATGGATGGATGGAAGAAAGGATACATGAATTGATGCATGTGTTAATTCTTGGACACAAATATGAACTTAAGAATGTGCAGTTACAGCTCATAACCTGTCCCAATTGGTCCTTCTGCAGTTATGATATAGCCTTTATCTGACCCAATGGGTCATTCTACAGTATGGATATGGTCATTATCTGGCTCAGTGGGTCCTTATGCAGTTTACTATATTGCCATTATCTGACCCAATGGGTCATTGTGCAGTATGGTTAATGTCATTATCTGTCCTAATGAATCCTTCTGCAGTTTGTGTATGGTCTTTATCTGTTTTGAAGCTGTTTGATATATTTACAGTATATTAAAATTAATTTCTTCCATATTTCAGAATACATTGTATATTAAATTGTTTTATACAGATGTAATAGATCTGGAGTTAAAATTTGTGTAAAGTTTGTCATTTAAATTACATACATAAACATTAATGAGAAGGCTGACAGGTTAACCCTAGCACTACAAGAAATCTGTTTTTATGAAAGGTACTGTATATATATATATATATATATATATATATATATATATATATATATATATATATATATATATATATATATATACTCAGAAGATGTGTCCGATTTTAAACAACATAGATCTTTATCTTATGTATCATAATGTACTGGCAGAACAGGGTCATTGTTGTTTGTTATACTAATTACTATTAACAAACTACATAGACCCAGATTTTCAGGCTTCTTATGTAGTGGCAGTGTGGGTCTGTACTGTTTGTGTTAGGACTTGATTTATGAGTAGATAATATATGGTATGTCATTGCCTCTTCATGTTATATGATATTACTTACCCATAAAATATCTGACCAGAATATTTCTTGCCAAAAATATTTTTCAGCAGTAACATAATGATAATTTTCTAGTGAAGGCTAAATGAAACTTGCTGCCTTTGGTAAAGGCAGAATGAATAGTTCACTGAAGTTAGGCTGGGTATCCACAGATCATTCAGCACATATTGATGTTCAGCCAGGCTGCTCCATCTCCCAAACACTGATATGAAACTTCATCTGATTGGTTATTGTAAAAACATATATCACCAAAACATGACCTCTGAGAGAATCTTTTGTAATTGGTGTAGTTGAATAAAAGGTGTTAATTTTACCTGTCAGTTCATTAGTACAGTGGCTGATTATCTTTTCCATTTTAGAAGAGAAACAATGCTCAGAATTAAATCCTTATTTGAATTTTCAGTATAAATTCAAGTATCTATTTCCAAGAATGTTATTTCTTTGAGGAGAAGTGTATTTTCAGCAAATAAATAATTTGAATAAATTCATGCTAAATGAATTTCTGGACATAATATACAATTGATTCTGCTAAGATCTTAAAGCACAAATAATTTTCCCAGAAACAGGACTATATCTTCCTCTACTTGACCTCAGGTTACAATTATTATTTTCTAAAAAAAAGTATTACCAAATGGAAAATAACCCTCATGAAACTTTAATGGTTACAAAATAAATTCTTATATATAATTGGATGGTCTGTTACTAAAATTATAATATATGTATAGGATGTGGAATATATTGGGTAAGTCAGGTGTATTTATAGAGGAATTCCAATAACCTAGACCCAGACTCAAATATGTTTACTTCTATTCATAATGATTAAAATAATAAACCTATACAAATAGAGAATATTTTAGCTATGTATTATTAGTTGATTACAGAATTTAAAAAAAAAATCAATGAATCTGGTCAAGTAGAAAATGAACTTGGTTTTGGACAAGGTAAAGTTCATCATACAAAGTTGCATTACAATAGCATATAATAGAATAAAAAAAATTAAAAGCTAACTAACAAACAAGTCAGATTAAATTTACCTAACAATGTGCAGTAGCCATAAATGCTTATAATTTGTCTTTTGATTATTTCTTTAAATTGATGCATATCAGACATTGTGTATAACAGTATATATTGGAACAAGTACATGGCATAGGTGAATTATTTCACTGCAGTAAGATTTAATCTTACGTTTTATACATGACATTATGGAATAGAGAATAGGGTTTTCTGGGTTTTTTTTCTCAAAATAATTACCAATAGCACATTGACATCAGATTGTGTTACTTTCATATATTCAATACACAATAATGGAGCCAGTATTATCAAGAACACATAAGATGCAAGGTCTCAGAATGATATCAATATAATTTCATCTTATTTTATTTTCTCTCTGGTCGCAGTTGACTCTACTTTTAATTCCTGGCAATGGTCTAGATGATATATTAAGGTGATGGTGAAAAATCAATCTTTGAAAATGGAGGTATTTCAGCTATCAATTCACCTAATGGAGCTTTTCATCACACTAGTGTAATGGATTCTTCATTTTCCAATCAGTCACTGGTTATTACATACAATAAGAATGGCATCTGTATAAAAGGGAATAATTTTGATATTATTTTCCAATTGATGGACACCATGTTACATGCTGACTGCCACAATCATCAGTTTGCAGTTTAGCATAAAGCAATTGACCTAAATGGTTTGGACATTTTAGACACAATATCTGAGGATGGCTTTAATTGTTTCTGAGGGATGGCTTTCATTGTTTGATATGTTGCCAAGAATTCAACATACATGTCTGACTAAAGATTTTGGGGCTGCAGAAAATATATATTAATTGACTTCTTTGTGCAATCTGTCAAAATTTTTATAAACCTTTCGGATTCTGCTTAATTTAATTTCCTTTATTTTAGAACCACACCTTACACATGTCAAACATCAGAGGAGCTTATGACTGCTGATGTTTCATCTGTTGTTCATAGGCATAAGTTTTCATTCCTGTCTTGCCTAAATTAGAATGAAAACTGCCATCAAGCTTTACAAACAGATATATACCACTAAATTACAGTGAAAACTGCCATCAAGCTTAATACAAACAGATACATCCCACTAAATGACAATGAAAACTGCCATCAAGTTTTACAGATATATCCCATAAAATTACAATGAAAACTGTCATCAAGCTCTACAGATACATCCCACTTATTACAATTAAAACTGCCATAAAGCTTTACAAAGAGATACATCCCACTAAATTACAATGAAAACTGTCATCAAGCTATACAAACAGATACATCCCACTAAATTACAATGAAAACTACCATCAAGCTATACAAACAGATACATCCCACTAAATTACAATGAAAACTCATCAAGCTTTACAGGTACATTCCACTAAATTACAATGAAAACTGTCATCAAGCTATACAAACAGATACATCCCACTAAATTACAATGAAAACTGCCATCAAGCTTTACAAACAGATACATCCCACTAAATTACAATAAAAACTGGCATCAAGCTATACAGATACATTCCACTAAATTACAATGAAAACTGCCATCAAGCTATACAAACAGATACATCCCACTAAATTATAATGAAAACTGTCATCAAGCTATAGAAACAGATACATCCCACTAAATTACAATGAAAACTGCCATCAAGCTTTACAAACAGATATATCCCACTAAATTATAATGAAAACTGCCATCAAGCTATACAAACAGATACATCCCACTAAATTACAATGAAAACTGTCATTAGGCTATACAAACAGATATATCCCACTAAATTACAATGAAAACTGCCATCAAGCTTTACAAACAGTTACATCCCATTAAATTATAATGAAAACTGCCATCAAGCTATACAAACAGATACATCCCACTAAATTACAATGAAAACTGTCATCAAGCTTTACAGATACATCCCACTAAATTACAATGAAAACTGCCATCAAGCTTTACAAACAGATACATCCCACTAAATTACAATAAATCTGGCATCAAGCTATACAGATACATTCCACTAAATTACAATGAAAATTGCCATCAAGCTATACAAACAGATACATCCCACTAAATTACAATGAAAACTGCCATCAAGCTATACAAGCAGATACATCCCACTAAATTACAATGAAAACTGCCATAAAGTTTTATAGATACATCCCACTAAATTACAATGAAAACTGCCATCAAGCTTTACAAACAAATACATCCCACTAAATTACAATGAAAACTGCCATCATGTTTTACAGATATATCCCACTAAATTACAATGAAAACTGCCATCAAGCTTTACAGATATATCCCACTAAATTACAATGAAAACTGCCATCAAGCTTTACAAACAAATACATCCCACTAAATTACAATGAAAACTGCCATCAAGATTTACAGATACATCCCACTAAATTACAATGAAAACTGCCATCAAGCTTTACAGATATATCCCACTAAATTACAATGAAATCTGCTATCAAGCTATACAGATATGTTCCATTAAATTACAATGAAAACTGCCATCAAGCTATACAAACAGATACATTCCACTAAATTACAATGAAAACTGCCATCAAGCCTAATGCAAACAGATATATCCCACTAAATTACAACAAAAACTGCCATCAAGCTTTACAAACAGTTACATCCCACTAAATTACAATGAAAACTGCCATTAAGCTTAATGCAAACAGATATATCCCACTAAATTGCAATGAAAACTGCCATCAAGCTTTACAAACAGATACATCACACTAAATTACAATGAAAACTGCCATCAAGCCTAATGCAAACAGATATATCCCACTAAATTACTATGAAAACTGCCATCAAGCTATACAAACAGATATATTACACTAAATTACAATAAAAACTGCCATCAAGCTTTACAGATACATCCCACTAAATTACAATGAAAACTGCCATCAAGCTATACAAATACATCCCACTAAATTACAATGAAAACTGCCATCAAGCTTTATAGATACATCCCACTAACTTACAATTAAAACTGTTTTTCTTGTACCATATCCCCTTCCAGATTGTTATTGTTGTCTCTTTACCATGTTCAGTCACTGGTGTGCAGTCTGGAATCGTCTTTTAGCATGTACCAATAGGGCATGGTGATGCTAGAAAATAAAATGATTATGTACTTTAAGGTTGGACAAGATATCCAACGATAAGTAGTGTAACTTTTCACTAGAACTTGGGATTTTCTATTAGTTCTTCAAGGAAGAAATTAAATGATTATGAACTAAATAGATGATCATGGATGATCATTTCAAATTTAATACATTAATGTTTATATGATAAAACTTTAATATATGAGTCACTGCATTCTTTGTGTTTTACTCTTAATTTTGTTTATGATACACTTGACATGGGAGACAACTCTCAGATGAGATTATGATACATTATGTAATGTCAACATCAGACATACATTTGGAGTCTTGAGGATTTAATAGTAGTTTTGTTGTAACCAGATACTTTGAAATTATAGTAAAATCACACTTCTTGGCATGGTCTAAAGATATGGTGAAAGATGTTTTTGAAATAATGTTGAAAAAATGTAATTTTCCTTGGTATCACAAGTAGGATCAAGATTTCTGATGCCAAGATAGTACAATAGATTGTACTGTAACACAGAGTGCTGTTAAGGTTTGCTCTGGATTTTTATATCTATCACTTTAATATTCAAACCATGACCCATTTGTCCAGTTTAAGGCAATCAATTTTGTATATTCACTTTTTGTAAGAAAAATGCCAAGTGTCGTACAAATTTAGAGAGATAAAACAAATTAAATCATATGTACTAATAACAAATATGACTTGAACAGCTTCCGTTAGTGTATTGGTACCTTACCAAGAAAGGTCTTTTACAGCACACATTTAAAGGTGCAGATAAGCATGGGAGTGCTTGACAAGTCTATTGCAACTTGTGGAAATATTTCAACTGCCTTATGCTAAGAGCCCTTTAGATAATTCACATTTGATAATTGATTACATATATTATTTCTCTGAAATCATTTTGTTAGCATAGCACAAGCAATGAGAAACTCTGTATATGTAAAGGATTATAATGTCTCCTGCAAGCTAAAGTTTCCACCTTCCCACTATGCACAACCAACTTGAGTTAGTCTGTGTCATGTTCACTGTTTTTAAAATTTCTTTTTCATCGAGGTTAATTAACTCAGATTTGTGGTATGTCAGAGCCTGTTTTGTTCTTAGAGTGCAATTATTCTCAGTGTTTAAAATTATTTGCAAAGTAATTGATGAAATATTTGTTCAAAGGGGACAAACATGCAAAACTGAAATTCGCGCTAACTTTGTTTATAATTTGCTATATATATAAATATCATTTTCTAAAAATTTGTACCTTTATTTTTTACTCATTACGAAGAATTTTATGAAAAACCGATCATCTCTCCTGATCCGTCTTGAATAAACTAACGCACTTCCCTCCTCCTGTACGATTAGCGGATGTGATGTCATTTGAGACACTACACGCTGGCATTGTTGATGATAGCACAGGAGTCTGCAGTTTTATCAATAAAGCACGACAAAATTTTTGACTACATGAAATCACCTAACAGTATTATAAAATAATTATTTTCTATTACCGTTAAGGTAATTTCATGTGGTCAGAAATTTTGTCGTGCTTTATTGAAAAAAACTGCAGACTCCTATGGTAATACACTCAATCATTCTATGAGTTGGCTGTACTTGAATGTTTAAATTATGTCGACTGTCAGTGATGTTGATGACAATCCAGGAGTAGAATATTTCCTGAACATCATTCATTCATGTGACAAAGATGTACAGGAATCAGGTTCTGACAATGATGATGATTATAAACTACTTTTAATTTTAAATACCAAACTATATAGCAGTACAAAATCTAATCAATAAACCGGGTATGGAGAGGGCTATAATTTTCTACCGATTACGATTTCTTTCACAATTCATTTTTTTGTTTCATTAATTCTTTTTCTTTCTTTTCATTTTCTTTTAAGTCAAAACAATTTAATATTACAGATCAGAGTTTTTCTTGCCAGTTTTTTTTTTGGGGGGGTGGGGTAGGCTGGAAATTGGTTTTCACTTTCTATAGCCTGGATTAATCCAGCAGCTATTGATATGGACTTGTACATGTCATAATTGGATGAATCGTTGTCAAAGAAATGGACATTTAAAATATCAAACTGGCAACAGTTTTTTAAAATAATTTTAGCCTTTTTTCCACAAAGGTGCTTGTGTAGTAAATGTGTTCCAATATCCAACCAAGAATGGAATATTTGTTGCCAATCTCAGTGGCTATCGGAAGAGAAAATGTGTGTGTGTGTGTGTGTGTGTGAGAGATAGAGAGAGAGAGAGAGAGAGAGAGAGAGAGAGAGAGAGAGAGAGAGAGAGAGAGAACATGTTACACCCCCACCTTTTCCAATGCTCCATAAAGCAATCTGTTAAAAAATAAATACCATGTAGCCATGTATAAAGTGATTGAATTGTTGTGAAATTATGTGTAATAACTATACTATTCAGTAAATTATTTTGTCCTTTTAGACTCTACCTTTTAGACTCTACCGACACATCATATAGACGATTTTTCCATAGGGTGTAGAATATACAAGGTAAAAATATATAAAAAATATTACCATCATGTGTAGTGAGCACGATTCCGCAAGACCTTCTCATCTGAAACCTTCACATGATTCATGTATTCTCGCTTCTGACTAATGAATCTGAAAACTTATGACAGTTCTAGAAATATGTGTGAATGTACGTGTATAATGGCAAAATAAAATATCATAAGCTACTGAGGTTTTAAACTTTATTGGCTGAAATTACATGTTCAGGTATTGAAACATTGATTTTGCTCCTTAATTATTGAGTCCTTAATGCTCCCACAGGACTCTGCAGTTTTATCAATAAAGCACGACAAAATTTCATGTTGTCAGAAATTTTGTCGTGCTTTATTGATAAAACTGCAGAGTCCTGTGATGCTCCCTGGACTATGTCAACTACGACTCGCCAGTGTGCTTCCCGTCTTCTGTCTTATTATCAGAGTAGAAAAATATATTTAAAAAAGTCGGCACTGCATCAGGCTTCAAACGCTAACGTTTTAGTTCAGACCCAATAGTTTGAAGAGTCAATGGTCTTTTGAAAAACTTTCATGCTCGAAATGTCTTGGTCATAAATCCCTTCTATCTTTAATTTGATCGCCCATACATATCACCCTTTAGGGTCCTATAGAAATGTGAAGAAAAAAAAAATATTTGTCGGGAACTGCTTTTATTTACACAATTTAGAGCTTCGCATTGAAACATCGTTTCTACTTGACACTGAGTATTTATATGCCTGTTGTACGGGAATCGTCTCAAATGATGTCACATCCTGCTTGTATGAAAGGGAGATAACAACTTGAGGGGTAGGTTCTTTCCATTTGATCTCGGAATTCAACGCATTTTTATTATTAAATGTTTGTGCAAATACAATAAATGCAAAGAAAAAATTAGGATTGATTATATACACAAACTACTACATATCCTTCTATTTACAATAAAATTTTGCAGGTTAGGGTGTTTGTCCCCTTCAAATAGTTCTCATTAAATGTTCTCAGATATTGATGTTCACATAAATAGCTTTTTTATTTCAGATTTTCTTCCTTTCATTCCAATTTACCAAACTTTACAGAAGTCCTTGCATCCAAATGTCATCTAATGTCAGTTCACAGATCAGGCACTGCATATACTTACTTATAAGACAAGTCTAACTGCAAACATCACAAATGCAAATCTCAGCTGTTGCTTAGTGCTGGCATTTGTAAATTTTGTTAGGAATATTCAGTAGAATAAACAATGTAGATCCTGATTTTCAGGTGCATTATGCTATGGCAGATCAAGATCTTTGTTTTTGCAGTTTGATTCAACTTCTAAGTTGTACCGATGGTACCTGACTTTGTTCTCTATATTTGTCAATACTACTGACAAATCAAGTTAGAAAGCCATTCACCAGCTTTTGTTTGTGAGCTGGATTAGAAAGTGTTGGTATTGAAGAGTTCTAGCAGTGCAGGTCTGTATTATCTCATTTAGTAACCTTATAGATTTTGTCTGTTGTGGTATTTCAGGTGGTCTGGGTGTGAAAAACTTCTGTTCACCAATTGCCATATGTTAATTTGTAATGCTGAGTTTCAAGGAAAATATTTGTTTATATTGAATCAAATTTCAGTGGAAGATTCTAGAGATAAGTGAGGAAGTTTAGAGAAGATGAGAAAGTTAGGTATCTTTATTATTTTTGGTTAGTTTGTTTATTTTAGAGAAGTATGTTATTCATGGTTTATTTTTCTTTAGAACTTGCTTGAATGACTATTGAAGTGCTTTCATTATTTTTCAAACTTGAGTCTAATTGTCCATTGAGTGAGTTTTTAATAAAAATGACATTCAGTGAATAGAAATCTTGATATACAAGTGCATTGGGATTTACCTCCATTTTGTTATTGATATTCTCATATTGACTTGGACTTGAATGTTTGTCAGTGCCAGATTACTCTAATTTCTTCTAAAGTAATGCCAACAGATATGCTACAGGATGTCATCAGAAAGTCATGCGACAATAAAGTCTCACAACCAGCTTTATGAATTGGAGAATATGTAAACTTGCTTTGCATATATTTGGGAAAGAAGTGATGGAAAATGATTTTCTTTTGATACAAAATTTTGATGTACAGGATTATATTGAAGATTGGTAAAATGTTGCTGTCTGATGGAGTTACCAAAGGAATGTTGGATACCACAACCTTTATGTCACTGTGCAGAACACATTCATTATTGTCTTGGGTAAGTCTATTTTATTTGACATTGATCATGTGATTATGCAGTTTTAAAGTTTCCTAATGCAAGACCTTCTTATGTTGTTTTATTGAGTTAGTAGATAGCAGAACATATGTACAGAATTTTCTCATCATACTGCCATCTGTTGGTGCCATTAAAGTGAGATGTATTTATTGTAAGTAAGGAAACCTTATAGTGAGGGATGTTCCATCTGGGTCATGTCATAAAAGTGACATGTATTATACATGAGGGAACCTTATAGTGAGGGGTGTTCCAACAAGTTCATGTCATTAAAGTGAATCACAGTACAAAAATATTGGATGTATAAAATGGTATTGAATGATTTACAATCACATTACATGTATTTATTTTCATCAGCTTGAACTAAAATCAAGTAAAGCATGATCTGTTTATTTTGTGGCTATTGCTTTTCAGGGTTTTGCTGGTACTATTTCATGCATCAGGAAAGGGTTGTTGTTATTTCCTCAAATGATTCATGTTTTACAAACTGTGTGATTGGTAGCAATCATGAGATTCATGAAACATGGTACCTGATGATTGAGAATTCACAGTGATAAAAATTCTAGTGATAAACATACCTCATGAAAATATGTATTTCACAATGATTAAAGTTCCAATGGTAAAGGTATCCCATGATAATTGGAAGTTCACAGTGATTAAAATTCCTGTGGTAAAGGTATCCCATGATAATAAGGAATTCACAGTGATTCAAATTCCAGTGGTAAAGGTATCCCATGATAATAAATATTTCACAATGATTAAAATTCCAATGATAAAGGTATCCCATGATAATTGGAAGTTCACAGTGATTAAAATTCCAATGATAAAGGTATCCCATGATAATTGGAAGTTCACAGTATTTAAAATAACAGTGATAAAGGTATCCCATGATAATAAGGAATTCACAGTGATTAAAATTCCAATGGTAAAGGTATCCCATGATAAAAAGGAATTCACAGTGATTAAAATCCAATGATAAAGGTATCCCATGATAATAAGGAATTCAGAGTGAATAAAATTCCAATAATAAAGTTACCTCATGATAATAGGAAATTCAGTGATTAAAATTCCAGTGATAAAAGCATACCCTGATAATCTATAATTCACATTGATTAAGTTTTGCTGATACAGGTACCCTGTAATAAAGAAGAATTCATAGTATTTAAAAGTTTCAATGATAAAATTCAAAGAATTTGTTGGGATATCAGCATAATTAGAGGTAGCATTGTACTGTATATGTCTAAGGTAAAGGATCAATACATGTTTTTCTTTCCAGATAAAACATTATCTTTTTTTAGGCAATGTCACATTTCAGTATGAAAGAAGGAAAATGTATACATGAAATCAAAATTACACTCAATTATTCTGTGGATTTTATGTTTTTGTAACCTATAATTACTTTAATGCGTAACTACATGTATCATCATAATTTTAATGCACAGCATATGAAGAATTTCTTGTAGTGAAGTAAATGAACACTGTCCGATTTGTTTCAAAATATTACCAGGTATCACATATGCTTTGCACTGAAATGGACTAAGAGCATCCAAGCCTATTACTTACATAGTGTCCATTTTCATAACAGATGAATTGTGCAGCTAGTTCTTAAAAATTGCTGTTGTGCCATCAGCCATCAGCATCTGTTACTTTTACAGGTTACAGCTTATGTTGTATTGGACAGGGTTAAAGAGAAATTTTAAAATTTGTTTTCTGACTGTTGTTATAAGTTTTAAGTTCAGTTATAGACAGGGTCTTTAAGGTAGTGGACAGTAATTGTCCAAAACAAGCTTAACTTTATGAATTGGTTAGTGGAAATAATGCTGGACTCAAGAGTCCAGCTGAAATGTTGTAATAATGGTCACTTTCCAGCTGTCCTTCAGAAGGACAAGCAACAGTTTCTTCTCATATTGGTGAGCAGGAATTTTGCAGATATCTAGCAGGAAAGTTTGATTTAGCAGTGTTAAAGTACATGTGTTATGGATATTTAATTTGCATTGTTAGTTAGTGTTTTTTATTCATCATATGTTATGGATAATTGTATTTTAGATTTGACCTTGTCCAAAATCAAGTTTTTACGTGACCTGCATCATTGATTTTACTTTTGTAATTTATCTTACTCAGAGTCTAGAACATTGGAAATTCCCCATGAAATGCTGGGTCTACCTGTTGTTTACCACATTGTATATTATAATTTTAGTAACAGACCTTCTAATTATAAGTAAGATTTTATCTTATAAACATTTGGAACTTTTCAGAATGAACTTTTCCATTAGTTAATAGATTTTTTTTTGTTATAGAAAATGCATGACCTAAAATCTCATAGAGGACTATAAAATCTTGTTTATCCAGATTCTGAGCAGAATCAGTTGTATTATTGTTGTATCCAGTATTTCATTTGGCTGGAAATTATTTATTCAAAATATTTTATTTAAGTTATTTTTCTCTGGAAATACAAAGTGTTCAAAAATAATGTTCTTGGAAATAGAGACTTGGATTTATAGTGAAATTCAAATAGGATTCTATTCTTGGATTATTGTATTGTGATCTAACAAAAGACTGTTGGCACATCACTACAACATGGGCTGGGCACATACACTTTTCCAGCATTGGATTTATTTTTGGAATGCCACTGAAGTTTATTCAGAACTTTAATCATTAGGACTTATTTTTGAAATTTCTGGATTAATTTGGATTTATTTTGCAATGCCAGAGTTCTGTTTACTATTACATTCTTGGGAAAATAAATTATATGTGAAATTTTACAAATCTTGTTGCTTCTCACTTTTTTCTATTATTTTATGACCACAGAGTCATAAAACATGGAAAACAGTTAAATTGGAATATTTTAGAACAGGAAGTTGATAGCTTAATATGGCCATTAAAAACTGCCACCACTGTCTACACTTGCTTTTAAGTTTGGTCCAGCTGCAAAAAGCATAGACTGTGTTCTGCCATGTAATACATGGGCAGATCAGGGTCTGTGTTGTCTGTTCTACTGATTAATCCTAACAAACTGCATAGACCCAGATCTACCAGTGCATTATCTGATGGCAGATGGATCCGACTTTTAAGTGAGTATAGACATGAGCTGTATGGTGTAAATCTGAAAGTAGCAACAATAGATATGTGCAAAATTAAATCCATTCTCATTTCTATATACTGAGCTTCACCTGCGAGCAGATTTCCGAGGGAATTTCTTTTTATTTTCAAAATTAATTTTTTAAAATAGTTGAATAATGTATGATTATCTTGCATAATAATTCCCATTTGTTAGTGATGTATAATTTTCAAGACCAGACATCAGATCTTATTCTGTTCATGTCATGTAAGGGGGCTGATAAGGATGTTGAATAACACAAGCTGAACAGATTCACATGTCAGACTGTATTATGTGCATCAGTGGCTTCATAAATGGACTTGACTCCATGATAAAATTCTTGTGTTAATGGAGTTCTGACTGAATATTCTACCCTTTGTTTCTCAACTTTTGCTGTACTAGGTCTGTCACAAGTTTATACAAGTATGCCAGTGTGTTCTTTTATGAGCACAAATCTGCATTACATACTTTGCAAACTTAAAAGGCAAGAAATGCTGTCATTATCTACTGGAGAAGTTCATAATTTCAAAAATGAAATTATTACAGGATTCATTGCTCCAATTTGCAACTACAAATTCAGAATTGTTGAGTGAAAATGGTCTGGCAGCTTGGAGAATCATAATTCAATAAGTAAAAATTGAAAACAACACATTCTAATTACAAATATTTTCTATGTTTTACATTAAAATCACATTGAGCAGATTCAGTTTAATTTACAGCTTGATTTCATTTTGATTGAAAGATGGACAATTTCTACATTAATTTACAATGTTATTACTATTCTGTCTTGAAGCTTTTTAACTCATTCTGCCCCAATCTCGCCTGTAGGCATGATGAGGCTGTAACCTACTTTCAAGCACTGTGGTGTCAAGGTCATTTAAGATACACTGAAGTGGGTTGTATTACAATGAAGCAGACAGATGTAGTTCTACAATGATACCAAATATTTTATAATTTGGACTTTTTACTTGCATTACAAAATGCAAAGCAGTAAACATGTTTTGAGACATGATTTTTTAAAACTAAAAATTCACCTGTTTTCGTAATCAGATTTTGTGTGCAGATTTTAGACTTTTTGGCCTGTGATCTAAGGTAGACTGGTCTAAACTGCACAAGTGAACCTATGCAAAAAGTAGGATAAGTTGGGGATTAGAAGTTAAAGAAGTGGCCAGGAGTTGAAAAAGATGGGTCCAGTAAGAAAAGAAAATATAACTTAACTTTTACCCTTCTGCTCATGCGAGAGTCAAATAGCCAATGGAAAACTATGTTTCTTACCCTCATTTCAGGCCAAAATTACAAAAGCCTCCAGGGACAAATGTCAGTGTCCAGTCTAATATATTGTCTGTGTGGACAACCTCAGTTAATGGCATATAGCCAGAGAAAATATGAAGGGAAGATAACTCTGAAAAAATGTAGACATCAGTTAAAATTAGTAACAGTCCTACTTCTGTAATTGTAACTATGACTGAGGCTTTAACAATAGAAACTATCTTGAGAAGAGAATATAATTGTTAAGATCCTTTATAATGAAGCCAGGCAATACATTGAGAGATGGGTTAGAGAACTCTGTTTAATGCATTTTAATGGCTGGCCTGAGTTTGAAGCAGATGACTGCTGACAGCTCTCTCTCCGACACATCTACAGTTTAAATTTTGGCGATTTCTTTTCTCCGTATTTGGCAACAAAATTATTCAGACTCTGCAATATAAGTTTTGAAGGGCTATGAAAATAAGTTGGTTGCTCTATAGCTACTAAAGTTAGATAGGTACATTGAGCAATATATCACTCCAGGCTTACACAATAATTGGGCTGGATAGGTATACCAATAAACTCTAGCTCAGTATTACATACCAATATGATAACCAGTTTTGAATTGTATCAATCCAGCAAGAAATTAAAATCCAGCACACAATTAAATTTTATGTTAGTAATTTATTTTTGGACAGTAGCACAAAAATGTTCCTTAAGAACACTTATTAGGTCAATTAGGTGCTTTAAGAACACTTGTTAGGTCAATTGGGCTCTTTAAGAACACTTGTTAGGTCAATTAGGTTCTCTGAGAATACTTATTAGGTTATTTAAGCTCTTTAAGAACACCTGTTAGGTCAATTAGGTACTCTAAGAACACTGATTAGATCAATTATTCTCTTTAAGAACACAGTAGCATAAAGATGTTCCTTAAGAACACTTATTAGGTCAATTAGGCTCTTTAAGAACACTTGTTAGGTCAATTGGGCTCTTTAAGAACACTTGTTAGGTCAATTGGGCTCTTTAAGAACACTTGTTAGGTCAATTAGGTTCTCTGAGAATACTTATTAAGTTATTTAAGCTCTTTAAGAACACCTGTTAGGTCAATTAGGTACTCTGAGAACACTGATTAGGTCAAGTAAGCTCTTTAAGAACACAGATCAGTTAGACTTTTTAAGAAAACTTGTTATGTTGAAAATTCTCATACATTTTGACTTGTTTCTAGTTGTTTTTGAGTTATGTCATGATTTGGAAATTCTATTAACTGTTGTAAGTTATTTCGTTAAGCATATGATGCCACTTGTAAATTAAGTTCTTATAACACATCATTAAAAAATCTGGTTATGTCCAAGAAAAAAGTGGAAATTATTTAAAACTTGATAACTGATTCCAAACTCTACTGCTCAGTGACCAAGTGTTGCACTGCTGCTTACTTTGAAATCAGTTTAATAGCTTGGGATTAATGAATACATATTTGTGATGTACGGAAATGGGATATGTATTAAGTATTCTGTGCGATACTGCTATGTTTCCATTGTAGCTGTTTTAAGAGTGCTATATATTGATTGATTTTACTCCCTTGTTTAAAACTAATTGCATGTTTTAAAATTCAATCGGGTTTTTTATGAACACCATGATAAAACTAAAACTTATTCCATCCCACTGACTCTTTATTATCAAGGTGTAAGTATAATGCTTTTTTGAAAGCCTCTAATGGCTTGGTGACCATTAATAATTCAGGGAGTGTTCAGATGAATAGCTCTGGGGGATCTTCTTTCAGGGATTAAGTGCTAGTATTTCATGTTAGTGTGCATTAATAATTAAATTTGCACTTGTAGCATATCTTTTATTGAATAAATGCTTTATCATGCAACAGCGTCTCCCTATGGCTTTGGACTGTGGACAAAATTTAAATTGTTTGGGATGATATAAACACATTTAACAATTTATTCAAATATTTTTAGCCACCTTGTGTGAGTAAAAGGTGCAAGCATTTATGGCATCTAAAATTCTTGGTTGATAAGAATGCTTAGGTGACACAATCAGACAAATCTATTGTTTCACATTATGCCAGTCATCATTCCTATAATATCATGTGAATTAAGTTGTGCCAATATTAAGGTTTTGTCTTCGTTGATAAGAAATGAGCTTTTATAATGCCAATCAATACACTCTTTTTAGAGTCATCATTTTAAGCATTATTGGCCTAATCATCTCTGCTTGGAGTATAAGAACAATGCTGTTATGGTAATGCCAGTCAAAAATTCATTTCAGTGTTCATTTTGAGCATTATTGGCCTTATCTTCTGTGCTTGGAGTATAGGAATGTTATGCCCTTATGATAATACAAGTTTATAGGCTCTTTTCAGTGTCTTCATTTTGAGCATTATTGGCCATATATTCTGTGCTTTGAGTATAAGAACAATGCTGTTATGGTAATGCCAGTCAAAAATTCATTTCAGTGTTCATTTTGAGCATTTGGCCATTTTCTTCTGTGCTTGGAATATAGGAACGTTATGCCTTTATGATAATACAAGTTTATAGGCTCTTTTTCAGTGTCTTCATTTTGAGCATTATTGGCCTTGTCTTCTGTACTTTGAGCATAATAAAATAATGCTAAGTGCAAAGCAATGCCTGAGAACAGTGCAGCACAAAGAACAAATTACATGATGCTTTTATATGGGCTTCAGACTACTATTTGTTTTAAAGCCAGTGATCCAGCCGTCTGGTTTCAGAATTTAAAAAAAATGGCTACTAACTATTTGAGATGAAAATGGATTGACTGTTTTTGCTTTATTACATAAACTTTGGTCTATGTATTGTAGTTGACAACAGATTTAATTTTAATTTGATATCCCATGTTTAATTTCTTGCTGGCAAAATAGCATATGAGCTCTTGGTGAGAGGCGATGTTCTTTTTGGTGTAGAGCAGAGGGTTCCATTTTAACAACACATTTCTCTTTAAAATAATGCCATGGAATGTCAGTTTTTTGAGGCTGAAAAAATATTTTTCTAGCTCTATTGAATGGAAGCATATGGTTTGAAAACCAATCTGGTGCTGAAATTATTTTTACTTTTTAATAGATTATTTTCTAGGAGAAATTTATTAGTGGTCTGATCCCTGTAAGGGTTGGGGCTGTGTATATATATCCATGACAACGATGCACATCTTTGTATTTGTTTCAGTACCATTGATTAGTTTATGAGATATTACAATAAATGGATCTTTTTCAGAGTAAATTTGATCCGACACAAGTGAAAATGCAAATGATTATGGAAAAAAAATCCTGTGAAGATTCAGAGTTATATTGTCAGATTAGTTGTCACATTTTTTAACTCTGTCTAACTCTGTCTGTCTGTCTGATATTGAAGTCCAACACCAATATCCATCTGAACAGTTATATTTGCATTGCAGGCAAAGTTCTCAATTTCATGATATGTATAAAATTGATCATAAATGCACAGCTTCATTTTTTTGGTCACCATATTAATTGCTTTGTTATTTTGAGCTACACAGAGTACCTAAATTTAACAACAGGGTTGAAAGGTGTTTCTTCCACTCTGAAATTCATTGCATTATTATACTTACCATTACAATAATTGTTGATAATGTATCTCTGTGTTACCTCACAGCAAATTCACTTTCCTTAATTCATCTCAGATGTAAAAAATTGCAAAAATTGCAATATCTTAACAAGTATGCTTTTCTCACTGAACCTGACAATAAATTTAGGAATGTATTACCTGTTATTATCAGATAGACTCTCTCACTTTCAATACAATATTTAAATAACTTAAGTTTTAATCTACTTTGTAACTCCAGGTGCCAAGACATTAGTTGGAATGGGTTATAATCAGTGCTGGATTTAGATAAAGCAGGCACTAAGCTGTGGGAAGCTATAGAGGCAATATTTGGTATAAAATAAATTTGAGAGGCTGAGACTTGAGTTCAGACTTTGGGGCTCTAAGCTGTAGCTTGTTTAGCTTATGCCTAAATTCAGTACTGGTTATAATTTAACTACATTTAGACCATTGTTTGCATCTCATTGTAACATATTTTAACACTTTAAGTGAGGATGTATTTCATATTTGTAAAATTACAATTAGGAACTTAGTGAAAGTGCATTCTCTCAGAGATTGAACGAATTTTGAGCAGTATCTTGTTGGCTGTAGTTTGGTTGAAATTTTTTTCTTATTATTCATGATCTGATACATTTTAGAATTCAGACTTCACAAGCTTCAGCAGAATTAAGTGACACATGTAAACTAGTTAAAGTGAGTACAGTAGAACCTCTCTTGAAAGACCACCCTTTCTGCCATAAAATTATGGTCTCTCAAGACAGGTGGTCTCTCATAACAGGTCGGAATGCTATATAATCATTAAATTTGTGTGTTGAGAATATAGTCTCTCAAGACAGGTGGTTTCATATAGCAGTGGTCTTTCAAGGCAGGTTTCGCTGTACTAAATATAAATAATTTCTTAGTGTATTTTATATATGTATTCTTGTTCTATTCCACAATTCTCCATTTATGACAAGAATCTTGACCAGCTGCTAACCAAGTTAGTTGCAAAAATAAATGTACATTCTTTATAATATACGGTAATTATGACAAGGGATAGATTACTCTTTTTATGCCCCAAGTTATACTTTTTGCAAGTTATATTAGCAATAATTATGCTTGTACCCCCTGGAAGAAATTTGGTATTTAGGTGATTACTATATTTGAGTCTATTTAATTTAAAATGATCATCTATTTTGTTCATTGGGAAATGTTTATATTTTTCTGAATATTTTAGTGAAGATAAACACTGGACAACAAGCTTGTTCAATATATATCAAACATTTGGCCCCCTCCCCACTTTATATCATCTTTGTGCAACATAGAATATTTTTCTAAATTGTATTTTATGTAAATTATTATAGTATAGACCATTCAGTATACACACCATGTTTTACTTTGTTTATTAATATGAATATGCATGTGATTATATGACAGTCACTCAAAGGGGATTGTGTGTCCACATGATGGTTTATAAAAGTCACAAAGACAATAATAACATATTCCTCACAAGGGGATTGTGTGTCCACATGATGGTTTATAAAAGTCACAAAGACAATAATAACATATTCCTCACAAGGGGATTGTGTGTCCACATGATGGTTTATAAAAGTCACAAGGACAATAATAACATATTCCTCATAAGGGGATTGTGTGTCCACATGATGGTTTATAAAAGTCACAAGGACAATAATAACATATTCCTCACAAGGGGATTGTGTGTCCACATGATGGTTTATAAAAGTCACAAGGACAATAATAACATATTCCTCACAAGGGGATTGTGTGTCCACATGATGGTTTATAAAAGTCACAAAGACAATAATAACATATTCCTCATACCATATTTGCCATGTTTTTTTTTAAGCAATCACTTTTCATTTTAAATAATTCATTTCTTCATCCCAGTTTTTATTCCCAACTAAGTGATGTATTTTCTTCCTCTCAGAATTGGAAGAGAAACAAATCTCATTTTCTAGCAGCAAACTACATTGATTTTTCTTTCACTGTATTCCCATGTCTTCACCACTAGCATCTGACAGCAGATGGAAATTCCATAGATTGTGGAAATAATTGACAGTGATTATCTAATGTAATTATCAACTCTGAAGGGTCAATACAGATAATTTAATTTTGTAAATTATCTGGCTTGCACTTTTTTTTGATGTCAGGTGTCTCTTGCTCCATTTGTCCACAGAAGAATGGGATCAAGTCTAAGCACACTCTCTATCTGTTATAATGTATTTACCATCAGACCCAATTTTGTAATTAGTTTTTATTTTTAATTTGATTTTAAAGCTTGTTTTTTTCTCATAGACCATTAAGAATCATATTAACAGAGTTATTTTTGGTTATAAGGGTACACACTGTTTTAGTATAAGTATGTGGAACAAACATCCTAAGTCATGCATTCAGCAAGTGAGGTCACATGATATGCACATTACCTCTGATTTGCCTGCAAATGTGAAAATTGTTCTTTAATTTTTATTTATATATTCTATTGTGTAGGTTTTCACAAATTTTGTTCAGTTGGAAGTTGGTATGAATGCTAAAATTGGTGCAAAGTTGATCTTGACCACAAAGACTTGCTAAACACTTTCAGAATTCTTCTGATAAATTGCTGTACTATGCTGAACATTTTCTTACATCAAGTTTTCTTGCTGAAAATTTGCTTGCACAGTATTTTTCTATTGTTAATTTTTGCTAAAACTTGTGAATTATCTTAAAAGCTGCTAAACTCTTCACCAAAGTTTTGAATTGACCCTGCAGCAGACGTGATGTCTACACCCACATAATTTTGATTCACTTGCCTGTTTTCTAGAATTTGTCCCAGTACCTGAACATTCATTTGATGAGGATAGATAGAAAGATGTGTCTTTGCACTTTATTTTTTTTATTATTTTATGCTTTCTTCATTAATATGAAACATTTTTGTCAAAACTTTCATTTTTGCATTGGTAAAGGTGTTCATGTTGGTGACAGTAAAGTTTTAAATGAAACTTCCTACAGAAAATTTTCTGGCGCCTGTAGATACAATAGACATAAACTTGTAGACCACTCTGGTGGCCTAGTGGTTAGAGCATCTGCCACGGATGCGGGGGATTCGTGGGTTTGAAGGCTTTTAAGACTTTTAAAAATGGTACTAACAGCTGCCTCGCTTAGCACTCAGCATTAGGAGGTTAGTGTTAGGACTGGTCGGACTGGTGTCAGGATAATGTGACAGGGTGGGACATCATCTTACATGTCTGCAGCATGATGCCCCAGTGTTAGACATCACCATAAACTGCCACACTGCAGACATTGAAGCAGTAGGACTGAAAAATTGTTAAAGCTACATTAAAAATCATAATCACATCACATCACATAAACTTGTAGATCTAGTTTATGTAACTCACATTCGGCAACAATACTAAGGTAAAGACTACAAAGTACAGTATGCCTTATTTTAAAATGAATGCACCAATCCCACACACCACCACTGAGTCTGAACAGCATATTCAAAGAACTGAGAACAATCACTGATTTGAAAGAATTGAGAACAAACCCTATCTTGAAAAAGCTGAGAACAACTGCTGACTTGAAAGATTCTGAGAACAATCACTGACTAGAAAGAATTGAGAACAAACCCTGACTTGATAGAACTGAGAACAATCACTGACTTAAAGAACTGAGAACAATCACTGACTTGAAAGAATTGAGAACAAACCCAGACTTGAAAGAACTGAAAACAAACCTTGACTTGAAAGAACTGAGAAAAATTTTTGACTTGAAAGAACTGGGAATAGTTCATGACTTGAAAGAAATGGGGGCAGTCCATGACTTGAAAGAACTGGGAACAGTCCATGATTTGAAAGAATTGGGAACAATCCCTGTCTTGAAAGAGCTGAGAACAATTTCTGACTTAAAATAACTGAGATCAATCCCAGACTTGAAAAAACTGAGAACAGTTCCTGACTTAAAAGAACCGAGATCTATCCCAGACTTGAATGAACTGAGAAAAGTCCCTGTATGTAGTAACTCATCAGGCTGATGGCCAGACATACTTTTATGTAAATGCTTTAATGTAAATGCCCTTTATGATGTTGTTGGTGACATCAGCTTGGTATCCAATGATTTTTCTGAAAAGTCTTTGGTTTAAATCATGCTCCCTTACTGCTTATTTTAATTATTCATTTACAATTGGGTTTTTAATTTCAATTAAAACTTTTTGACAGCTTTATTTCCTGATGACTTTATATATATATATATATATATATATATATATATATATATATATATATATATATATATATATATATATATATATATATATATACACACACAGCCTTGAATGTAAACTTCATAGAAAAACTCATATTTCTTATATTTCTTATCAGAAATTTCAGATGTGCATCTGTGATGCTATCCGTGTGGCACCCTGCTTGTTTATAAGACAAGTCCAGCTGCAAAGAACACAGTCTGATCTGCCATTACATAATACACCAGCAGATCTGGGTCTATGCAGTTTGTTTGGAGTAATCAGTAGAACAAACAAGATAGACCCTAATCAGCAGATGCACTGTGCTATGGCACATCAAGATCTTTTGTTGCTTGCTGTTTGATTTGACTTATAAGTGAGTATATATGGTAGGCATTGCCTTTGATTCAGCACCAAATTTTTATACTCACTGATATTTCCATTGTTATACCTTATGGTTCAAAGCTGAAAGTCGGTTGCTTTTAAGGAGGTAAATAAAATGGATGCAGAAGAATTGGGTCAAACTTCTGTCAATCAATCTTCCAACAATGCTTGGGTCATGCCTCTCATATTTTGCACACAATGTTGATTACTTTCCATTTTTAAGTTTTGGGGAGAATCATCACTTGAGTATCTTCGAGCTTTAGGAAAGTTTTAGCTTTGAGTTTTCATTAAACAAACAGCAATGAAGATCTAAAAATCAATTACTCTTATACATCAAAAAGCCTTGAGGCAAGATTTTTGCCCAAGTTATTAAAACTCTCAAGATTAAATATTTTGATACCTTAGCTACAAGTATTATTCAGAATATATATATATATATATATATATATATATATATATATATATATATATATATATATATATATATATATTTTTTTTAATTGACTGCATTTTCGACAGTTTGATTGGATGTAAACAATCATATGATACTCATCTGGAATTTTTTACACATTGATAAATTTTGTGGACTACTTTTCATTCCTTGTTTCAAAGTCATTTTGTATGAAATTTTATCTATATCAACACATTACACCATAATAATAGCAACAAGAAGTCCCTCCCCGATGATTTCCTCTAAAATATAGAAACCCCAGATTAAAATCACTCTTTAGAAGTTAAAACAACGTAATTGCACAGACCATCTTAGATACTCCAATCTTCTCTCCTTCTGCTGAAGAAGGCATATGGCAGACTTTACAAGCCAATCTTCAGAATTTATTTCATTTCACTTCATAACATGTTCCAGCAGCAGTTAAAGGTCAGGGTCATATGATGAGCAGGGGATATCAATAAAAATGACATGTTGCTTTTGAAACATCAAAATGCACAGAAAGCATGAATAAGCATGAACAACGAATGCTATAACAATATGTGCCATATGAAAGCATAATGTTAAAAACAGGAATAACCTGTTTTAAACTGCATCAGCCATTTTTTAAAATGAAAAAAATAATCATAACAAGCTCCATAGAAAACTGCAACGACCTGCTTTCTCTACAATATATTACTACATAAAAATCGACTAAGTGGCTAATGAAGATGAGGCTATGAATTCTTTTGCAGTGAAGAGGCTAATTAAAGAAAACTTTTTGAGCTACCAATAAGAGAATGCTTGGTTGATGAAATCTGCTTATATGATGACAGAATGGAAGTTAATTGGAATTACATATAAGGATTAAATGATCTTTGTTGGATATTTATTGATGTGTAAAGTGTTACCTAATTACTAACAATGTTAACAGAATCTCCTTCAGTACACATTAAAAAAATGCCCAACCCTGATTATTTAATCCAATGATAATTTCAAATGATATAAAATTTGTGTTTTACGGTTTAAAACTTTAAGGATCTAAACTTTGAAAATTTAGCAAAGTAAATAAACAAATTTTTTTTCCACAAACTGATTGAAATTATGAGAATTGCTCTTTAGGTTAGAAATAGCATCTGTAAAATGTTTCCTTGACCAGGAATCCACATTATAATTACTATCTGTTGAGCAGATCACAATGTATAAATATTTCTTTTGTCTGCTATAATAATTGCATTGGCTCAATCTGGAGATCAAGATTGATGGTTGGTGTTGCATTTTTGGTAATTATTTAAATTAAACTGTAAAAACAAATTGTTTTCTTTATGTTTATGTTGTAATTATTTAAATTTAACTTGACCATAAAAACAAATTAATGATTCATCTTTTAGTGTAGTTTTGTAATTATTTAAGTTGAACTTGGTTGTAAAAGCGAATGGATTATCAGGTCTATAGAACAGGGGAGCTATTGTGCTTATTGACTGCATGAGGATTATAACTCCATCAAGTACACTAGAGGCATGGTCTGACACATGCTTGACATATTGCATGATTCTGATACCAGTAATAGAGCATTTTTAATGGGCTCAGAATGAGATAATGAAAATAAAATAAAATTTATTGTTCACTAAAATAAATTTGGCCCAAAATTTGTATCAGTCTGTGAAGCAATGAAATTAAAGTGCAGTAGATCACTGTTTTAATCCATTTAAGGTGAACAATTTGTTCTTTTTGCATTTATTCCATTGAATGGTAAATTAGCTATTTTGACCTGTTCTCAGCAGAACATTGTATAATTGAAAGACTACTTCAGTGAATGCCAACAAAAAATTTTTTTCTTGGGATAGAAAATACTATTTGCCTCAGTTGATAAACTATTCATTACCAAAATTTAAAGTGATTTTGGATAACCTGGTGTATTAATTGTTTGAGTTATTAAATTTTGATAATATAACAAATTTAAGCTACTGGAAAAATTTACTTTTTTCTAGTATTATGAATTTAAAATGACCATGTTGGTGTTTTTTTTTTAAATTTGTAAACATTTATGATCTATTTAAAATTGAAAGAGAATATACACACTTATAGTCCAGCCAGACTCTGCTCAGACCCAGATCTGCCACTGCATTGTGTGAGGGCAAAATTTCATAAACTTTTAGAGGCTGCTATCATGTTATATGAGAGGGTTATTACCTTCTGTGCATGAAGTAAGAGGAAACTTCACCGGAGATTGAACACATGAGATCAGAGGTCAAGGTGACAAGGGCATTGTTTTAATTTTAAATATGTGGTCACTGGTTAAGTATTTGCTTTTTTTTATCAGGGAATAATTTCAATTTTCATGAATTGAATGTGTTTTGATTGAATGTAAATGGTCATGTGATATACTGATGTGGAATTTTTTTAACATTTATAAATTTTTCAAAGTACTTTTGGTTCCCTGTTTCAAGATCATTTGATGTGAAGTTTTATCTATATCAATACCATACACTCTAATAATAACAAAACAAGCTCCCACTCATCAACTTCTGTGGTTTCTAATAAAAAATAACAAGCCACAGATTAAAATCACTATTAGAAGTTAAAACAATGTAATTGCAAAGACAAACCTGCACTCCAACACTTGCCTGTTTTGCTGCTGAAGGCCAATGGCATGATTTAGAAGCCAATCTTTAGAAATTATTGCATTTCACTTCAACAGCATGTAACTACAGTGGTTATTAAAGGATAGGGTCATATTCAACCAAGGGATCACACTAAAACTGGACACAAATATGTTTTTGAAATACTGGAATGTGTAGAAAGTAATAACAAAGTTGCTATAACAACACTTGCCATCCTCAAGTATAATTTTCGAGGAAGTGAAAAGAATATTCCTGGTTTAACCACAAGAACCATTTTTTATTTATTAAAATAATGATCATAACAATATATCACTGGCATGACCAGCTTTGACATTTTACCTCATATAACTGTATAAAGAAAATGATGAAGACAGGGCCATGTATTCTATCACAGTTAAGAGGCTAATGAAGGAAAACTGTGATGTACATAGATGAAACAGCCCTTATAATTTGTAGTTGAGAGGTCATGGTCAAATGTTTCATTTGAATGTGCCACCAAGGCCACTGTGACTTCTCTATTTTTAAGACAATGTGCATGTATTAGCATATTTTTTTTATTTTCTTTTGAAAATGAGGTATAATTTTTTTTGTGCTAGATAGAGCAGATTAAGCCATCTTATTTTCAACAAAAAATTTAAGAAAAACCTATTTAAGAAATTAATAGCAAGACACATGTTCATGCAAAGTAAAAACATTGTGGCTTGTGTGTATAATGTTCACCAGTATGGAACCATGTTGTCCATTGCTAAAAGCACGGTAGTTTTGTCCAACTGATTGGTTACTTTTCTTCAGCTGTAGTTTAGATCACTTAAATGTTATCTCTGTTCCTTTTTTTCAGAGGTCCTTTTAGTGTTGTTAGAAGATGTCTACACAAGGAGACAGGGAGGCAGTTTGCAGTAAAGATAGTGGATGTGGCAAAATTCACCTCCAGCCCTGGACTCAGTACAGAAGGTTATAGACTGTCATTGATAATTTTATCTTATTTTGCATCAAATAATCAGTCCTCATACTCCTCTGCCACCAACAGTTAGTTGTATATTCAAAATTTCAGCTGATGGCTGACCAAGAATGTACCGAGGTCACTGACTTACTTTGCATACTCGATTATAAGTCAAGTCAAACAGCAAAGACCCAGATCTGCTGTAGCATAATGCACCTGCAGGTCAGGGTCCATCTTGTTTGTTCTACTGATTACTCATAACAAACTGCAAAGGCTCAGATCTGCTTGCGCACTTTGTGACAGCAGATCTGGGTCTTTGCAGTTTGCAGTTGGACTTGACTTATAAGCAAGTACATACAGTACCATGCTCATCTGTACATTAGTAATGTCAGATAATTCTTCCTACAACAGGGACTGTTCTGTACAGGGCATATGTTCTTAAAATAAGTGAAAGAAAAAGCAACAAGCTTTAAAGTCAACAAATTATTTGTTTTTGTAGAATACAAAGTAAGAATGTAATAAATAGGAACTTATGGTATTATGAATCAAATCCTTAAAAGATTATAGAATTACACAAGTCCTAATAATTTAAAATCTTTAATAAGATTCAGTAGAAGTCCAAAGTTAATCCAAAAATGAAGGTGAAGATGTGTCTGTAACGGGGGAGTTTTAAAAAATTAAAATCCTCCCTAATTGATTCGGCGTCATTAGCTAAGAAATGATCTCCATCAGTGTTATTGCCCAGTGTGGACGGATATATGGAACATTACAGACAGCTAAGCAAATTATTGAAAGAAAATAAACAACAACGAGCTCCCTTTCAATAAGTAAAAATACAAAATTTCAATCAATATATATTCAAAAGAAAATCACATTTCATCCAACAGATTTACTAAATTAAATGTATTCAATGCATAACCAAATTTTACTTTCCAAACAATTAATGCATAACTAAAGAAATTCATTTTCCTATCTAACAGATTTACAGTGACAGAATTTAGTAGCAGTGTCCAATTTTACATCATATTTTGAGTGTTGAATTTTGAGTGCAATTCCCACACTTCGACAGCATCACTTGATGTGTTTCCTCTTGACTTGTTCCATCTGATGCGTGTGCATTGGTCCCCTTTTGACCCTTGACTATTCCGACCTCTTGTAGATGTAGGATTGCTCTTGACTCATCGGGTTCCTTGACTTATCCCTGCTTTCTCCTTCCTCTCATTCTGAGTATAAAGCTACTTCCTTAAATATATAGTATGCATCATACTAGACAAATTCCACTATTCATCTGCATATATATATATATATATATATATATATATATATATATATATATATATATATATATATATATATATATATATATATATACACACACTATATGTTTCGTATCAGATAATTGATTTATACTGCACAAATTCTAACATAATGTGATCTTAACAAGTAGCTATCTGTACAGATTATGTGTTTCAGTAAAAACCGTTACTTTAGTACGAATGACCTTAGCTCGAAGTTCATTTCACTCAGGCTTCTCATTGGTCGCTGGTTCTATCCAGGGATTTTCTGGTTTCTTTCTCCACCATTAATAAATGCCGCCATGTATAGCCTATCCTGTGCTGAAAAATGGCATTAAGCCCCACAACAACAACCACAACAACATGTCTTATTTACATTTGGCTAGTCAATGCAGTTCAATAAAATAGATGTTCAATTACTTATGACATAATATCCATTAAATCTAGCTCCATTAAAGTAACCTGCATGATCATTTAAATATTGCCAAATCATATATACATATACACTTGCCATTAACCTCATGATAGTGATTATTATCCTACACAGAGAATCAATTCATATATCCTAAGAAATATGACACATTTGTATATTAGGGTTAATTCATAAATCCCTTTTACATTCTACACATTGAATATTTAATTACATTCAATTCGTCAATTCTCTCAATGAATGTTTAATTGTAAAATCAAAGAATTAAATAACATGAAAATATCAGTCGTGTCCTACAAAATGAATACACAATGCAGGCATGAATCATAAGCATATCAAAACATTTGCAAACAAGCCAAACAAATCATATAGAATATTTAAAATGGAAACTAAAATTGTGTACCTTAACGCTGTTTCTTTCCAAACAAAGTGTCCTAGCCTATAGCCTGTTTTACTTTATAAAACATCTGTATGGCCCTTTTCTTGAGGTTCCTTTTTAAAAAGGAGCACTACTGTCCAGGTTTTCTCCAGAGTAGACTTAGTCTTCTATCAAGAAAAATTGGACTAAAAATTTTTGGCAAGTCAGTACTCTTAAATTGTTAGTTTCCCAAAGTGTACGCCCTTCATTTCTTTGACCAATCAGGAATAACTGTTAATACAATTTCTTTCCAACAGATTTCATCAGCCTAAAATATGCTGCAATTAGCTTCCTTTGAAAAATCAATTTTTTGATGTATGCCTCTTTTATAACTGTTACAGTCGAGTTTTTATTGAATGCATGTCACTTTACTGGTAAAATAAGCTTAATGTAACCATTTTATGTGTTCAGAGATGAAATAAAGAAATAATCAGTGAACTTTCTCAAGATCTTTCTGGGGGCCCCAGGTGGCCTAATGGTCTAAAGTGCTCTCCATTACTGGTAACTGCCATCTCACCTCTGTCTGCATGAGTTCGAGTCTAAGATTTGGCAAATGTGGATATATGAGAAAGCTTGCCAGTAGCTTCTCGTGGGTCGGTGGTTCTTTTTGGTGTTTTCCTGGTTTCTTCCTCCACCATTAATACTGGCCACCATGTATAGCTTATCATGTGCTGAAAAATGGCATTAAGCCCCACAACAATAACAACAAGAAGACATTTCTGGCTTCACTATGTTCACTTCAAAGCACAATTTATTTGACCTTAAGTTTCACTAAGTCTTCAAAGTTCAATACATCACAGTGTCTGTGATAGCTCCTAGAATGTTGATTTGCCAATAGTCTTTAGATGAATCAATGTAATATAATTCCAGGTTTGAATTGACGGTAAATTCCAACAATGTTCTATTTATCAGAGTACATTTGTATTTCCAGAAATAAATATTTGAAGAAATAAATTCCAGCCAAGTTGGACACAACATATAATACAACTTGCAAGTGCTATATCTTAAAACACAAATGAAAATCCTCTCAATTACAAGATTATATAGCTCTCTACTTGACATCAGGTCACAGTTTGCATTTTCTATGAAAGGAACTATTACTTAATAAAAAATATCCCTTCTAGAATGATCCTGACATTTAAAAAATAAAAATATTGGTTGTTATTAGAAGCTATAACCTTGAATATGTCAAATACACTAAGGTAATTCCAAAACCAAGACCTTGACTAAAATAAACATATTTACTTCTATTAATAATAATTCCATTTTAAATCCATACACATAGAGGATAGTTGTTTACAGAAAAATATTCAGGTAGAAAGGAAAGAACTCATTTTGGACATGGTCAAGTCCAACATAACAATGTTACATTACAGTAACATGTAATGAAATAAAAAAAATATAAACAAACAAACTAACCAACAATATGAATTAAATATGCATAACAAGCTTTGTTGTGCATTAATTGGAGAGAAATATTCATGTAGCCCTGTGCTGTTGACCTTAAGTTAAAACACATGTATTTGAGAATGCACTCTGCTGTCATTGAGACAGTGTTTGCTCTGTAGACTGAATACATGTATCTCAGTAATTGGAACAAATGTTCAGGCACACAGTTTTTATTATACCTAACAATCAGTAATTATTTAATATCAGCATCAGATATTGCCAAACAGCTTTTAATAAGAAATTTTCAGAATTTAAAATAAATTCAAACATTTTTGTCAACACATATAAGATAAAGATAAGATGAGATAAGAATCTTTATTTCAGACAACATAGTCCATACAGCTAAATTAAAATATAAAGTAAAATTATTTTTAACTTGAAAGAGCATAGATATTATGTCTAATATACATAAAGAGCTACAACAATTGATGGTTCATTGTATTGTTAAGAATGAAATTAAGTGGTGCATTTAAAGAGCAGTTTGTTCCATAATATGAGAATTTGAATGACTGTCATAGTTCCACAAGATTTCAAGGTACAATTCTTACTATTAGATATTCCTGTCATCATTGAGAACACATGCTTTTTCGTAACTTCATCAAAACTGAAAAAAACGTTATAATTTACAAACATGTTGGAGACACTGTTCCAACATGGCAGGCCCAATAGAAAATTTATACTCTGATTATAAACAATAGCTAGTTTTCATTTCATACATTCACTAAAGTTTATTACTTCTAAATAAACTTTAGTAAAGATTGACTACTGTTTTTGTCTTTTACCATGAGGACATGATGTTTACACAGAAGAACAGTAAAGCCAGAAGTTTAACCAAATGTTACTTCCTGTCATGATAAACTTGGTTCAGGATCATGTGTGAAGAGCTATTTGGGTGGAGTAAGATGATTAAGATGAAAGTAACATTGATAATGTGGGTCTTCCCACATGGGTTTAGCTTTCTGTGGAGTAATCTGTAGCCAGATGGTTTCTTTCTGTCTTTCAAGTCTTCCCTTCATTTAGCAACAGTTCACAATAAGCCAATCTCCTCCTGATTTTGCTTTTCCGACATTGATATTTATCATAGTCATTGATATACAAGACTTTTTCATCCTGATTTTCTGTATACTTTGTTTCCTAGAGCCCAAGTAAATGTTCATTATTATTTATTAGGATTATACATATTTTCACTTAATCCATCTTTCCATGAATACCCTGAATGTTTAAATGACCTATGATAACCCCTTTTAAGAAACAAGTAAGAGGCACTCATAGGGACATTAACAGTATAGAAACTGTGTTCACAGTAGTCCTTGCTACAGTTATTAATACTAACACCATATTGAACATCAGCATGGGAGTTTCTACATGTACTTGTATTTAAACTATGTAAAATGCTAAAAGTCATTGCTGAGGTATTTTATATTTATGGTAATGAGAAGGGATTCAAAAATTATACTGATCTTTATCCTTTATCTTAACCATTTTAAATGACAATTTAACTTACTGTATCAATGGGATGAAATCTGTCTTGACAAGGGATGTCAACACTATATGACATGGATGAAATCTGTCTTGACAAGGGATGTCAACACTATATGACATGGATGAAATCTGTCTTGACAAGGGATGTCAACACTATATGACATGGATGAAATCTGTCTTGACAAGGGATGTCAACACTATGACATCATTGATTCTGGGCTGTACAGATCCACTTGCCAGATGCTGGTGGCAAGTTATGATTTGGATTGGGAAAACTCAAGTTTGCTTGATACATGTCCGTAAAAACAAATTTTTTCAGTTTATCACATTCTTCTATTTCTGCTTGCATTTTCTTTCATCTTTTGATCTTTTTTCACATAATGTACTAACAGTCATTTCCATTTTGTAGTCAGTATAAAGGGAAGTTTAACAATTCTCACAGAGACTTGACATTGTGAATATATATCCTCTTGTAGAAAGTTTTGAAAACTTTAGAAAATATTTATGTTTTTACTTCTCAGTTGCAGTTTAATCATAATAGTTTTTATGTATATAGGATTCACCAACATTTAGGTCAGACTCTAGCAAATGAAATTTTGTGAGCTTCAGTATGCACTGAGCTTGCTGACCAGATATTTGGTGTCAGGGATTGTTTTGATGCATGTTGCCAATTTTACAGTGACTAGGTGATAATTGTTAATAGAATGGTTCAAAAGATTTATTTGACAGGTGTGTTTCCTAATACAAAGTATTGTCTTTATTTGACAGGTATGTTTCCTAATACAAAGTACTGTCATCTAATAATAAGCCACATGGATTTTGTTTATCAAGTGTGATTGATGTACCAAAAATCTTGCACACCCCAGGAGTGTTCATAATCAGTTGTTTACACAATTATTATGGGATACCAAGCCATAATTTCTGTTTTGCAAATTTACATAAATGGATCAAATAAGTCTTCTGAAATAATACAGTTTATAAATTAGTACAGTACATCTTGATTTCATCAATATTGTTGTACAGTAGTTGAAGTGACATAGCTGCAACCATATATTGGCAAAACAGAAGAAAAACAAACTCAGTGAAGGTTCCACAATCAAATCTAATGAACATTTGGAAAATAAAATTATTTGTTTCATTTTTCAATTCATTGCTGTCTTTCCAAACCCCATATCTATCTATCCATCACTCTGTATGTACTAATTATCTGGCCCAATATATGCTCTTCAGCCAGTCCTATGGGACAGATACCCCATATTTTGAATGCTTCATTTTCATATCAAATTATAGTCTAGTATCTTGTCTTCAATAAAATAAAAGTTGGAAGATTACTGTCAGTTTTCCATTGTCAAATCATTGCAGTTATTTACTTGAAACTCACAGAACAGGACAAATTATGTATTAATTGATGATTTATTATCTGGGTAATGATTAACAAAAATCGGTTACAACTTCATAATGAATAAAAAGAGCAAGATCATCTGTATGGATAAAATGTATGTAATTGTTATATCCAATAAAGTTCTCTATCATTAATAAAAATAGTGCTATTTTAGAGCTCTGGATCAGATTTAATAATTTCTATTATCTGATATTTAACACAATCTATGCTGTGGTAAAACAAATTAAAGTGCTTAGACATTGAGGAATCTTTATGATTCCGGATATATCCTTCAGGAGCTCTGTTATTTTCACTTGGAATTCCCTTTTTGTTTCATCTACATATTGTTTAGCACATTTCTTGCAGGTGAGTAAAAAGATGACATTGTATTTGGTACAGTGTCCTCTAAGTTTTGATTTATATTTAAGGATAGTAAATGAACTTTTAAAGATTTTAAATTTATCTATTTTACTGCAGAAACTGCAATTATTGGACTTGCAATCTGATAAAGGTTTCTCCAGAAAGACAAATATGTTTGTTAGAAAATTTAGCTCTTATTAATTGGTTACTGAGTTTATAACCGATCATCAGGGCAAAACTTGGTTGATCATGAAAGTTCTCTGGGACACTCAGTTTTATAATAAGCCAGAGATTTTTGATTACATATGGGAGGAAATAATTATCTTTATCACATGTAAAGATAGCTGGTATCACATTGCAGTGCACTGAACATTTTTTTAATTGGCTTTAGTAATTCTGCAAGAACTAGCTGACTTAAATTTTGAAAAGCATGTATTAGAATCATAGTTGGAAAACCTTTTCTTTCATAAAATTTTTGTTTTTAAAAGTTTGATTGTTTAGTACAGGTTTGTCTAAGTCTTAGTACATGACTAACAGTAAAGGACCAAATTTTTATTCCAGCTTTCTTTGTTAGAATTAATTATAGTAGAACACACTTAGCTGGCATACAAGTACTATTAACCAGATTTATGGGGAAATGACCACCTTGTTTTAGCCATAAGGTACAGATTAATTCAAGTGAGGCCAGGCCTTATTAGTTTTTAATTAAGGGTTGAGTTTCTTAAAACATACTGCACAGGAATAGAGCTTTGTTCTGTTTAAAACTGATTTTGGAAATCAGCACAGTTGTGGATGGTTGTTGATTGAAATAATGCAGTGTTTAATACTGGTAAGGTGTGAATTATTTTAAATCTGATTGGTCATGCTGTGGAAGGGAGCATAGTTACACTGGAAAATCTTGAGTTTGGATATGCTGGAGAAAAATTGAATCTTCAGTCTACCATTCTCAATGAGAAGGGAGTTGGGGTAAGAGCTGGACTCTGTGAAATTTAAAGAGCAAATTTTAAATTTCTTGAAAAATAATTAAGTGTCATCCAAGAAAGAGATGGTTGTCTGGAGGTTTGACAGACACAAAAGCAGAAAAAGAAACGAGGAGAGAGAAAAGTACAACCCATTACAATGCTTTAACTTAGTTGTGATAATGTTTTCTTTTATTTTGAGGCAAGCTCAAATCTCTCAAGTGCAAGTTCATTTATCCAGTCTTTTATAAATTTTATAAAACATGGTTGATAAATAGAGTTGTCTTTCAGTTAAACAGTGTCAGATCTGGCTGGTTGCATGTGCGAAAATGTTTGATGATTTTTTTTTTGAAAAGGTGCCATACATGCATTTTACTGACAAGAAAAACATCACAAGCTTTGCCTGAATAGTGTGTACCTGTGGAGTAGAGATGGCCATAAAATTTTTTTATTTTCATAACCCCAGAACCTAGCCTGAGTTTTGGTTGTGTATCCACCACACTGATAGCAATGAATTGTCTGTATGTGCCTGCATTCTTGTGTTGAATATTTGGTCTCATAAAAAAAAAATCACTTCCTTTTGTGGTGATTGTGTTGATGGTGCTGACTGTAATTTATATAGCTTTTTTATATATATTTTGGGTTTAGAGTGATATTTGAAGTTTATAATGTGGCTGTTAGTTTAGAATACATAAATCACTGCATCAATATATTTCACCAGCTATTCTGCTTCATTGGGAGTGAGATGGATATTGTCTCTTTTTAAGATAAATGGCAAATCACCATAGCTCTCACCATCTAGGAAACTGTGTAGTTTTTAACATTATCAGTATTCCATTCATATGCTGATCTTTAGATGTCTACTCTGGTATCCCACACATTGTTATTTCACAAGTTATATGGACAACCTTCTTTTGGATGTCAGGGGCCCAGCTACCTGGAATGAATAGCCTGTTATACACAATGACACCATTATATTATTCAAGTGTGTTGTGAAACTATGTATGTATGTATGTATGTATGTATGTATGTATGTATGTATGTATGTATGTATGTATGTATGTATGTATGTATGTATGTATGTATGTATGTATGTATGTATGTATGTATGTATGTATGTATGTATGTATGTATGTATGTATGTATGTATGTATGTATGTATGTATGTATGTATGTATGTATGTATGTATGTATGTATGTATGTATGTATGTATGTATGTATGTATGTATGTATGTATGTATGTATGTATGTATGTATGTATGTATGTATGTATGTATGTATGTATGTATGTATGTATGTATGTATGTATGTATGTATGTATGTATGTATGTATGTATGTATGTATGTATGTTTGTATGTATGTATGTTTGTATGTATGTATGTATGTATGTATGTATATATATATATATATATATATATATATATATATATATATATATATATATATATATATATATAATAAAACTATTGTAAAGCACCTAGAGCTTCATAAAAGTAAGCTTTCTTCTTCTTCTTCTTCTTCTTCTTCTTCTTCTTCTTCTTCTTCTTCTTCTTCTTCTTCTTCTTCTTCTTCTTCTTCTTCTTCTTCTTCTTCTTCTTCTTCTTCTTCTTCTTCTTCTTCTTCTTCTTCTTCTTCTTCTTCTTCTTCTTCTTCTTCTTCTTCTTATTATTATTATTATTATTATTATTATTTGTCCAACCTTTATTGATTATCTACATTGCATTGATTGTGACATTAGAATAGAATTTGTTTTTTTCAATGCTAATTCCTGGCTTTTGTAAGAAAGAAACTCCTTGAAAAAACACAGGTAGCAAAAAAAACCCTGCAAAAAAAGGAAGACTTATTGTATTTTGTGATATATAAAATTAGCACAGGTGTGTAAGATTTCCAATTTCCATTTTCACCTTTCAAACCAAACTGATCCAATAATTGCATTCAGGCTGTACCCATTTGATTGTGAATTTAACACTCTAACCACAATATCTGAGCAGTTTCTGTTGAGTGAAAAGTTCATAGGTCAAGGTAATTAAGTAAAAAAAGAAAACTGCATTTTCCTTGGTAACTTTAGTTCTGCATCATGTACATGTACCTTCATCAAAACATGTAGGGCTTGAGTGTAAGGTATGGAAGAGGCATATTGACTCAAAAGCTTAAAGGTCAAGACCATTGTGGGTCAAAGAAACATTGGTAGTGCAGAATGACTTTTGTTCTGGAGTATGATTTTAAATCTTACTGATAGCTTTCACTTTATGTAATAAGAAACCAATAGATTTTACAGCCTGTATTTGTTTTGTATAAATCACTATTTGTTTGTAGCCCACCTTACTAATTATAATAATGGAAATCAATAATGTAATAAAAAAAAATTGGACAAAGCTTTAACTGTTTAATTTGTTGATTGATAATTTCTTACCAGACTATGACTAAGGTGGCTGTAAGGCTGTCATTGTGTATTTCATACCTATTGGAGTTTCTGTACTAACATAGTACCATATTGTGTACACTAGGGTGAGTCCATTTTCCTCAGACAACAGAGTGACAGAGTTCATCCTATTCAGTAACTGCCACATAATTCTGTAAACTACCATTGAGAGTTATAGTCTTTGGTACACATTTACATAGTAATTACACCACTTGTTAAATCCACATGAAAGGCAACTTTGTAGTTATAATTTTTTCCTCAGTTTGATTCAGTATTGTAAATATCAAAAGCAGATGACTTAGTATTTATACATAAATGTGCAGTCATGTATCCACCCCATCTCTGAAAATGGAGTTGTTCAGGAATAACAGGAAGGTATATTAAAACTATAGAAGTAGAATTCATGGTTATGGTAAGTCTAATTAGAAAATAATGACTGCATATTAAATTTAGTTGAAGATGACATACTTTTAACAAAGGTCCAGGTCACAGAGACTCAGTAGTTAATAACAGAATTAACCACACCCTACTGGTGCCTACATTGAGGGCTATTAAACATGTTATTCATGGTACTTTTACTTTTTATCAGTTATGTCTTATGTAGCAATTTCTTAGTGTTGCTTTACATACTGGCAAATTTTTTTTGGTGAGAACTCTTGATTTGTTGGTGCAGTATGACCCTGCTAAAAAAGAATGATGGGGGTCCATTGAATCCAATCATGTTATTTATCAACTCTTTTGTAACCATCTCAATGAAGTAGCATTAGGAAATGATGCATGTACCAAAATATGAAGGGTGTGACTTAATAAACGCAGGTGCAAAAATATGTGCTTTTGATTAATTGAAGGCATAACTAGTCTGAAATACACTTGTAGTTTGACAACTTACATTTATTAATGTAGTATAATTGTTTGTGTTAAGTACTGTTCATGTATATGGAAAATTCATTGAATTTGAGTATAGATCTCATGTTAGAAAATTCATGAATCAGTCACATCTGTTGAGAAAACAAATAATGCATATGTAAAAAAATAAAAAACAATAGTCATCATTTTTTAGCTTTTGAGTTAATATCAATCCAGAAAGAAAGCTAGGAAAATTTAGCTGGTAAGTTAAAAATACTACCTATTAAAGACCGAATCTGTTTAAGAAAAGCCAAATTAATGTACAGGATAGCCAATAATAGTGCTCCTGAATATTTACAATCACTATTCAAGTACTTTCAAGTATTGGCTACCTGGAAATACTCTCTACCTGTGATCAATGTCTACCAAACAGTAAAAAATTCCCAAACCAAATAAGGAATTATTTAAAAAAAATTTCCAATACTCTGGAACTTTGCTCTGGAATAGTATTCCAGTTGAGATTAGAAATGCCAACTCTATTTCCTTTTTCCAAACCCAGTATATACAGTGGCTTCGGAGATGCAGAAAAAATAAGTAAATTCCTTTGAATGAGGGCCTCAAGGTAGATTAGTTCTTAGCTAATTGAGTTACCCTCTTTAAATAAAGTCATAATAAAAATAATTTGTTCTGTATCCAGTTGTCAACCAACACTTCACTAAACACTTTGCTACAATATTTATTGCTATCAGTAGCAAATGGCAATAGTTGTTTACATGCTACATGTACTTAAATTGGCCAAGATTTTGGTCAGCTGGAGGCAACTATTATCTTGTCAAGGTTAAGTTGGAGAAGAGGCTTGCCAGAGGGAAATGAAAATGTGAACACATTCAAAAGTTGAACATTGTTGCAAGATACTCCACCTTCAGTTAACTTGAAAATGAGATATTTATGGGTTAAAAAAATTGGAAATGTGAACACATTCAAAAGTTGAACATTGTTGCAAGATGCTCCACCTTCAGTTAACTTGAAAATTAGATATTTATGGGTTAAAAAATTGGAAATTTAATTCACATTTTATGCTACCATTTGTAGCAATCATAATCATTTACTTTCTTCTATCCAAAATAGGAAACTTCCACTGCACAAGCCAGTGTAAAATATAAGGTTACATTGTTTTTCTTTATGTTTGGTGCTGACTTCCTTGGAAGAAAGGTGCTATGTTTGTATTGAAGATTGTAGCTTGCTTTGATGATAGGTGCATGTGTTTTTTAATCCCTGCTAAAGACCAGCTTCTAAAGACCAGCTTTGATAACCCAACAAATGCCCATTTGTTAATGTGGCCACAACATGAAATAATTGTAGAACTTCCATTGAGTACGAATGTCAGAATGTTTTTTCATTTGCATAGTATTTATACAGAATGATTGGTGCTTCAGTGGTAATCAGTTTTCTTTGAAGTTTCTACAAAACTATTCTTTCTGGGCAGATTATTTTAAACAAAATTAGCCCTTGTGTAGCTAATTGTAGCCATTCCTTTTCTTGCCTTCAGAGTTTAGTTAATTGTAGCTAGACCAGTAGTGTGAATGTTTGAGTCTGTCACAGCATTCAGTATTCAGGCCAGAAGTCAGCATAAGCAGATTATGATATAACAATCCACAGTTAACATGGTTTGTAAATATGAACAAAGGATTCATTATGTAACAAAAAAAAAAGATTCCAGTGCAGTTTAAATCATAGTATGCAGCTACTTTCATGGTGTTTGAATTTTTCCCCTCCAAAGCATTGATTTGTTTATAAAAGTTTAATCAGTTAATGATGGCATTTCAAAAAAATTACCAGATTATATAGTTTTGTAGCCTATAAGGAAAAACAAAATCATAATTTATGATATTAGTGAAGCCCAGCCAATCCCTGATTAAACTTTGTACATATCATTTTTTGTAATTTTGAGAAGATAAATTAGTTCTTCATGTACAGTATGAGAAAAATAAATGCATACAAATTTTCAGGAACCATGCCACAATTATCTTGTATTTATATACACGATCTCTTCCCCAAAATGCCTATAAACTTTTTCATGCTATTTTTAATTTTTTTTTAGAAGAATTTTTTTTAGTTTTACAAGACAAAAACATGTATGTAATTAAATGTTGGGAGTGATGCCAATGATCATGTCATATCTGAATTCATGTTATATTGGAGCAGGCTATATCATCACACTATAATCTCATTTTCATTTTCTGATTGTAATTTTTCACACACAAAATATAATTTCTTGATCAAAATTATTTCTTGCTAGGGTGTAATTAAGTACTATGTCTGATATAATATGCACATACAAAATTATCAAAGTAGTAAATTAAAAGAGGCTATAGGTCATTATAGTAATCGTGTACTTTTAAAATGACAAAGCCAAAATGATCTACCTACCAAAAAAATGCATAACATATATAGGCTGACATCTATTTTTTTTAATGCTACTTGATCTACTCACACTACCATCATGATCAACTGGTTGATCCTGAGCGATGTATTGTGCACCCCTGCTCCACTGAGTTTAGTAGTAGACAGGCATACATGGTGGTACCCAAACCAAAATTGCAAGCTTTTCTTTAAGGTTTTGGCAAGCTTAGATTTGAAACTTCGGCTAGCTTGCCAATTGTAAGTTTGTGTAAGCTAGTAAAAGGGCAGCTTGTAAGGTTGCAATTGGCAAGCTTGTGCAAGCTTGTGGCAAGTTTGCACATGCTAGCAGCAAGCTTGAGAGAAGCTTGTGGCAAGCTCACTGATTAGAAGCTTGCAAACAAAGCTAACCTAAGTTGCGTCAGAAGATTTGATAATGGCATCGAATTGAATTATTCTATACAAGGTCACAAACCTCCATTTTTCTAGCTCTTGATGTGTGAAAAGTATGTAATATCAAATATTAAAATTAAAAAGTTAATATGTGGTGAACATCAATTAGAATGAGATCTTACTGTCACAATAAAAAAGATAGAAGTCATCAAATCATTTAATAATATTTAATCAGATGAAAATAATAGCATATGAATGGGATCTGTGTGTGCAAGCTCCTTATACTTTTGTTATGTATTGATTTGTAAATGTTAAACTAATTTACTTCCATGTAGAAATCTATTTGGGGGAGGATGGTGTCAAATAGACTCCCTCTCATCTGTCACGCTGATAAACTATTAGCTTAGGTGAAAACAAGAATGTAATTGGAATTACTCTGATTCACTTCTGCTAAACAAAATCCTCAGAATAAAATTCTGCATCCTCTATGCTTCTTGTGTGATTCAGGTTTCATCCACGGCAATGGATTATTGGTACATGTACTATGTAATCAGGAAAAAAACAATAGTAGTTACCTCGTTGGCAACAGCATTTCAATTTTAGTTCATTATTCCAAAATTACTTATCAAGTCCAGGAATCAGTGTTATTCAAGATCATCCTTTAATGAGATCTAAATTATAGTTTTACTATTCATTTTGCCAGTAGTTTCTCGTGGGTCGGTGGTTCTTTCCGGTGATTTCCTGGTTTCTTCCTCCACCAGTAATACTGGCTGCCATGAATAGCCTATCGTGTGCTGTAAAATGGCATTAAGCCAAACAACAACAACAACAAAATCATTTTGAAAGGTCTGTGGCACATGTCAGATGAATGGCACTAAGTGAGTTTTGAACAACAAAAATCTGATGAAACTGATTAAGTACCTTAAGACATTTTGAAATAAAATAACAGCCATCTTCTTTGAGGATAAAATAATTAAATATAACAACCTCTGAACAATTGTTGATTTGATATGCAAAAGGAAAAATACCCTAAGAATAATGGAAATGAGATTCCCATGTGTGAGTATACCTTTATAATCTGGTAACCCTATTGTCCATAAGATAACTGTTAGCACTGCATCAATTTGGCAAGTGTAACAATAAAAAAAATGATCAGCAGTGTTGCCATCTCAATCATTGGGTGAAGCAACATTACAAAGACATATTTTGACATATTTAAATCATAAAAGTGAAACAACACTACAGCCAAACTAAAGTCATGAAAACTTGCAAATTATGACACAATTTTGAATTTACTCACCGATTATATTATCTCGATTATCACATTATCACGCTGATTATAGGATCAGTTACTGCACACATAGTGGTTCAGTGGGCAAAGAAATTTACCAAAGTAATGAGGTAAATTGTGAAGGTTCAACCTTGAAAATTGCGGCAGTTTGAACAGGATACTACAATGGTTGTATTGTGTTCTTTAACTCAAATATGTATATATTTACAGTTCATAAACCAGTCTGCTAACCTGTAAACAAGGGATGTAACCGACTTTTATGACTTTATACCAAATTAAGTCTCTGATGCGGAAAGCCACACTTCAACCTTGCATGCTTTTATTTTATTTCTTTTAAACAAGCAAAATTCGCAAAGCTCATTGATTTATATAAATTCTGGCAGAATGGGATGCACCTCTCTCTCAAAAGAACCCCCCAAAACTAAAATAAATTTTATTTAGTAATTAAATAACGGAGATTTACTTCTTTTCTTCTGGCAGCAGATTGTCATTGAAACAAATATATGATAGGCATGTGTGTTGGTAGGTTTATTAAACAACAGGCATGTTTGTTGGTTGGTTTAACAGACAATAGTCATGTTTGTGTTTAGGATTAGTAGACAACAAGCATATGTGGTGGTAGTTTTAATGGACAAGTCAACAGACATGTCATCTTTAATATCCAAGGTTCCAATATGTTAACTGTATCTGTAGAAAGTTTGATGAACAGCTATATACATTGTACTAGTGATATCTTAAATTTCATAGTTGCGTCCCATATTGTATAATGCCAACTAACCAATTGCATGCAACATGGGTGTACCATGTATAAGTTAAAAATAGTAGAGGCAATTGACTTCAAAATGATAATTTGTAAGTTAAACATTGAAAGTTTGACTACATACTGGTGATAAGCCATTACAGGTGTATTTGATGGATGTATTTGTACAAACATGGACTTCGGCCAATGTGGGTGTGTGAGAAAGAATGCCTGTAGCTTCTCGTGGCTCGTTGGTTATTTCCCAGGTTTTCCCCAGGTTCTTCCTCTACCATTTTATTACTGGCCGCCATGTTATAGCCTAGCTTGTGCTCAAAAATGGCATTAAACCTACAGCAACAACAACAACAAATATGGACCTCCAGTGGAAAATTGCTTATTACTGAGTCAATTCCAGTTGTGTGTTTCCCTTGTTTCAGTCATGAGGAAACAGTGTTAAAATTTGAACAAGTTGATTTTAAATTGAGGCAGTGGTGTGCTACCACATCCAGTGTAATTCAGAGACCTGAAACACTGATATATCTGATCAATCCACCAAGGTATAGATAGGGTTAACATATTGGAACCTTGGCTAGTGAAGATGCAAGCATGTCTGGTGGAAGGTTCCAAGAAAAGTGAAATGTGTGTTGATGGGTTTGAACACAACAAACATTTGTGGTGTCAGGTGTAATAGGTGGCAGGCATATGTGGTTGTAGGTTTAATAGGTGACAGACATATGTGGTGTCAGGTGTATAAGGTGGCAGGCATATGTGGTTGTAGGTTTAATAGGTGACAGGCATATGTGGTGTCAGGTGTAATAGGTGGCAGGCATATGTGGTTGTAGGTTTAATAGGTGGCAGGCATATGTGGTGTCAGGTTTAATGGGTGGCAGGCATATGTGGTTGTAGATTTAATAGGTGGCAGGCTTATGTGGTGGTAGGTTTAGTACACAACAGGCTTATGCCATGGAAGATTTCAAAGCAACAGGCATGTGTGGTGGTAGGTTTGAGAAAAGCATATTTGTGCAGATTTTAGCAGCATCTTTCCACTCATGAAGGTGTGCTAGAATCAAAATATTTGTGTTTACATTGGATAATTTTGTGAGTTTTGACCAAAAAAACTGCGCTAAGGCATGTATTGCAATTATATAAAATATACTAATTCATTTGTGGTGTAAAAATTCAAGTTTGAATCAAATGACCATGACTTTTTGTTTTATAACAAGTTGTCAATTGAGTAAAGTATATGTCACATCTGGAATGATTAAATAATTAATTTTTCTGTCATGATTTTGTGAATACCTCATTCAGTTTGATGCTTTTCATGTAATTTTTCCAATTTAAGTTAGCCCATATTTAAGCACACCAACCTCCCAGTAAGAATCAGAGAAAAATTCTCAAAATACATTGCTTGAATCCCAAAATTATTTTGCCAGACTTCAGTAAGGTTATGGAATAAATACATACATATGGCATAATAGCAGCAGGAGTTTAAAGGAAACAATTCTCTTGTTTTTGTTGTTTGTTATTGTAGCGAAAAGTGTTATGGCAAAAAAGTTTTTCATTCTTAATATCTGATACAAAATTTAATGTATAGCAATTAATTTAGTATTGGCCTATGTGTGGGATAATGAAAAAATGTAAATCATTAGACTTTGGGATATTAAAGGGATTTTATTCATTAGTGTGACTAAAATTTCACAAAACATAGACTTCTTAATTTCATTGTGAACTTGTTGTTTGCTACAAGTATAATTACATGGTTGTTGCACAGAGTTGCCATAGTGCTCAATATAATTTTCATGTTTAAGAGCTTATGTACAACAAGCAGTATAAATGCCAAGTGCAAGGGAAGTAACACCACCTACAAAATGTGATAAATATGTATTGCACAAAAGCTAGAGTTATTTCTCTTAGTTGAGTCACCATCATGTTGGGGATAATATTGAGGGTATCACAGTACCATTTGTTTTTCATTAGACATTAATGGTATCACGGTACCAATTGCTTTTCCATAGACCGCAATGCTAATGTTTTGCGAAATAAATATACTTTCTATCCTACCTCAGCATGCATGTCACACACTGTCACAGAGAACAATGTTAGGGGGCATAGGCCAGTTGTTATGTACAAATTTAATGCTGCAATCAGTGATCTAGTACAAAAAAATCATTAAAAATCAAATACACAGGTGAGGTCAAGAATGTCCATATTTTGAGATACCTATATTAAAACAAGGCATAAAAATATTATCCACTTGACCAGAGAAGTCAGTGGCAGTTCATAGCAGAAAAAGTTTATGCACCCCAACCCCAAATTTATACCTGCAATTTTTATGTCCGAAGGTCATTTTTGACACCATGTGGTACTCACAGTGCAAACACAAGCCCTTTTCCTAGATTACAATTCTGCCAAACAGTGTGTACTAAACAGGCTGATGCAGTTAAAAATAGTTGTCATCCAAGCAGTTTTTGAGATATGCTCCTTGTCCCAAACCCACATGTTTACTGCTATGAGAGGCTAGCTCTTCTTCCTAGACAACTATTGGTATTTCACTATCAACATATTGCAGAGTAACTATGGAAGGTGTACATGCCTGACATCAATTTCAAGAACAACACAAGCCCGAAACACCTAGTTCACAAATATATCCATATCTTTAATTAGTAGACAATAATTGCTGAAAAAGTCACACCATAGCCGTAAGTTAAAAAATTTGCCAGGGGCCAAATTACGAAACTGTACTTTGCCTCCTTAAGAATTTGGGTCAAAATGGTTTATGTCACAAATTTTGTATATATCACATATTTAGACATTATCTAGTACAATGGTATAAAGAAAAACCTTTTGTGCGCAAAATTAAAAATGGTATTACGCTTTTAGGAAAGTGACTACTTTGCGGCAAAATGCATTGCATTATTTACATTGCGAGTTATGACTGCATTTCTTGAAAGATTTCAAATTGTTTACAAACTTCAATGCTTTTCTCTTTGTTTACCACCATAGCATTTGGACAGGATCAAAATTCCCTTACAATCTTTCATGAATGTCAAGAAGAGGTTTGGAAGTTATAAATTTTAGGAGTAAATGAGAGAAATGCAATGTTACTTGTCAGTGACAGAAGTGACAATTTTCTATACATTCTTCTAGGAAACACAAAGAAATCACACATTTAAGTAAATAATGTGCTTTTGAAGTAATTTTAGACTGATATAAAACAAGCAGTTCCTAACCTTTCATTATCATTCTGGAGATCCTAATAGGAGCATCAATGTTGTGTGAGTGTGTGTTGGGGGGAGGGGGTAATCACAACAACAGTCTAGCTAATCTGGAAAGATCAAAGTTTAATCAATCAACATTAGACCATGCTAGAATATTAATATACAGATGTGTGGACCCAGTTAAACTTACAAAAGGGACATATCAAATAACTTCATTGATACATAGCCACTGAAATTGACCATACATATACAATTACTCAATACAAGTTAACAGAAATCTCTTCTCAGACACCAGTTCACTTACAACTGACTTTAATGATTTCTGGAGTTTACAAAATCATAGTAAATAATAAGAGAAGGTATAGAACAAATATTTACAGTGGAAAATTCAGTTCAAGGTAAAATGTATTTCATTTGCTTGGCTTTTAATAAGCACATACCATAAAACAACTCCTGAGGAAGTTAAAATCTATCCGTCAAAGTCTCTCTCTTGTGCACACAGATTAGAATGAGTATCTGGATGAGATTCAAGCTATTGTTTCTTTCAGCAGGACTAACCGATTAATCCTAATCTTCTACCATGCAAACTGAGACCTGCAAAAAGAAAAGAATCAAGTGATATTGATGTACTTTAAACATTCAATGAAAATTATAAGAATTACAGAGGAGAAACTGTATGTGTATTGTCCAATGCATGAAACTGCCACTTAATTTTAAGCTTTTCCCCTTTGTTAACTGAACCTAGAAATTTCAAGATGTATATATTACACTGAAACATTTTCTATTATGACCCAAGTGTGAGATATGAACCTCATGTCAACTTCACAGTGGGCTCATGAAGGTTGAAGCTATGTCGGAGTGCTAAAACTTTCATTCTTCTCACCAAAATATAGCAAGTGATATGCCATATACATCATTATTCCTAACACCATTCCACTGGTGACATTCAACATTCACAAGAGTATGCTTATGCCTAATTCCTCCAAAGTCTAACTGCTCCCGTGGAGTTAAATTACTTTAAAGAATGCATGTTGACATGCTATGCAATTGTTTCTGTGTGTCTGTATTGAAATGTGAATAATATTCATACAAATAGGTGTGCAAACCTTGACAACTACATAAAAAGCAAGACAATACATTGTGGTCACCATTTTGGTTCCATATTTAGTAAGTTAAGTCCAAAATATGCTACTTTATCATGATGTAAACAGTTCTCACATTGAGGTATAAAACAGTTACCTCCCTTGCCAAAGAGCATTATGTATGACACTACATGAAATATGGAAAAAGGAAGAAATATAATGAAGCTAATGCACAAAAATTTTTTAAATATTCACAAAGAAACAGTAAAGTATAATATACATGGCTGACTGCACCATAAAAAAAAATTATCATTTTTGCTTAAGGGGGCAGGGGCCAGTTGTTATGTACAAATTTAATGCCGCAATCAGTGATCTAGTACAAAAAATCATTAAAAATCAAATACACAAGTGAGGTCAAGAATGTCCATATTTTGAGATACCTATATTAAAACAAAGCATAAAAATATTATCCACTTGACCAGAGAAGTCAGTGGCAGTTCATAGCAATTTTTATGTCCGAAGGTCATTTTTGACACCATGTAGTACTCACAGTGCAAACACAAGCCCTTTTCCTAGATTACAATTCTGCCAAACAGTGTGTACTAAACAGGCTGATGCAGTTAAAAATAGTTGTCATCCAAGCAGTTTTTGAGATATGCTCCTTGTCCCAAACCCACATGTTTACTGCTATGAGAGGCTAGCTCTTCTTCCTAGACAACTATTGGTATTTCACTATCAACATATTGCAGAGTATCTATGGAAGGTATACATGCCTGACATCAATTTCAAGAACAACACAAGCCCGAAACACCTAGTTCACAAATATATCCATATCTTTAATTAGTAGACAATAATTGCTGAAAAAGTCACACCATAGCCTTAAGTTAAAAAATTTGCCAGGGGCCAAATTAAGAAACTGTACCCTGCTAACATCGAAAATAGGTACTTCATTGCATTTAAGAGAGATAACTCTACTGGAACTAGACAGGGGTAAGAGTTATCTAGTTACACTGGACACATTTTCAGTCATGTGTACCACATTTAAAAAAAAATCTTAAAAAATACAAAATGTGATCTAGATATGAATTAACATAATTTCACATGTTGCCAAGAGGCTCAACTTTTTTAAAGCCTAAAAGAAGTACAACTCTTACATAATGCACCAATCACAGCTAGTTTTGTGGTTTATTTCTGAATGCAATGTTCCCTACACCTTAAGCTCCGCCCACCTGGGGTTGTACAATTGGTACCGTTATACCTATAGTTGATGTTTGGGGAAATAAATATTTTTTCTATCCTAATTGTGCATGCACATCACAAACTTTTCAAGAGAACAGTGTTAGACTGTCAATTTGACAATGACCGAACCAGGTACTTCATTGCATTTAAGAGAGATAACTCTGCTGGAACTAGACAGGGGTATGAGTTATCTAGTCACAACAGACACATTTTCAGTTATGTGTACTACATTTTCAAAAATTTATAAAAAATACAAAATATGATCTAGATAGGAATTAACATAATCTGATATGTTGCCAAGAGGCTTAACTTTTGTTTTTAAGCCTAACAGAATGTACAACTCTTACAAAATGCACCAATCACAGCTAAAGTTGTTGTTTATTCCTGAATTCAATGTTCCCTACACCTTAAGCTCCACCCACCTGGACTTTCGCAATTGGTACAGTTATACCTGAACTGTGATGCACAATTTGTTACCATCATACACTTTTATTTTTGCCAGAATTTAATTTTTTTACATGAAATTAGAGAAGACCTATTTAACAGTCCTAATTCCACTACTTGGATATAAAAGCAAACAGATCAATTAAAACTTTAAGAAATACATTTATAAAGTTGTATGGTCTTGTTTGACAATTCTGGATTGTTACACTAGTATCATGATTAATATGAATTTCATTTTGAGAACATACATCAGCTTTATGCAGATCTTTGTATCATTTTTTGTTAATAGCAGGTGGTATACATTTACTTTAAACAAATTTATCTTTGCAACTGTGGTGCCCTGGAAGTCCAAGTGGTATAAGGTGCTCATCTTCCACTAGATAATTATTGGCCTATACTGTACTGAAATATGACTTTAAAACAAACCAAAACTATTATCTTCACAAATGGAATACTGACATTTGGAGCAATTTATTGAAATGTTTTTTTTTTTGTCTTTTGCATAGGATATTTACTCTTCTTGATAAATTATAATGTGGCTAGTGTGAGACTGAAATTGATTTTAATGAATAATATTTCTTATACAGTAGTTCCACACTATAAATACCATAATTAAACCATTGCAATTTTAAAACATGTGGTCAAGAATTCCATGACATTCATTCAGTTGTTATTGCTTCCTGATCTGCTTAATTCAATTTTTGTTCACGGCTGATGGGAATCAGTTATAAATTTTCATGTCTTTAAATATGATGTGTTTGTCTCAGCTGAGTAGCCAAGGTGAGACAGGAATAATTTTTGCTCAGTCTGTCTGATACTGTTATAAGTCCATGCAAGAAACATCATAGGTGTATCTCCCACAGATGACACAACTCACTTTGGATAAATATAGGTCACAGGTACCACTCTTTTATGCCTCAGCCATTACATAAAGTTTTCAAATTGAGCTCAGTTTGTCTGACATTGTGTTACATCTATGTAACATGATGTATGCATTCATCATGGAGGGTACTCAAAATGAACAACAGAAGATCATAGTGATCTGTGATTCATGCTGTAGTAATTACATTAAAGTTTAAATTTAACCTACTTTATTTGATACCACTATATGTACAGTCATGAAAATTGATCATGGAAGATATTTATCATGGGCAACAGTAGGTTATAGTGATCCACTTTAAAATGTTCCAGTAACTACATCATGGTTTGAATTTAGCTGTTTCTTTGACACTGTTGTATGTATGGTCATAATTAATGAAAATACTAAATATGTATATGAATTGTTGCATCCATAATAATGTGTGATAATTACTTAAATTATTTTAAAATGGTTTTAGTTATAACTAGTAATTGTTTTGGATCCCACTATTTTCTTGGATCAAGTTTTTAAAATGAGAGTACAACACAAGCTATTGGGAATGCGTATTATGAGAAAAGGAAAATACTATAATTGCAAATGGGTATATTAGAAAAATAAAGAAATAAAAGAATTAGCAAATAAATAAAAATGCCAAAATTTGTTGGTGTTTAGTACTCAAGAAAAGTAATGATATTGTAAAGATGGATTTATAGTGTTAGATATTTTACAGCTCCAAGTATTGTACAAGAATCTTGTTTCATTTTCCTCAGAATGAAGTTATTTTTTTTTTAATAAAAATAAATTGAAAGAATAAGTTTGTTCAAAATCCCATACACCACTCCAGAATTTCTTTATGTCCATGTTTCTTTCTGGATATGTAATGTACACTGAAAGCAATTATTGGTATACACCACTCCCTTGATAACTCTTGCCATGATATCTTGCAAACCCACTTATAAAGCGGTGTCCGGCATGGCTCCCAATTTTTTCCAAAGAAAATATATTTTAAAATGTATTGAATGTGAAAAAATCACAATAAGAATTAGTAAATTGGTAAACTGAACCTTGATAGATACTGTATGTTATGTAAATTTTTGTAAATGTAAAAAAATTATTAATCATTAATTTTTGTATAAACAAAATGGGAGTATGGTATTTTCGATCTTTTTTACAAACGTAAATCTTCTTAGTGGAAATTTTATGTCTGATAATTTAATAAATTTTTCAAATAATACAAAATAAATGTTCAAAAACTTAAAATACATTTAAATAATTATTATTTTGATAACTGCATTGTGTACGAAAAAAATACATGAAATATGGTAGTTCATTTTATCATCGGCAATGGTGATTATTGCCCGTAATGATAGAATCCATATTGTGAAATTTGCATGTTCTAATAAGATATCACATATTATGTTTGGGTTTTTTTATGAGAGAAATCCACTGTGAATAAACAGTCTGGTGAAGCGGTGATCAACTTAAATTTCTGGTAATGCAACAGGTGGCAACAGAGAATGAAATAAACACCAATTAAATGTCTTGCTATGTGAAATTCACGTTCTAATCCTTTAACTTCACTTCAGTTTAAACAGTATAATCAAAATATCACTAAAATATATAATATCAGTAATGTATCATTATCATTTGTAAATGTGACCATGGAGAGCAAAGGAAGTAAGCGAAAGGTATACTCAGTGACTGAAAAGATATGCATCATAGATAGGATTCGTAATGGCTAAGCTAGATCCAACCTTTGCAATGGAATTAAACAATTGCTGAGTCGATATTTAGAGGTTGTCCTAAGGATAAGCAGAAACTTCGGGATTATTTACATGATGTTGATTCAGCTAATGGGATTAAACGAAAATGAGCACAGACTGCAAATGATACTGAATTAGATGATGCCGTGTACGTATGGTTCACACAGCAATGTGAACAATTTATACCCATCTCTGAAACAATTTTCAAGGCCCAAGCAGAAGAAAATGGCAAAAAGTCATTATAGGGCAAGCCATGGATGGCTTTGGAAATTCCAATGCCAACATAGAATTAGGCAAAATTCATTGTCGGGAGAAATACGCTCAGCAAATCAGGAAGCTGAATGTAATTCTCCATACCAGCTCTAAGAGATAATCATCCGTGAACAATACACAGAGGTGGCAGAGAAATCAAAGAGTAAAACAAAAAAATGAACAGATATTTTCAAAATGTCAAACGTGTCACAAACTGCAAATATTATCTTGTTCTAATTTACATTATTTTAAATTTGTAGTCCCATTAGATTCATGTTGGTTTACCCTTGCAAAATTTTTAAAAATTTTACTTCTACCGCAGTCAAATATACCCATTGTTCGAGCAACATTGTTTTCTCGAAATGAGTGTTGATCTTTTGTATAAAAGAAAGTTTACTTTAGATTAAGCAATAAAACTAGAATTTATCCAATTTAACACGAAAATTTGTGCCCTAGTACACAATGTGCGAAGTCTTACATGTGTTAAGTGAATGGAAACCATGTGGAATATTTTGATGATCTCCTTAATATACTGTAAGTTATCCTGAAATTAATGTTACTCAGTGAGGAAAAAGAAATCAAAGAACACCACTATGAAGATATATTTATTCATAGTTAATCTTAGCACAATTATTGACCACTAACATGCCAACTCAAGCCACCCACCCTTTTGATGTATGTCGATCCCTTTGTTAGCTTTTTGTTTGTTATAGGTTCTTTGATAACACTTGCCCTCACTTATAATGCGGTTGATGTTTTTGGACCCTGTTTTCTGCGAGTTATTGAGGGAGTGGTGTATTAGGAAAAAGTAGTCAGACTTGCCCAATGACCAATACCACAAACTTCACTGCAGTATGCTTTTTTGGTCTCCATGACTGTAAGATAATTATCACACGTGTGTTATAAAAATTGCACACATTAGCTGTGCTTAATTAAATTTTTTTTAACGTTGAGAAGTATTGAGTTATCTTGCTGCGAATAAAGTTCTTAGACTTTGTACAGAAATTAAAGCCTGACACATGCATTACATTAAGTGCATGTTCCAGGCTTTAATTTCTGTACATGAACTTCACATATCAGTTCAATGTTTTGTACATGCCAAGTGCTGTTAATATCCTCCCTTCAATGAACAGTATCATACAAATGCACAAATTTTATGTTGCAAGCTGGCCACTGTTCAGGGGTGGTCTCTCGAGAGGGGCCTTTCCATAGCAGGACCAATATACTAAAAGAAATATTGTTTCCTATTTTAGACCTGAAGAGAGAGGCGAGTATCTGTCACATGTTGAAGCACCCCCACATTGTGGAACTGCTGGAGACATATAGTTCTGATGGCATGCTCTATATGGTTTTTGAGTAGTAAGTACATCTTTTTTATATTTTGTATTTCTGGGAGACATTTGCAATGTCTGCATGATCTTATTCCAATGAAGGTTTGTTGATTCACTTTATTCAGCATGGATCCTTGGCCTATATGACTAGCTGAAACAGTTATTTGCTACTATACTGATTGGATGCAGCTGAAAGAAACTAATCCAGCCAGATTGCTTACTACCTAGGGAGATAGTTGGAACAATTACTTTGGTCCCTGTAGAAAATGGCTTAGTGTTATATTGCGCATAAATATATCTCATTTAAACCTTTCACACATAAAATTTTCTGTGGAATCAAGACTTGAGGTTATCAGTCATCAAATTCATGACAGGTGATACAATGGTCATTGGTCATTTGATTGGTCACTTGCTAAATCTGCAAGAGGACAGGAGTTAAAAGATGTTTCTGGCCAGATATAAATATCAAGGGTCAGTGGAATAAAGTGGACAAATGACCCTTGACTAGTAAATATGTACTCAAAGTCCTCTAAAATCATTAGACACTAATAATTATCACTGTAGTTGTCTAAGTTCACATTGGCAGTTTTTTCAACATGTCAGACAACATCAGCACTCACACATTATCCATGACTAGATAGACCTATGGAAATGGAGGGTCAAACTGATCCTCTGATGAGTATGAAGGATATCAGTTGATTCTCCTGCTGACCCATTCATTTACAGATCTTACCTAAGTATAATAATTCCTCCACTGTCCACCCAGAGTTGTCCAAAACAATGCCAGAATATATTTCTCCTGGTGAACACATTATATTTCATAGCATTTCACCTTGTCTGTTGTGTACATTTTGTAGCATATTGAAAAAAGTACTTGATTTAGACTTTTGAATTAAAGACATTGAAATTAATTAAGTTTTAAAGTCTGAAAAGTCCTTGAAATTCATTTTTGTTTCCTGTCAGATTATTTTAGACCCATTTTTGTCACACAGTACCTGGAATATTCACATGATCATTTGATCAGTCATTTTGTTGTATTGCTGATGTCTGGTTTTTGAATTATTTTGGTTTGTATCACTTGTTCATTTGATTTTCATTTTTCTGTCAATTTTATTTTGAAGTTCTGAAAATTTATTTTTGAGCCCCTGGAAAGAGTCCTTGAGTGAATGCATGTAAACCTCAAATAAAACTCCATCATATCTACTCTATACAACTGAAGATTCATTAATAGTCATCACTCTTATTTTACGTGTCCTGGTCACTTACTTGTCCACTTGAAATGTTCAACATCCTACCTAGTACAAACCCCAACAGTTATCTCGGGTCAACAAGCTTTTTGTCTAATGTAACACACATGTGACACCTTTTCATTCATTACTGCTTCCATACTAAGTGAAATACCTACCTACCCACATATGGAATTTAGATCCGATTCTTTTGTAATCCTTAATTTAAAACAGTTACTGTAAAAGTAAACAGATTTAACACATTCAAATTTGGCATCTTTTTGTTTTCTACAAAACTTGTGTCAAACATTTGATAATGTTACTAATATTTTCTGAATTACTACATAATTATAACTTTCCATCAAATCCACTCTGTGATTATAATACCTGTAAGCACACTATAGCTAAGCATTGTCAGTTTGAGGAAATCCTCACCAAAGGGAGGAACTATCTGTAAACAAAAGTTTTACAAAGGTATTGGCTATGCTTTTACAATGATATTGGCTATGCTTTTCAGCCTGAAAGTACTCTGTCTTAAATTTTGTATTTTTGTATTAAGGACAAAAACCTTAATTACAATTTGTAAAGTTTTGAGATTATATTATATGTGAACAAGCCAATTGTATTCTTTATTTTTTTGTCTCACATCAAGAGTCAAATGCTAGTGAATCAGACTACCTACATATGTATTGCTGAGTCCATTTAGTTTGGTATTTTATGGTACAGAAACACATGAAGGTTTTTTAGTGCCAAGACATAGAGTAAATTATTTTAGTCAAGGACAAAGCACAGTAGCTTACCCATGCTGATCCATTGGTAGGATTCAAAATTGTACCCAGTTGGTCTTGGGTCAAGCACTCTAACAACAAAATTGTACCCAGTTGGTCTTGGGTCCAGCACTCTAACAACAAAATTGTACCCAGTTGGTCTTGGGTCCAGCACTCTAACAACAAAATTGTACCCAGTTGGTCTTGGGTCCAGCACTCTAACAACAAAATTGTACCCAGTTGGTCTTGGGTCCAGCACTCTAACAACAAAATTGTACCCAGTTGGTCTTGGGTCCAGCACTCTAACAACGAAATTGTACCCAGTTGGTCTTGGGTCCAGCACTCTAACAACAAAAATTGTACCCAGTTGGTCTTGGGTCCAGCACTCTAACAACAAAAATTGTATCCAGTTGGTCTTGGGTCCAGCACTCTATCAACAAAATTGTACCCAGTTGGTCTTGGGTCCAGCACTCTAACAACAAAATTGTACCCAGTTGGTCTTGGGTCCAGCACTCTAACAACAAAATTGTACCCAGTTGGTCTTGGGTCCAGCACTCTAACAACTCATGGCTACTCATTTGCCTCTTATGACATGTGTGAGGGTGCATCAAATCTTATCTGTATACTAGAGCCCACAGAGGTTGCCTTTCATACAATTTGATAATAATTTAGCTTTGTTTACATTACAATAAATTTTATTGAATAGACATTTTTTTAATGACAGCATATATCACAAGTTGTTGTTGTAAAACTTGTACAAAACACATTATCTGCAACATTTGGTGGAGTTTGACATAATTTTAATTAAATCATCACACCTGTCAGTGGTTTCTCATATTTCCTTATGAATGTCTAGTTGAATTATGATCAGTTGAATTTGTAAAGCTAACAATTATATGATTATAATATTATTAAATACATTTAGTGATTGAGTTAAAAATTGGAATAATATTAAATTAGGATTAGGGCAAGCTTTATGAAATGGATAAATGTGCAAAAAATGGCAGAGGGTGACACTTATTGTCCATACAAGTGGAATCTATTGGTTAAATATAATTTGTTCCCTTTTATCATTTCATTCTATTTGTTTACATGAGAAAATAAAGCCATTGTGGTCACAGAAGCCAATTTATACACTGATTACAATGTACTACAAGTCATTCTCTGAACCAGCTACTCTAGAATAGGTATTCTAAATTATACTTAATGGAGAAATAATTGGGTTCATTTCTTTTATTAATTAATATCCTGAATTCATGGAAAGTGAGATGAACTTTTGAATAGTGAATGGACACAATGGGAATGAAATTAACCATAAGAATATAGACCTCCCATCCAAGCATACTTTGGATGGGATGGATGGAAGGTGTTATTGGATTAAGTAGGAGGAGGATCCTGTATAAATTAGCATTTTCACCCTAAGGCTTGCCATCCAGGTGCTCTTTAAAGGTAATAAAATTATATAATACCTGACATAAAACAGCCATCATACATATAATAGGTCAGAGTTTAAATTTACTTGTTTTTTGTTGTCTAATTAAGAGAAACAGTGGTACTGGAAAACAGTGTCATTGTGAGGGACTTTTTGTGCTCAGCCTCCAGCTTACTCCTCTAATTTCGGGGGCTCCGAGTGGTCTAAAGTGCTGTCCATTACGGATCACTGCCATCCAACCTCTGTCTGCATGGGTTTGAGTCTAGGATTCAGGAAATGTGGATATGTGAGAAAGCTTGCCACTAGCTTCTCAGGGGTTGGTGATTCTTTCTGGTGATTTCCAAGTTTCTTCCTCCACCATTAATATTGGCCGCCATGTATAGCCTCTCATGTGCTGAAAAATGGCATGAAGCCCAACAACAACAACTTCTTTAATTTCATCCATCCATCACATCTAAAGAATGCATGAATGGGGTCCATTATTTTTTGTAAGCCTTTGGCTTAACATGTATAAATTAGTGTTAGAAAGACAGCAAAAAGCTGCAATTAATCAACTTCTGTCACTGTGTATGTAAAGCCACTTGTTTAAAATTTCTTTTATAAATTTATATTCTGTAAATAATTTATTTATTTATTATTATTATTATTATTATTATTATTATTATTATTATTATTATTATTATTATTATTATTATTATTATTATTATTATTATTATTATTATTATTATTTTAACTAAATATATTGGATTGTGTCAATTCTGCCATTTTAAAAATTCCCAACAGGGACGATATCATCTCCACATGTCACATGTTAATACTGAATGATGTGAATGGCTTTTAATGTTGTATATCATTTCCCAAAAATCGTATGACTGCTTTCAACCATATATTACAAAGGTACTTGTATCCACTTGAAAGTACAGAGTAACAATCCACTAATCACATTCTCTAAGATTCAGTTCTATTGAGATAATGTAAAAGTGTGTGCATTAGACAAAGTCTTTCCTCTTTATTAAGAGAGATTTTAAGAGTAGCTCTTTCCTTGCCAGCAGCATTTGAGTAAAGTTAAAAAAAAATTGAATACTTGATACATGCATATTATAAATGTTCCTATCAATCAATATTTTTGCCCAGGCTGATGTTGAAGAGTACTAAAATAGCCACAGTTTCAATGACTATGTTAAACTCTACAGTCAGCAGAAGAAAGAAATTCAAACTCAACCACATGTCTGTGGCACATTGCAAGCAAAAATAGACTTGCTTTAAGTAGATAATAATAACAATACTTCCAATTAACCTTGAAATTAAGGGAACAGTCCAGACCTAATTATTGTAGAGTTTTCATCCACATGGACATTATACAAAACTATTAGTTACCAAGTGTTAGAAGATAACTGTTACAACTGCTTCTTCAGACACATAATAAGAACTGTTCCCCCACCTTCAAGAGAACTCCAAATGTAAGGTAATACTGCATCACCCAACCTACCCCTTTCATTTGCAGTCAAGATTGAAAGCTTCTGCATGAAGTCTTGTATGTTGGAAGTTTGTCTCTGTACATCCACTCCTATTAGCGGCAAATTCTTGTTCGGAGGGCATATCTCACCAGAATGTGAGAAGATAAATAGACCCTTGTGTCAAGGGGAGCCTTGCAGGAATGAACACTATAAACTACTGTGAAAGGAAATCCAGACTGTGATGGCCAGTATGGGATTGCCATATGAACTTTTGGATACTGTACTAATTGTATAAAAAATGGGAACCAGCCTAGAAATGGGTGAACATAAAATAGAATATAAATAGTTTTGGCTGTTCTGGATTGGTTGATAATGAAAGTTATTTTGTAGGAAAAAGGATCTTTTGAGAGTTTATCTCAGTTGTAACTGAAAAAATATAGACATTGTTTTATTGATGGAATTTCAACCTCTTAATAGTAATTAGTTTGGAAAACTCGTTACTGAAATTAGCACCTGACTCTTTGGTGTGGAATTGAATGCACATGTTAAAAACACAAGTTATCTAGCACATATCCTTTTCTCTACACAGAAGCTGTCATCCAGGTTTCATCTGAACTGATAAATATAGGTCTGATTACCAGCACTCAGAAATATAAAGTTATTTAATTTTTAATATCATGGTGTTTACATAAGTTTACTGTGGGAACTAAATCAGTACCCATAATCCTTAAACAGATTTGGTATTCCTGACCTTATTCATAATTTTCCCTATGAAGTGAAGAGTTGGAATTTGCTTGACCAAAACTTTCAGTCACTGGAAAAGCACAACAATATAAATGCTTCAGGTTCTGGTGGATTCTAAAAAGCAAATTTATCAATTTAAAAATTTAGAAGCAAACTTTGTCTACTTAATGCCCACTTTGTAGATTTTTTTAAAAACAATTCCTAGAATAAAAATAAGGACAGTATCATCTATTCATGGGAAATGGGTGGCTGAATTGTTAACATTTCTTTCAAGGCAGTTACCAAATAGATTTAAGAATAGCATTCATTTCCATGAACCAAGTGACATAAATAATTTAGGACAATGCAAAGGTTATTGGCATATTGAAGTATCAATATGTTTAGTCTTGACCAGTAAACCAGATGATTATGTGGAATGATTTTGGCAGTGGTGGTGTAGGTTTTACACCTTTTTTCATACATACATAGTGTCCAGAGTGTCTGATGGAGGATGAAAACTTCAAGGTATGAAAGCAGGAAATTCTATATAATTAGTGTTTGATGATTGGATTCTTTAACTGGCCACAAATAGGATTAATTGAAGCTGCTGATAAAACACGATACTCATCTTTTGATGCATCTGGCATAACAGAATCGACTGTTAGGTGTCTAAGATTTTTAACACTGCACCTTTTATATTTGGGTCTACATTTTGGTGGTGCCTTACTGTGTTAAGTTTAAAATGTGATTCAAAATCCTAGTACTGTTTAAGACAAAGACTTTTCATCAAAATCATATCATTCACAGAACCACCCAGAAATGCAACCTGGTAGAAAAAAATGTCTCGATGGAGATCTAATTGATAATATATCTATATACACATAATATTATCTTTTTTCCAACTCTTTCATTAATATTATCCTTTAGCCTAGTGGTTAGAGCATCTGCCTCAGATGCGGAAAGTCATGGGTTTGATCTTCCGGTCGAGTCATACCAAAGACTTACAAAATGGTACTAACAGCTGCCTCGCTTGACACTCAGTATTAAGAGGTTATTGTTAGGACTGGTTGGCTTGGTGTCAGGATAATGTGACTGGGTGGGATATCATGCTACATGTCTTCGGCATGATGCCTCAGTTCTAGACATCACTATAAACTGACACACTGTAGACATCATAACAAGATAACTGAAAAATTGTTAAAGCTACGTTAAAAATCTTAATCACACACACACACACACACACATTAATAAGGAACAGTTTTGAATTGTCTAAATCAGTGAGAAATCCAAAGCTTAAATACTTTAAATAGGATCAAGTATACCCTCTTGTTTTTATACATAAAATTCAGATAAATCTGTATCCAGTCTACAACTTTTATATTTTTCAGCATAAAATGGTGCATATGTTGTATGAACTATAAATATGGTGGTTTCAAATTATTGTAATGACTCTGTGTACAGGAGAAACCAGTATTACAAATTTCTGTAGTACATTTGGCGCAACACTAATCTGAAACCTTGAGTTTACATGCAATTATAGGAGTTCTTCTGTCTTTCCTACTTCATAAGACAGCAGATTTCATTCTTGTAAATGATGTTAAAGTTTAGTTTTAAAATTAAATTTTTTAAAGTTATATATCTTCAGAATCAGTTACCATATTCAACTTAATAGATCTGACATTTACAAACTAATAATCTGAGAGTAATCATTTTGCCAGTTTTGCTTACATAAACATCATGGTCAACAATATTAATTCAAGTTTTGTGAGTCAGTTTCTTTGAACACTTTTTAGTTTTTAAGTATTTTCATTACAATTTTTAATGAAAAGTGTGAGTGTAAAGGTTTGGTTTTATGTTTCCTCTGTTATGTCAGAATTTTGAAACTTTCCTTGTAATCTTGACAACATAATTTTGATCATTTTCAGAGGATGCAGATCTTTTTATATGAGCCTTAAATCTTTGAGTGTATAGTCACATACTTTTATCTGTTGACCCAGTTTTAGTAAGTACTAGATCATTTTATCAAAAGTAGGTTACTGGCATAAGTTTTGTGCACCCTAGACTGAGCTGTGAGGGTCAATTTCCCAAGCACAATTTATTGGTTGGTGACATCTTTGTGGTATGTATGGCACCATCATTCCAGACGTAGCTCACTGTGACCTGAATTTAATCCTTTTTTTGTTCAGAATCAGTGTGTTGTATGCTGCTGCAGAGCTCAAAGAAAACAATTTTGCCAAGAAATCCTACCTGGAACAATTGAATTGCAACACATACCTGTTGTTTTATTAAACTCATTATACTTGTCCAATTCATTGTTTAATTTCTTACTAAAAAATACACTGTATCAGTTTGTGCTAAAATGGACCAAAATCATGACAGTGTTATGTATATCATTGTTTGCATAAAAATTAATTTTCGTTTTAATAGATTCTTAAAAACCAGAGCACAGATCTTTCACTTAAATTATCTTGAAGTCATAAATCTTACATAGTAAAATTGCAAAGCCATCAAACTTGAATACAAATGAAGGAGCTGTCATTGTTTCACAGAAAAGTAAATTGACAGGGGCAATTTACATTTGAAAAATGAGATTTTAAATTGCTGAAAATTGATTTCTAAATTTGGACTTATTGCTAATAAATCTTAGGAAACCAGGAAAAAAAGGAAATATTCACTAATATGTCTAAATCTTATTAATTCAGTCCAAAACCTGGTAAGTTAACTGATGCCCATTGTTCATTTTTGTGTGAATACAGATTTAATTTAAATACTTTATAGAAAATTAGATTGGTAGGGAGTATTTAAATTGATAGCAAAATATATAAATGGCTGAAAATAGTTTTTGAAACATTGGCTTAGCTACCCAATTTATAAATATGGGCATGCTACCTAATTTCTGAACTTGAGCTTGCTGCTTAATTTCTGAAGTTGGGTTTGCTGCCATATTTCTTACCTTTCATTTGAATCTGTATTTGTATACTTGGGCCTGCCACCTAATTCTGAATCTGGGCTTTTGGCATATGTGAACTTGGACTTGTCACCATATTTATGAATTTGGATTTGTCACCATATTTGTAAACTTGGACTTTCTTGTTTTGAACATAACCGTCCAGTGGCCTAGTGATTAAAGTGTATGCCTCAGATGTGGGAGGTCACGGGTTCGAACCCCGGCTGAGTCATACCAAAGACTTTAAAAATGGTACTAACAGCTGCCTCTATAGGCACTCAGGATTAGGTGGTTGGTGTTAGGACTGGTAGGCCTGGTGTCAGGATCACGTGACTGGGTGGGACATCATACTACATGTCTGCGGCATGATGCCCCAGTGCTAACAATCACTATTAACTGTAATACTACAGACATTGCAGCAATATAATGGAATAAATTTAAAGCTACATTAAAAACTCCAATTCACACACACACACACACACACACACACACACACACACACACACACACACACACACACACACACACACACACACACACACAGAGTTCTGAACATAGCTTTGCTGTATTTCTGAACTTAGTCTTTGTGGTAAATTCCTCCTCAACTTATTTGTGGTGGGTTTACTGGTTTTGGTTTCGTATCTAGGAGTAACTGCCTACGATGTAATTTGCCCAGTATCGAATAAAGCTAATACAATTATGAATTTATGGATGGAATAAATATGTAATCTGACCTTATATATAGAACAAACTAGTCGAGCTACCATTAAAAATAAAGACAAAATTTTATAAAATTTAAAAACAATAACAAATTCCACAAGCATATGATATGAAAGTTACAGTTTGAAAGATACACTTCTTTCATTACATATTAACTAAAACAAAGCAGAATAAAATTATAAAATTAGCCGATTCTGTTTACAATAGAATCAAACTCATCATTTATGAGTCCAATATATTAATATATCGAATAACTGCCTTGCATCAATTCATAACCTGGTGTCTGATTCCGTTCCACAGGTCCTCTTAGACTGTACTTTCGGTTCCTTTGCATCAGTAAGTCTTCCACTCCACTTTTCTTTCATTCCAAAAGTTAGGTGTGTCTCTTTTTTGTTCTACACTGCCCATTTTTCTTTTCCACACAGTTTGGGTTGTAAATGTGTCTCTTTCAGACTATCTCACCTTATAAAAATATAAACAAGCAACCTAAATTTTCTGTCACCTTATAGGAATGCATCATTAGTCTGATCCCTCCAGGTCAGAGGTTAACTCTGTCAATTCAAACAGTCTATATGGACCTCAGAACTTATCAGAACAAGTATATAAATTCCTGCAAATACAAGCACCTACATGCAAATAAATCATATCATAAACAGGTATATGAGATGTTTGCAATTGCCTCATTTTTTCAAGCTTTTGGTGTCTGTCAGAGCCATCAAACATCTCTCTCTTGGATAACAATTTGTTTGATGAGAACTTTACTCATTCAAATACCCAGAGTCTCCAGGTCTTATCCTTCCCTCTCACAGAGAAATGTAGACTAAATTTTAAAATCCCTCCTGTACATTTAAACTTTAAAGTTTTCACGTGAAACCATGCCCTTTTCACAGTATGACCAATCAGAATTATAGTAATTCCTGCTTTTCCAGCACTGAAACACTGCATTATTTCTATCAACATATGGCTACAACTGGACTTTCTCTGGCTGTCAGTTTCCATGCAGAACCAAACTAGAACCCTGTTTGGTAAGTTTAAACAAGCTAAGCCATTAATTATAAACTAATAATTCCTTGGCTTGCCTGAACCAATCCGTACTTTATGGCTATTTCCCATAAATCTTGTTAATATATTCAACTAAATTTGTTCTACCATAATTAACTCTAATAAAGATCGGCCTAAAAATTTTTCCTTTACAGTCTTGCTACTATGTTTCTCCTATATCGACAATTAAATCCACCTTTTGCAACTGTGAGAAACCTATTGTAGCAGATTTATGTGGGTGAGGGAGGAATGAATCTTCCAAAACAAGATCATTCATACTTCTGGCCCCTAGATGATAAAAACAAATTTACAATCATTCTTCATGGCTGCTACCAAAGTTTTATTCCATTCATATGGTTCCAGCAGAATGAAAAGATCATTGATGGAAAGAATTATAATGAAAATTTACATGTATTATTCAGGGCTTTAAATGGTTGTTAACGAAAAACAAATGAACAGATAATTTCAAATTTGAATGAGTGGGTGGAGAAAGTTTGCTGTGGGGGTCCAAGGAAAATGTAAAATCATAAATGCAAAATTAAGGCAATTTCAGGTTTTTCCAGGGCATTGTTGTTTTAAAATGTATCCTTTTAAGTTGAAAAACCTGGTTACAGACAGCAATACTGGTGGTGAAATTTGACAAATGCTTTCTCATGGGAAGGACCCATGTTTTTATAATGGTCAGATTATGATGGTTTATATTTGAACTTATCTTCTGATATCTATACCAAACAACCTGATATAAATTATTATTATAAATTACAATATTATATTTACAGATAATTGTATTTAAATGTGTGACCATGTAAAAAGTTGGTATGGGTATTACTGCCTGTGATATGAATTGGGGGGGGATATATCACTTGTACAATAAAGAATTAGCTAACATAAAGATAATTTAGTACTGTATAGGGAATTTGCAATGGGTTATGAAATTCATTTCCATCTTTATTTCCTCATTTTGGAGATTATCATAACATAGAGAATTGGTACAGACATGAGAATAACAAGGACAAGAGGAACAATCATATATATGTCACAAACTCATGCATGTAATCATATAATCACACAATGTTGTGAAATGGGGAGTGGAAATTTAAGTAACTGAAACAATTTCTCAGACTTCATCTGTAGTTACTATTATTGTTGATAGATCAAGAAAAAAAAAGAAAATCAATTAGTAAAGTTTTTGAAAGAATTATGAAAAATACTGTGCACTAAAATGATTAAAATGCTGCTATAATGTGCCTTCATAAAGCATAGTTCTTCATGTACTGAAGTGCCCACAAACCAGACTTCCTTTTACTCACATTGCATACCAATGTTTTTATTAGCCTGATAATTCTCCTCCCCAGCTCCATAAATGTCATGAATTGATGATAACCCTACCATTCTTTTGTTTTAGTGCCTTTCATCATCAATGAATAATTGATGTGTAGCATTGCAACTAGTGTTGGCCTGCCCATTTCAATTAGTGTTAATATATTCAGTTTAAGCAGAAGTTGGCTTTCCTATAGATTGATTATTCAGTGAATGTGGCCTAAGTAGTGTCTTTGCCTGTTTGAAGGGTGAGCAGAGTAAAGCCAATTCTGCCATTACATAAACTTTTTTCCAGTAGATCAAGTTCTGTGCTGTTCAGATTTCTTGTTAGATTTCAAAATATCAGAATAGGCCATGCACATGGAGTGTTCAGGCTGTTATGTATATTTAATTTGCATTGTTTGTTAGTCTGATTTTTGTTCATTATGTGCTATGGCTAATTGTAGTTTGGACTTACCTGACCTGAATGGTTCATTTTAGTTTTGTAAACATGATTATGTCAATCAGAACATTGGAAATTCCCCATGAAATCTGGGTCTACATGTTGTTTAGCACATATATTATTTTTTTAGTTGCAGACCTTCTAATTATAACCAAGGTTTTATCTTGCAAACATTTGTATCCTTCAAGAATGAAATTTTCTATTAGGTAATAGGTTATTTTTTAAGAAAATGCTAATTGTGACCTGAGGTCAAGTAGAGGACTTATATCTTGTCTATTTGGAAATTATTTGTGCTGTAATATAAACTGTATTTGTTCTATTATTTTTGTATCCATCATTTAATTTAAGCTGGAACTTATTTATTCAAATTATTTAGTTCAAGTTATCTTTTCTCTGGGTATATACCCAGTGCTCAGAAATAACATTTTTGGAAATAGAGACATGGATTTATTGTGAAATTCAGATAAGGATATATTCATGGATTGTATTATTGTGATTTATCAAAAGACGGTTGGCACATCATCACGACACAGGCCATCACAGGCACATTTACACTTCCAGCATTGGATTTATTTTGGAATATCTGTTTATTCAGAATTTTAATCAATAGGAGTTGGATTATTAGAATTATTTGGAATTTAATTCACAATACCCTACGTTCTTTTTACATTTTTCACTTTGTATTGTAAGAAAATAAATTATTTGTTAAATTTTACAATTACCTTGTTGGTTTTTGCTCTTTTCTTTTACTTAGTTTAAAACAATAGAGTTGTAATATGGATATCATTGACCATGCACACTACATATTTAGGTGATATTCATTTGTCTTGCAATTTCAGAAGAATAGCATGGGTTGTGTAAATATTATGATATCAACCGAGTGCTCAGGCTAGTTTGTATGTGTGTGCTAATAGTCTTGTTTTAATTGAATATAATATAATTTCACAGTTGCGTCAAAATGATAGAATTGGGTTTGGTTTGGTGTTTATACATTTTACTTGCATGGCAGATGGAGTAAAGCACCTTTCCCAAGGACACACCATGGTAGCCAACCTGGGTTGATACAATGTTGGGATTTAAACCTGGACCATTTTGGATGTTAGTCTCACATGCTAACCACTGATCAAATATTGAAATACATTTACTCCAGTTAATGCACTGCATAAAAGTATTGCACTTTGTGGTTTTATACCTAATTAAGTATGCTTTATTACTTTTAATATTTAAATGTATTTTTCCCCTCTCTTTCATTTGCAATAGTTTGTTCATTACTGCTTCAGGGGAGAAAAGTATATTATATTTAGTTACCCTAATCAACCATGGCTCCACACAGATGACAGAAATCTATGCAAAGCACATATGAATTATTTTATTTATTATTGAACTCTGTCTGCGATTGTGGAAATTCTCTTACATACAGATTGTTTAGGAATGTGCAAAACATCAGTTCCTGTTTAAATTTGACTCACAGTCTAATATTTTCCTTTATGATGAAGTACTAGAGATGTTGGTACCAGCCTTATTCCATAAGTACAACATGCAGACCAGGTATGATGTAAATTAGTTAAGAAAACATCTTCATATCTAAGACCCAACTACATGCAGTCATTAGACATATAGTCATTATAATTGGCTTGTTTTTTTCTATCAGCCAATCACAGACAATCTTGCTGTGTATTAGAACTAAAAGAGACATCAATATCATCAATCTGTATGATAGAAACACATTATGAGGTTATATTGTTATGGTTGAGATTCAAAGATAATTATTGCCAGAGAATAAATCCAGTACTTTTAGTTTTGATATCTTTTAATATATACATACATGTAGTTACTACTTAGCTTTATATCTAAAATATAAGGTCAGAAAATATGGAATTTTCATAAAATATCTGGAAATATCAGTTCATCCGTCTTTTTTATTAGTTGTTTGAAAGTCTGTTCCTTGTATCAAATTAAATAACTGTCATTTACATTAAAGTTTAGAATATTCATCCTTTCAGTTTGGTTGGCAGATCATTTGTTCCAATGCATCTTAATGGCAGAACAAATACCCTGTTTGGTTGGAGTACAATACCCTGTTTGGTTGGGGTACAATATCCTGTTTGGTTGGGGTACAATACCCTGTTTGTTGGAGTACAATACCCTGTTTGGTTGGGGTACAATATCCTGTTTGGTTGGGGTACAATATCCTGTTTGGTTGTGGTACAATACCCTGTTTGGTTGAAGTACAATACCCTGTTTGGTTGGGGTACAATATCCTGTTTGGTTGGGGTACAATATACTGTTTGGTTGGGGTACAATACCCTGTTTGGTTGTGGTACAATACCCTGTTTGGTTGGAGTACAATACCCTGTTTGGTTGGGGAACAATACCCTGTTTGGTTGGGGTACAATACCCTGTTTGGTTGGGGTACAATATCCTGTTTGGTTGGGGTACAGTACCCTGTTTGGTTGTGGTACAATACCCTGTTTGGTTGGAGTACAATACCCTGTTTGGTTGGGGAACAATACCCTGTTTGGTTGGGGTACAATACCCTGTTTAGTTGGGGTACAATATCCTGTTTGGTTGGGGTACAATACCCTGTTTGGTTGGGGTACAATACCCTGTTTGGTTGGTGTACCATACTTTGTTTGGTTGGGGTACAATACCCTGTTTGGTTGGGGTACAATATCCTGTTTGGTTGGGGTACAATATCCTGTTTGGTTGGGCTTGATTTGATTACAATACCTAGTTTGTTTGGGCTGAGCCCACTTTAAGGTGTTTTTGCATATATATTCCATAAACTTGAATTAGTTATCAAAAATATAATTTTTCAAATGACCAGAATTCCAATGAATGGTTATTGAATGTAAGTAACAAATGCCATGCATATATTCAGAACCAGTAAGCTATGCTCTCTACAAAATTGTTACACTGTGGAATGATCTCATAGAATACTTGTAAAAATATAACCAGTGAAATTTTGTGGCAATAAACAAAAGAAAATTGTGCATGCAAATCCAATAAAGAGCTTATTGATACATATGCATTTCCACAGATTTTGTATTGTTTCATTAGGGATCAAGTGTTAATCATTATGACAGTAGTACTGTGATTGAAAATATTTATGAAAGAGCCAGAAGATTCAGAAATTGTGGAAATGTGAATGTCAGTGGTGGAGGTGAGAAAAATGGTATTTTGTCTAGTACACATATTATTGTAAAGCGCAGACCCAGAGATGGTTTCATATTGGCTTATCCAGATCTTTATGGAAAAATAAAATCATTATTATCTTCTACATCTAACATGATCTTAATCAGTGTTCTGCTGTAAATCTACTGACAACAGTTTTCTCATCTCAGCTCCTTTTCCCATTTTCATAATTATTTTTAACTTTGGTCTGAAACACTGTGACCAGCTTCATAAATAAATGTACTGTAATGGGGTTTTTCTGCTTTTTTAAATGCATATAAAAGTTTAATCAGACATATTTTGAAAATTTATCATCAATTGAAATATATGTACATCTGATCTTTTACCCCCTCCCAGGGACCCAAGAGGTGTGAGCCAAGGATGAACTCCCTCTTGTAGATGACTACTCCGAACCCCAGAATATAAAATATTGCAAATTTACCAAATTTGCCAAATTTAGCAAAGATGTGATTATAAACAAAAGGACAGACAGATGGACAGACATTGAGATGGAGGATACAGGGTCTTCCATTAAATTTTAAGTTGCGGTTGAGTTGCCAAAGCAGGCTTGAGGTTTAGGGGAACTCTTCCCCAAAAAATCAGGGGGGGAGAGATTTTTTTTTTTTTAAAATTTCAAAGTAGCTAGGTTTAGAATAAAAGTAGCCAGGTAAATAGCCCATCACCCAGCTGAAGTAAAGCCCTGGGGTATCACAATATCCCAACTGAGGTGTGGACATATAAAACCTCTTTCTTATTAGTGTATTAAGGTATATATTTAGTAAGGCCTTTTGAGTTTAGATTGGAAGCTGTCATAAAAAATGCAACATTTCTGCTGGTTCAACACCACATTAAGGCCATAAATTTACATTTCACATTTTGTGCTTACAGGAAAGTGGGACTAAATGATTGTGAATTAGGCATGGAAATTTAGCTGGAGATTGGCATTATAGACTCAACAGAAATGTACCATATGCCAACACATGTGAGTTGACTTTATCACTGACATGATTTTATGTAGCATAGTCTTTTTTAGAATAATTTTTTTAGTGATTTTATTGATTTATCATGTTCTTTTCAATGTGATAACACTAAATTCATTATGTAGGGATATTCCTGGGGTGGTCAGGGGTCAGCTTTCCATAAAAATTTAATATATGCAGTTTAGTTGAATTTATTTATGATCAGGCACCTTAAATGACAGGTTCATTATAACATTTGTCCCCTCCCTCCAATGTAAAAGTGTGATTATTGTTTTGACTGTTGGGTCTTTTTGTACTATTTATTACATTCTCTTGTGGACTAGTATTATTTATTACTTTTGCATTGCATAATCACATGGGAGTTGACTCATCAAGGGAGGATACTTTTGTTATTTTATGCTAAAGAAAGTTTTGGACTTTTATTTTGATCATTAACCTAAAGTCATGATCTGCATTATATTATGTTTTTGTTTTTTTTTCTTTGAATAAGCTTAATTCGTTTTGCAAAATAATGAGAATTCATTTGCCAGATAACGTGAATAGAGCAGTTCTCGGTGTGAATGTGCTAAGCTATAAAAACCTATACAGCTAAACCCCAAATTACATGTTCACTTTTTTCAGTTTTCATTTAAAATTATATAATTCAGTCAGCTTGATTTCCATTCATTTAGCCAGTTACAAATCCTAATTTGGGTCCCCAAATGTGGATATGTGAGAAAGCTTGCCTGTAGCTTCTTGTGGGTCAGTGATTCTTTCAGGTGATTTCCTGGTTTCTTCCTCCACCATTAATACTGGCCTCCATGTATAGCCTATCATTTACTGAAAAATGGCATTAAGCCCCACAACAACAACAACAACAAATCTTAATTTAGTTTTAGTCTTCACTAAAAGAACAAAATTAAAAACCTCAAATTGTGCATGGCAGTGGATATCTATTCTAGATTCTAAGCATATTTTAGTTAATTTTCATGAGAGTATTGTTTATTTTGAAAGATACAGTTTGTTAAATATGTTACATGCTGTATGATTGACCAGGAACCTAAATCACAGTGAACATGCAAATGGAAGATTCATAGTATTATCAGACTCAAAGTGCATCATATTATTGGGAATCTATTAATCAGTGTTGTTCTAACTTTGAGGTATTAGGGTAATGTGTGCATAACTGTATGTAGAATTAAGCCATAATTTATTCAAACATTTATTGTTATATAATGAAGCAATTAGCAACAGTTTACAAACTTGAAAAAAAAAATCAGGAAAGTTTGGAAAATCAATTGGTTTCTTGAATAAAATCTCAACAGCTTTGTAATGTAGATCAGCTTGAGATTGACCTTGAAGTAGCAGGTCATTTGTCACAGGTAAAACTAACACCTACATTCATATACAATTCTGATCACTATAGATTGCTTAGACATGGATTTGTTGACAAATAATACACCAGCAGCTTTGGGTCCATGCAGTTTGTTAGGATCACTCAGTAGAACAAGCAGCATAGACCCAGATCTGCCAGCAACACATGTGACTGCAGATCAGGGTCGGTGTTTGATGTTGTACCTGACTTGCTTGTATATATGGTTGGTGTAATTTGATAGATTTTACTTTATATAATATAATGTCCAGGCTAATATTCTTCTTGCCATTTCTTGTAGCAGCCAGTTTCATTTTACTGCTATGGTCTATTTTGTATATGGCAGAGCTTTGAAAGATCAAATTAAATTGACTTGTAGAGATTATAGACAGGGTTATTTATTAAGAGCTGTCTTCATTTCCAATGCAGATGCAGACAGTTTATTTGATCGTTACATGTTTAGTTGGCTGTTAAATTGTCCAAGCTTGGATGGGGATTAGTGGGTTGTGGATGAAAGTAATCTTTAGTCCTGTATGTTGGTCACATTGCAGTCGATTTGATCAGTTAATTTAAAGGCACGATGAATATTTATTATGGATTTGTTGTATGGACAAGATCAGAATTTCTCCCTGTTTGCATGACATTAGCTACAAATATTTCTACATAATTGTAATTCAGCATAGATTTTTGTACTTGGTTAAATACTGTATGATTGAATTGAACTTCTGGTAGGGTTTACAAGAAAAATTTAAAAAACCTTTGGTGAAATATACCGGTGAAAGATCAGGTTTAGTAAAGTTTTATGAAGTTTAGTTTTCTTTGGTTTTATTTTTGGTTGATGTTTTAGAAAAAAATACAGTGAGCTTTATTATTTGATTAATACATATGGTATATTATATTTTCTCATGTCCTATCATGAGAATAAGAACCATTGATTTTTCATTTGATTTTGTATATTAATAGAAATCAAACACCCATTCATTGATTAGATGTGATGTATAATAAACCAGTACACCTACCATCTATACCCATTTATAAGCTGAGTCCAACTTCAAACTGCACTGACCTAGATCAGCCGTTGCATAATGCACTATCAGATTTGGGTCTGATAATCAGTAGAACAAACAACACATACCCTGGTTTGCAGGCACATTATTCTGTGGCAACTCAGGATCTTTGTTGTTTGCAACTTGACTTACAAGTGAGCATGTACTTCATTCATATCACATCATTTAAAATCCCTAGTCTTGATAGATGTGATGTTTAGCTAATACACCCTTATCACATCATTTGAAAACAAGTGTCTGTAAATTGCTTTAATGGTCCCATTTGTTTTCCATTTCCAATACTGTTGGTGTGTATTGATCCAGTACATAAATATACATCTCTATGTTGGCATGTTGTGCTGGCAGACTCTCTTATTACCACATATTTACTGAAATTAACACCTTTTGATAACAATGTTTCATCATCAGTGTGGTTCTATCTATTCTGCATTTTACAAACTTTACTAGCAGTGGGAGTGTAACTTAATGTGTTGTCAACCTTTAACTAATGGCATTATCAGCACTTGTTCATCAATAATTGAAAGCAAGGAGCCCTGTGGTTAGAGCTTTCTTTTAATTCCAGTTTTCATTGAAGGAAAAAGATGAAAGATGCCTATTGCAAAGCCGCCTGTGAATCACATTCTCATGAGGGCAGTGCATCATATAATGCGATGATAGTACTGATATTGTGCTTCCTTTATTATGATGGACTCTTTTTTACTTTGTGAATTATTTTTTTCCAGTGAAGTATTAAACACATGGAAATTTCCCTAAATTGATAGCTGGCAGGGAATGCAATACATTAGAGGATCACGTTTGTGCAGTGACCAGTCAGTTCATGGATGTGTGTTTGGGAACAGTTATTTTATCCAGCTTTGGTGGATTGTACATAAAGTGAAAATTTAGTTACAGTAAATTTTCATGGATTTTTATCGTCATGTTAGATGCTAATTATGAACTTTTAATATAGTTAGAGAATGCATGTTTAGAGGAATGGATAAATACTTCTGAATTCATAGGTGAAGAATCTAATTTGAAAGAAAGCACCTTTTCCAATCTTGCATGACAAGGTTGTCATATTTTAACATGTGCAAGGCAGGATGTAAATTGCATTGGGGAGATCTGCAATCTGCATTTTTGACAGAGGAACATTACAGCAAACAATATTTCTCAGTTTTGAATGCTATTCCTTCCTGGGGATACATCTCATTACAAATTGTCAGTTTAAATAATAGAGCCAAGAAATTTATCATTGTTTCACTCTGTTTATGGTTTTAGTTACAGGAGTATACAGATATCATGTGGAAATGACCTGCATTGCAGTCTCTTGATTCTTTTTAAAAAGTTAACAAATGCAAAGAAATAAATTTTTCTGTTGTATTTAAATAAAGGTTCTGTTGGAGTCTATTTAGTTCCTAGGAATGAAATATTGACTGATATAATCATTTAATAGTTTTATGGTGACCAATGACTTCCACCCTAGATTGTCAACTAGACAAGATACAAAAAGGTTTACAAATCAGCTTTGAAGATATCATTCTTGCAGAGGTTCAAAAAATTTTTTTAGTAGCAATTACTGTAAAGGAAGCACTTATTGATTTTGCTTCTGCTTATGTCAGAGACTTATAAATGGATACAAACATTTTACCTTGATTGATGCATGGTGGACATAATGCATGGAATTGTGTATATTATTTGTGTCATGAATTCTGAGAAAAATGAAAACCAGTTGGAAGATATTTCTTGATCAAAGGCCTGGTTGAAAAAGAGATTGGTATTGATTCACATTAATTTCCATCTGTAGGGAGTGTGTGGACATTTATGTGTGGAGTATTTTCCTGAAGGATGATTGTCATCTACCATGGAGAAATATATATACAGGTTGAAGGGCCAGATATTAGGTTCTAAATAATTGACAATAAACAAGTCGGATCTGGGCAGTAATGTCAAAGGTATCATCAAAAACATAGGGAAATCAGTACTCCCTGATTTGATACATTTTCTTGACTTGTGGAATACTAACCTTTTTTGTGTGAGGATCCTTCATGAGTCCCAGTCCCTGAGCAACAGAAACATGGAGAGGTGAATAATTTTGACTAATTTGAAATTTGTACAGACCACACATTCTTGATACTTTTTCCACAGGAAGTTCAAACTCCAAATTAGATATGATACCAAAAAAAGCAAGGTAAAAGTTAGTAAAGCTTAATGTGTCTAACTTTATCCCAATTAAAGTTATCAGACCTGGAGCATGAGCTTACTTCTCACAGCAATTTGGGGATCAGGTTTAGAAGCTGGGTCTAAAAAGGGGTTACAAAACTGGCTCTGTGCAAGGAAAATAGATTTATTGTTGGAATTGGCATGTTCTGTTTTTCTTTCAAATTTTCCTGCTGATAAAAAAGATAAAAATGAAGAAGAGATAATATGAAACATTAGGTAATACATTTTATCATCCATCATTATTAAAGAGCATGGTCAATTTTTAAAAATGTTTTTGACCACAAAACTTAAATGTATTGTATGTCAATATCTTTGACAATTGAATGTTAATTTAATCCACAGTTAGATGGTAGTTACATAGGACTGCTGATCCCCATGAAGTTAGCATGAAATATAGTGCTTTGCTCTTTATGAATTTGTTTGTCACTCCCTCAATCTCTTGGAACTTATTTTACCTGTACATACTTTTTGCAATGTGGATACATCAGAAGGAGAGTAACTCATTAGCATTAAAGGAGAGTAACTCATTAGCATTAAAACTAGATCACTTTGACCCTAATTTCATTATTTGAGAGATTTTGCATTTCAGCTGTTCAAGATGTTAGACTCAGTCTGATACTTGTTGGATGCTTGAAAGAGGAGTAACTTGGCCATACCAAAATAGGTTACTTTGAACTAACTTTCAAGATGGTTTTTTTTGCCATACCAAAATAGGCTACTTTAAACTAACTTTCAAGATTTTTTTTTTTGTTTGGCCATATCTAAAAAGATTACTTTGAACTAACTTTCAAAATGTTTTTTTTTCTTTAAACTTTTTGTTCAGCATGCCCTCAATATCTTGAATTAAATTTCACCTAGCTCTCTTGAAAATTAGTATGTGAATGGATCTCAACAAATGTAATTCAACATAACAAAATTATCTTTGTGATATTTGTATTTTCAGCTATCTGTTCATTTTGCCATCAATATCTTGAATACTGTCTTATCAGCACTCATGAAAGTTGGTACCAGTATGTGAAATGCCAAAGCCAATCCAATTCATTGTACCAGACCATTGTTCTGATGTTTGATTAATCTGATAATTTGATCATTCTGCCCAGTCACACTATTAGACAGGCCAGAGCTGACACTAATCAAGCAAGCCTTGATGACACTAAAGATAATTTGATGATAGGGTCCTTGCAGCTTGGGAAGACTACATCAAACATACATTTTTTGGATTTGCTGCCTAAGCATAGTCTCCAGAGGCATTATAATGGATGTTGAGATATTAACTCCCTATTTGTTCTTGTCTGAATTCAGGTTTTTACATATCACAATGCATTTGATGGAAAAAAACCTCATATGTACTTCAGCAGACAGCAAAATGATGGTCTCTGAATTTTCAGTGTGTGTGTGTGTGTGTATATATATATATATATATATATATATATATATATATATATATATATATATATATATATATATATATATATATATATATATATATATATATACACACACACACATATATATATACACACACACACACACATACACACACACAAACACACACATATATGTATGTATATATATATATATATATATATATATATATATATATATATATATATATATATATATATATATATATATATATATATACACACACACACACACACACACACATAAGGAAATGATCATCCCTGGTCTGCTGGTATATATTATCCCAAAAACTTTGTTATGCCAATGTATATTATTATGGCAGATCTGGATCAGTGCCATTTGAAGTTGAGTGAGTGATGTAAGCATAGATATATGGTACAGTAATAGAATCCATGTTATGTGATGGTGTGGAATAACAAAATTTCAACATTGGGATCAGAATTTGTTGGCTTGACTTTTGCTACATTGGCTAATTTCTGACCAAAGATTGTATTTCCATGGGGCTTATTTCTCTGTTATTTTCTCGTTTAAAAAAAGGTGGCAAAATCGATGTCTTATCATTGGTACTATTGGTTAGAAAGGCAGAGTATTAGCAACAAATCTTTGTGTCATTTGAGAAAGCATTAAACATTTCAGTATACTGCAAATTTTTTTATTGTTGTTACCTTTTTTACTATTTATAGCCTGTCAAAATTTGTCTGTTTAATACTTTCAGTGCAAGAAATATTACATATAAGTGTAATATATAGGTGAAACATTATCCAGGTATGCAGTATCAATGATTGCACTTTAGATAGATAGCAAGTGACTATCAGAAATGACTTGTCACATGGGCATACTGTTTACTGGTAAATGTCATAAATGCCTTCTCACATGGGCATATTGTTTGTTCAAGAAAATTAAAACAGGTAATTTTTAGCACTTCCACCTGTAGGCAGGCCTTGCATATCAGGATTTTTGTTCCTCCTGCTTGAGTAATCATTCTGCAATAGAATTTAGTTTGGACATTTGATTATACATATTTTCCTGACTGTACACTTCTTTAGAAATAATTGTACCTGTGTTGAAGATTTCCTCTTTTTCTTTTTTACATTTTCTGTCAACAACAGTTGGCTGTGTGTTTTGGATTGGTGCCCAAATGTTTTTCCTGTCACTCAGTGAGATCATGCCTACACAATTTGATGTCTGATAATTTTCATAGCCATGCCTGGCTCCCTTATCAGTACATCTGAAATCACTTGGTTTCAGAAACCAGTCTGTCAGAGAATGCAGTTATAAATGCAGTCCTAGTGAATGTTTAAAATGCAGTTTTCATGTCAATGATAGTAAATACATGTGGAGTTTGTTCTTGCTAGGTTTTGTATGAGGCAGGGTTTATAAGGATCCTGTACAATTTGTCATGGGTATATGTTTACCACTGTATCATGGAAAACTTTGATCCAAAAGGATTTAGAGTCATGTCCAAATGTTTCATTAAATGTGATTTGTATACAACTTTCATTCTTTCATGATCTGTATAGCATTCTTATTCCTAAATGATCTGTGTTTAATTCTTATTCTTACAAGATCTGTGTAGGATTGTTATTCTCAGATGATCTGTGTAGGATTGTTATTCTTAATCTGTGAATGATTTATTTTTACATTATCTGTGAATGACTCTTTAGTTTTACATGATTTGTGTATGATTCTTAAATGATATGTGTATCTATAAGATTGTTTGTGTATTCATCTATAAGATTGTTTTTCTTATGTAATTTGTCTAGGATTGTTATTCTTAGATGATCCATATATGACTGATATTTTTACAAGATCTGTGTATAATTTTTATTTTTACATGATTTGTGTATTACCCTTAAATGATTTGTGTATAATTCTTTTTCTTACAGATCTATGTATGATTGTTATTCTAACATGATCATTATATCTGTGGATGATTGCTACTTTTACATGATTTGTGTATGATTCTTACATGATTTGTTTATGATTTGTATTCTTATATTTTTATGATTGTTATTCTTAGGTGATCCATGTATATATGTATGATTGTTACTCTTACATGATCTGTGTATGATTCTTATTCTTACATGATCTGTGTATGATTCTTATTCTTACATGATCTGTGTATGATTCTTATTCTTACATGATCTGTGTATGATTCTTATTCTTACATGATCTGTGTATGATTGTTACTCTTACATGATCTGTGTATGATTGTTACTCTTACATGATCTGTGTATGATTCTTATTCTTACATGATCTGTGTATGATTGTTACTCTTACATGATCTGTGTATGATTCTTACTCTTACATGATCTGTGTATGATTGTTACTCTTACATGATCTGTGTATGATTCTTATTCTTACATGATCTGTGTATGATTGTTACTCTTGCATGATCTGTGTATGATTGTTACTCTTACATGATCTGTGTATGATTGTTACTCTTACATGATCTGTGTAAGATTTTTATTCTTACATGATCTGTGTATGATTCTTACTCTTACATGATCTGTGTATGATTGTTACTCTTACATGATCTGTGCATGATTCATATTCTTACATGATCTGTGTATGATTCTTATTCTTACATGATCTGTGTATGATTCTTATTCTTACATGATCTGTGTATGATTGTTACTCTTACATGATCTGTGTATGACTCTTATTCTTACATGATCTGTGTATGATTCTTATTCTTACATGATCTGTGTATGATTCTTACTCTTACATGATCTGTGTATGATTCTTATTCTTACATGATCTGTGTATGATTCTTATTCTTACATGATCTTTGTATGATTCTTATTCTTACATGATCTGTGTATGATTGTTACTCTTACATGATCTGTGTATGATTCCTATTCTTACATGATCTGTGTATGATTGTTACTCTTACATGATCTGTGTATGATTCTTATTCTTACATGATCTGTGTATGATTTTCTACTCTTACATGATCTGTGTATGATTCCTGTTCTTACACGATCTGTGTATGATTCCTTTTCTTACATGATCTGTGTATGATTGTTACTCTTACATGATTTGTGTATGATTCTTATTCTTACATGATCTGTGTATGATTGTTACTCTTACATGATCTGTGTATGATTGTTACTCTTACATGATTTGTGTATGATTCTTATTCTTACATGATCTGTGTATGATTGTTACTCTTACATGATCTGTGTATGATTCTTATTCTTACATGATCAGTAATTTATAATGGATATATTCATCCTCCTGAAAAGCGCTATAAGTTGCAAGTCTTTGTTGACATTACAAGTTTAAAGATATCCATAAGAATGCACACATTTTTTAATGAAAACTTGTATCTGCAACTTAGATGAGACTGCCCAGGATACAGCACAAGTAAAACAAAAAGCTGTACTCAATGTGCCCATGCAGCATGCATGGTTCCCTTTCTTCAGTACAGCTTATATCACTAAAGTGCACTACAGCTTATATCACAAAAGTGCACAGGATGTTGCCAAAACATATTTTTAATGTCATATTTTCATACCTAATTGATCACCTGTATAACTGAAAAGAACAAAAGAATTTACAATACCTGAGGAAACTAGAGATGTACAGTGTTCTGAAGGTTTGAAATAAGATTGAAAATATGTTGTAAATATTGCTGTGATAATAATTTTGTTTCTTATAAAATGTTTACCATCCCATGTCAACCAATCATTTTGTTATGATGTCGATGCCATTCCAATGTTTGATGGATATCTATACCCCATCTTGAACTATTGTATATACTTAAATCAAGGCCAACCATTAAACATCATAGACACTAGTCTTTGGTTCCATAATTTATTTGCTCTCAAAACAGTCTATATTGTTTGTTTTACTAATTGCTCCTAACAAACTATATAGACCCAGACACCAACCCACATGAAGCTATTGGGAATATTTCTCATAAAATGTTGGACTGACCCACATAGACAGGTGAGATGCCAGTGACCTGTAAAGGTGGGTAATACAGTAGACCACCTGGTGCACACTGTTCCATTTTTTGTTGCAAGTGACAGTTACTGCTACCTATAGAATCCATCAAATTTAAACTTACATGTTTGGGTTTGGGGTTAGTGCTAGGGATGGGAGAGGGAGTTCAGTTTCTAACTCAATGTAATGTATTTTCTTGTGTTCTCTTTTGCCTTGACAGTAAAACCTAGTACATGTTCTTGGACAACATGGCTTCTGAAATGTGCACGTTTGAAGGGCGAATCATTTGATGTCTATTTCATTAGAAGTTGCAGCATACCACACTTGTGTATTATTAAGTATTATTATTGCCAACACTTAATGATATAGCTACGCTCATAATGAATCAATTATGTCAATTAAGAGTTGCAGTGGTACTGCTAATGATATTCTTCTGTCATCAGGGTTGTTTATCTTTATTGGTGTTGGAGAGGTTGCTTCAAGCTACAGTACCACTTATTGTACCAGAGAATCCTTAGAAAAATTACAAGTCACCATATTTTTGGCATAGGTGACAATTGCTGAATCTCTATGATATTGAAAGGGTTTGTTTTATACATAGAAAATACAGTGCATATAGATCACAATGTCTGTTTTTGTCCAACTTTTGTCATCTTATTTTATTAACAAAATTTATCTCAAGTGATCAGGGGATAAAATGTGTAAATAAGTTGTGTGAAAAGATTGCATTTATTTCTACAGGACAAAGTGTTTGGAGTTTTTTAGTGTTTGAAATTTGATTTTTGGCTCACCATATTTCTGAATAAAAATGTGAAATTTGAGATAGAGGGAACATCATCAGCTTTGGTGGCAGCAGAAAAAGTGACCAGGCATTCCGTGGAATCCCTCTTATGATTGGGAGTAAAAACAGGTGTTTGTAATCAAGGAGAGGATTAAATTTGTTCATTTTATAATTAAATGTTGTCTTTTTTTTCTGATTGCAGTATGGATGGGACAGACTTGTGCTTCGAGATTGTCAAGAGAGCCATGGGAGGATTTGTGTACAGTGAAGCTGTTGCCTGGTAACAGTCTTAGAGACTATAGATAATAAACAATCAGGATTTTCATTAGAACAATATAGATGTCTAACCAACATAAATAGACATTCCTAAACAATGTAAAATCAGATATATTTGTGAAGGATTTCATTTTCACTTGTGAGTATCAATGAAATTAAATCTACCATAAAAATATGTTGAGATTAGGTGACATATAAATAGTACTTTTCTGTGAGCATTTGTGACATCCACAGATTTGAAAAAAAATTTTTTTGTACAGGTTTATGTAAAAGAAAGAAGCAAAACAACATAGTTTTGAAAACTTTAAAAATAATTTAATTATCAAAGTTATAAATGAAAATATTAAAGGAACTTAGAGTATTATGAAGTGAATTCAAAATAATCCAGACAAATTTCCATTAAAGTCCAAAAAAATGAAAAGTTCCATATCAATTTTAGAATTGGAAATGTACTGGTCCACCAAAACCTGACATCAAAATGGCGCTGTCCAGAAGTCCTTTGAATAATTCTTAATAGTTCAAAATTAATATAGTCCAAATATGAGCACTTTAAATTTTCACTGAACAGTTGAAACAAACCTTTTCATCTCAGATAATATCTAAGTACATCATTAAGATCTCATGCTTAAAACAGGAACACAAAAAATAAGAATGACTCCAAAGTTGTTATTGTTGGGTTTAACGCCATTTTTCAGCACACGATAGGCCATTCATGGCAGCCAGTATTAATGGTAGAGGAAGAAACCGGGAAATCACTGGAAAGAACCACCGACCCACGAGAAGCTACTGGCAAGCTTTCTCACATGTCAACATTCGCTGAATCCTAGACTCAAACCCACGAAGACAGAGGTGAGATGGCAGTGATCCGTAACGGACAGGGCTTTAGACCACTAGGCCACTTGGGCCCAGACTCCAAAGTAGAATTGAATCTGATTGCTTAGTTATCTCCTTACATACATCTTGTATTATAAATATTCTATTATAAATATATTTCACATTATATCCCCATGTGACAGATCATACTACTCAATAAATGTTTCAAAATATCTATTCCTGTGACCTAGCTCATCCAATGGCAAATTGCTTAATTCTTCTTAAACCATCCAAATCCCACCAGCCAATGAGAAATTTAACCAATCATCGAGTCTTATTTTTAATATTATTACTAATAATTGTCAACACATACATTTGTATATATCCTATATAATTTTATACTTTTAAAATTCCTACAGCAGACCCTACTCATGTTGACAAAATCACTACAATATAAAGTCATGAATAAAAATTACAAAAATGAGACAAAATCATTTACAAAATATTGATATCCATAACAACTAATTTGTTTACATATTTACTATACTGTTGTATGTATAGCTGTGAACTTAATGCATGCATTTATCTTGAGAAGCTACATACTCCAGGATGAAAAAGTAGGTTCCAGCAACAAACTTTTCATTTTCCATTGAGGAACTATGATCAGATTTTTTAGTCCTGCACAGGCAGAGCAATAAAACATAATTCTGCAGAATTCTTATTACTGAAGTTAAAAAGAAAATGAAAACTCATCTACAGGGACCTGCTAACTTGAAATGCATTGTTCCATCAGATATCTGCTTAATTTGGCCAAGTACTGCATTTCCAAAGTCTGCAATTGATTGATCATTGATCCAAGATAGTCACATCATCTTACAGTCTATTTACACAATCTTCCTAGAAAGATGATTTATAACTCTTAATATGAAACTCAACTGTCTGACCTTGGGTTTACCATTTGCCACAGTTGATCAATTATTTCAGTGAAACTGTTTATTTGGAGAAAACTATTGTGGAAGTTCAGTGAACAGGACAAGATGCCTAAGCTTGTAGATAACCAGACTGTAAGGCCATGTAAGCACATGGTACTGTGTCCATCAGCAACTGCAGTTTTTAAATTCTCCATACATACAATTTGAAAACTTTCTACCAAATTTGGTGGAGTGAATTAGAGCATGAAGGGCTTTTAAGTTTTGGCACCATAAAACATGACTACCAATACTACAAGAAAGAAAACAGTAAACAAGTTCATCTTAAAAACCACTTACAGATTTTTATCGGATTTGACAGAAAGCATACTGGCATAAAGGCTAGTAAGCGTTCAGAAATGAATCTGATCTGCAGTCAAATGTGACTGCTGTTACTAAACACAGTCCACAAAATTTGACCAAATTTTGATGGAAAGCATCTTGGAATCAAGGATTTTGACATTTGTGCCAATGCAGCTTATTTGCCATCAGGTGGCCACCATCAGTAAAAATACATAATGCTTGCAGTGTCTTAGTCTGAAAGACAAATGAACAGAATTTGACTAGATTTTGAACGATGGCATCCAAGCAGAAAGGCTTTCAAATTTTAGCTTATCTGGTCATAGATGGGAAGAGCTTATGAAGTGGCCATATAATTAATTGCCTTCATTCGTGTAGCACAAGTTTGTTTTAAATACTATCACAAGGATTTCCATGAAAGATTTTAAAAACATTCAGTTCAAGGACTACCATTAGAGATAATTCCAATACTCACTAGTGAAGAAAAGTAAAATGAAGAATAAATGGACTTTTGACTACATCATGAATTTTTACAAATTAGTTTTTATTTGGCAGGTAGCAAGTGAACCACACACACACACACACTCATGCTGTTCAGTTACATAAATGTTATCTCCATTATTGCCTCACAAAGATTAACTTGTGCAACTTTCATGAGAATGATGTGAAAAAACAACATTAATTTGATATAATTCATTGCAAGAAGAACTTTAAATAAAATGGACGCAGTTTAGGCTTCGTACAGAGAGGATTATGTATGTCATTAAAATGTCCTTTTCCCAACAGGATTGTTATCTTATTTTGATCAGTATGTGTGGCATACTTTAGTAATGCTAGCAACAACTCAAATATAAAATCTTTAGAATTGCTGCATAATTAATTTTGTATGAGAGAAACCAAATTTGAATGCAGTATCCTTTTTTGGTGCAAATTGAAAGGAAGGGTTTTATGATTCTTTAATGCAGGCCTTCTTTTAAGTTGTTATCTTCGGAGCATTAATGTAGGATGATGAAAATTCCCAAGTGTGTAATGCAGTTTATCACTCATAGACCAGTGTTAATAATTTATTGAATACATGTTGTTTTGCTGCATATTTATCATCATGCAACAATAGATCTGAGATTAAAATCTTTAGATTGATTGAAGAAGGATATTTCTAGTAGGAATAAATAGAGACAAGGACATAAGGTATCACATCACATGTTTTGTGTATCAGAGATCAATTTCAATATATTGCATTTATTTACTTTATTCTACAGAATTTGTTTGTATGGGTATATTATGTGTGATTTTTGGTGTTATTGTTTGAAACGTTCAGGTGGTCTTAATTGATACAGCACTCTCAATGTTCATACAAATGTTGTAAAAGCCTGGAATGTTTTTATCTCTTGACATTGGCTTATCATTGGAAAACTGGTAAAACTTAAATGGAACTTCACAACTTCAAAGCGCTATTGGTCCAAATGAGTTTTCTAGTGTTTTGGTTATTTCATTTTTGTCTAGTTGCCGACAATAACAGATTTTATACCAGGACCATGAAATTTCAGGTATTTGAGTGATTGATGTTGGACATATTACAGATGTAATTACTTTTTCATTAGCCACTACATGAGACAGATTCTGGAAGCCCTGAGGTACTGTCATGCCAATGGTATTGTCCATCGAGACCTCAAGCCACACTGTATACTGCTGTCCTCCAAAGAGAATTCAGCCCCTGTAAAGCTAGGAGGGTTTGGTGTTGCTGTTCAGTTACCAGAATCAGGAAAAATATCTGGAGGTATCTGTGTATAAATGTGTAGTTGTTTCAGTCATTATATGATAAATAAAAACTATGTGTTACATAAAGTTTTATTTTCTTAGGACTGATGTATCAACATATTAGTTGGCAGATCACCAAGGGAAAATGAACAGTTGAACATCTATCCAAGTTATATGGATGATAAATAAAGGGACTTTTTATCTTTGCCACATTTATAGAGTGTCAGTTGATGTTGATAAATATATAGCACTTTCCTTTATAAGAAAAAATATATTGAGTTATAGTCATCCCCAGTGGGCTATGTAAGAAAGTATGCTAATCACTTCCCTTGGTTTGTTATTTTTTTTTCTCTGGATCTTTCTGGTTTCTTCTTCCAGTGGATATACTGGCTGCCATGTTTAGCATATCATGTGCAGAAAAATGGTGTTAAACCCATAGAACCACCAGAGTTATAGCGAGAGTTAATATTATAGACAATTGCTTTACCTGCAAAAGCAAATGTTTCAGCAACTGCTCTCTTTTATTTAAACCTTTAAAAGCATATTTTGGTTCGATTTGTGGTGGAAGATTGAATGCAGTGTGGACATTTGACTCATAGAGTTTATAGTACAGTCATACATGTGGAACTAGTTAAGGACAGCATATCAGTCAGTGACCTCTTGTTTTTGACATGCATCATTATCCTGAGGTCCGTAATGTGTTACAGTCTTATATTATTCAGGATCTCACAAATCTGGAAGTTTCTGATTGGATAGAATTGGCAAGGGAGCAGTTGCTTAGTTGGTGAAGTGCTGGACTCATAATATTCCAGTGGTTTTGGGTTTATCCTTCCCCAAGCCAGCCCGAATTGACTGTTTTGATGTGTCAGCGAAATTGGAACTTAGGTTTCATTTCCTCAGTTAAAACTTGGAATAGATAAAGTTCATGTTGCATTTTATTTATTACATATGGTATCTAAGAGACATGTTTTATTTATTTTCTACAACAGAAGATAAAATACTGTATACTTGTACAAAATAAATCCCTTGAAAGTACTTCATGATCAGTTATTGCTGGCTGCCAATCGAGACTGTCATTGATATCACAGTCTGTTTGTTCACAGTAGCTGCATGAATTACACTGTTTCCATCAGATAGAACTATCAGACATTTCTGATGCTGAATCTAAAATAGGAACCAATGCTATCAATTTTAAGCCCAGATAAAGCATAATTTATGTTTTCAGATGTTAGTTCCAGAGATCACATCATCATACTTTTAGTTGGATCAGAAATCACTGTAAACTTAAGTTGTCAGTGACAAGAAAAAAAGAAATTTAATTAAAAGCAAGTCTTAGTTTGGTCAGAATTTGTATTTCACTCCAACATAATTCCAACATTATTAGCTGAACTACACACATCCCTGTTGTGAAAACAAACTGAGATCATTAAATGAGAAATGATTTGCTGATCCTCTGTTACTTTCATATGATTCAAAGGTTTTACTTCTGCAATATGGCAGTTTTGAACATGTGTACTTAGTTAAAAAATTTGAACTGTGATTTTTTTTTATAAGCACAGGATTTTATGAAATATATTAACATTTTCTGTATTTACAAAGTTATAATCTTCACAGTAGTGAAATTTTTTGTAGTTTTTCCTTTTAAAATAAGATGCATTTCCATTCCATAGCTAAATTGCAAAATCTTCCCATGATAATACAAGGAAGTTTGCTTACGTTTGCTGCCATTGTGAAAATATGAAAACTGCATGCATTGGGAAATATGAATACATAGATTCTGTCATTTTAGTTGTTAAATATCAACTACAGTATCTATTCAGGCATATACAAATTTCTGTCATGTTCATACCTTGGAAATACTAAATGAAGGTCAAGAACACAGATGTGAAGTTACTTTTTACTGCATTTATAATTGTTATATAATATGCATCGAGATTTGTTTAGCATTGCACATACAAAAATGATGTGTAACTTGCATTGATCAATTACGATTAGGATTTTATATGTAAAATGAATATTTGAACTTAAAAATAACATATACATCTGTTGTGAAATGTGATCCATTTTTTGCTAATTTTGATGGTGACATATAAGTGAATGATTAGGATTTTATATGTATATGAAAAATTGGGTACTTCATTTACTGCACTTATAAGTTGTTGTTGTTGTTGTTCTGGGGCTTAATGCCATTTTTTCAGCACACGATAGGCTATGCATGGCAGCCAGAATTAATGGTGGAGGAAGAAACCGGGAAATCTGCGGAAAGAACCACTGACCCACAAGAAGCTACTGGCAAGCTTTCTCACATAATCCACATTTGCTGAATCTTAGACTCGAACCCACGCAGACAGGTGAGATTTTAGTGATCCGTTATGGATAGCGCTTTAGACCTCTTGGCCACTCTGAGCCCCCACTTATAAGTGAAATTCACCAACTACATTAATACATATTATAATAGTGATTTTCTTCAAAATTTAAAGAATTTTTAAATAGCTACCCCAGCTCTCTTCCCGTAACCATAATAGAAAATTATCTCCTCAAAGTAAACATATATGTGAATGACTGTGTAATGTTCCAGCCTTGAGGTACATTTCCATTTAAATAATGACTTTTGAAATGTTTCCATTTCGTTAACCTGCTGCTTTGAGTCAGTAGATTTGAAACAGCTTGGAACTGCTCTGGTGGCCTAGTGGTTAGAGCATCTGCCTTGGATACAGGAGGTCGTGGGTTCGATCCTCGGTCATACCAAAGACTTACAAAAATGGTACTAACAGCTGTTTCGCTTGATGCTCAGCATTAAGAGGTTAGTGTTAGAACTGGTTGACCTAGTAGCAGGATAATGCGACTGGGTGGGACATCATGCTACATGTCTTCGTCATGATGCCCCAGTGCTAGACATCACTATAAACTGCCACACCGCAGACATTGTGACTGAAATTTTTTTAAAGCTGCATTAAAAATCATTTTCATATCATATCACTGTAACATCTTGCAGGAGATCAAGTTTTTAGCTGAAAAAAAACAATAGAGACACAGCCATGGACATAAAGTGTAGGTGTGTATGTTCACTCATGGCTAGTTTCCAGTTCACACACACACACACAAACATACTCACTGCTTTCTTCAAGTTTTGATATCTCAAGTCCATCAAAGTTGGATATGCCCTTTTGCTAAAAGGATGTTAGAAATCTTTGAGAAAATTGTAAACTTAATTGATGGATTTCTGACTGCCCACCTGTCCATCAGATGTTAATACAAATGTGATAGAAAATGCCATTTGAGAACAGCTATGGTTATTTGTATTAAGTGTTATGTAATAACTGTCAGGCTGGTAACTGCTATTGTTATAGGTGTTAAATGCTACATAATAGCTGTCAGGTTGGTAACTGCTATTATAGGTGTAAAGTGCTACATAATAACTGCCAGGCTGGTAACTGTTATAGGTGTTAAGTGCTACATAATAACTGCCAGGCTGGTAACTGCTATTGTTATAGGTGTTAAATGCTACATAATAACTGTCAGGTTGGTAACTGATACTGTTATAGGTGTTAAATACTACATAACTGTCAATGATCAGCCTGGTAATTTCTATTGCTATAGGTGTTAAATTCTACATAATAACTCAGGCTGGTAAAAAGCTACATAATAACTGTCAGTTTGGTAACTGCTCATGTTATAAGTCTTTTATGCTACATAATAACTTCAGTTTGGTAAAATGCTACCTATTAACTCAGGTTGGTAACTGCTCATGTTATAGGTGTTATATGCAGGTTGGTAACTGCTATGTTACAGGTTTTATATTTAGGCTGGTAATTTATATTGTTATATGTGTTAAATAATACATAATAACTATCTGTCTGGTAATTTCTATTGCTATAGGTGTTAAAATTCTACATAATAACTCAGGCTGGTAAAAAGCTACATAATAACTGTCAGTTTGGTAACTGTTCATGTTATAGGTGTTATATGCTACATAATAACTTCAGTTTGGTAAAATGCTGCCTATTAACTCAGGTTGGTAACTGCTCATGTTATAGGTGTTATATGCAGGTTGGTAACTGCTATGTTACAGGTTTTTTATTTAGGCTGGTAATTTCTATTGTTATATGTGTTAAATACTACATAATAACTATCAGGATGGTAACTGCTATTGTTATAGGTGTTTAAATGCTATACAATAATTTTCAGGCTGGTAACTCCTGTTATAGTTGTCAAATGCTGCATAATAACTGTTAGGCTGGTAATGTTACAGATGTTAAATGCTACACAATAACTGTCAGGCTGGTAACTGCTGTTGCTATAGGTATTAAGTGCAACAATATAAATGTCAGGGTGGTAATGTTATAGGTGTTAAATGCTACATAATTACTATCAGGCTGATAATGTTATAGGTGTTGAATACTACATAATTACTATCAAGCTGGTAATTGCTATTGTTATAGGTGTTAAGTGCTACATAATAACTGCCATGCTGGTAACTGCTATTGTTATTGGTGTTAAGTGCTATATAATAACTGTCAGGCTGGTAACTGCTATTGTGTTAGGTGTAATATTGCTACATAATAACAATTGTCAGGGTAATGAATTTTAGTTACAGCTGTTAAGTGTTGCATAATAACTGCCAGACTCATGGCTGATACCTTAATATGCAAATACATACGCACATTTCTTATGCACAGGCACTATGTTTGCTATATCCAGTGATCTGGGAACACTGAAGTTTGCAACAAAATATTAAATATATTGCACAGTGGTTACTTAATTGATTGTGAAATTGTAAAATAGTTTTTCATGCCATAAATCCAAATCACATGCTTTAGATGAATCTTTACCTGATATTATAAATGTGTTCCAGTCATGCATTTATGACCAGGATAAGATACATCTGTGAATGGTTCAGGAATTTCAAGTAAGCAAGCCTTTCAGTTTATATCACTGAATGTTCACAATATAAATCAATAAACGTTTTATCCGCTAATTGTCATCAGGTATAACTATGTCACTAATGACATAAGATTATTTATAAATGCTTTTTAGTTCTCTTGTTTCCACCAGTATTTCAAGTTACCATAGGAGGACCTGTTTTGTTCCATCATGATGTTGTAATAGTTACATTGTTATTTCTTGATCTCAGTACTAACCAATTGTTTCTCTTTTGCCTGGAAAGGAACTGGTGTATATGATTCTGAGTATGTTTGACTTGGGTTGTATTTGGTTAATCCATATATTATGCTAACAATTTCTTCCCTTTAAGGTTTATTTCAGACTATTTACATTCAAGGTCAGAAAGGTCCAAGCTGGACATTAAAATTGATGGAATTTCCATTATATATCAAGTAGTTAGACAAGCAGTTTGGTTTGGTGTTTTATGGCAACTCAACACATTCAAGCAGATTATTTAGTGCCAGGGCATCTTGAGTAAATTGCTTCATCAAATGACACACTAGAGCAACCGACTTTGGCTGATCCAGTAGCAAGATCTGAAAGCATGGTTTTGGTTGCAAATCTGGCAGTCTGACAAGCTGTCAGATATTATATTACACTTAACACCTATAGCAATAACAGTCATTAGTCTGGCAGTTATTATACAACACTAACACCTATAGCAATAACAGTTGTAAACCTGGCAGTTATTATACAACACTTAACACCTATAACAATAACTGTCATAAGCCTGGCAGTTATTATACAACACTTAACACCTATAGCAATAACAGTCATAAGCCTGGCAGTTATTATACAACACTAACACCTATAGCAATAACAGTCGTAAGCCTGGCAGTTATTATACAACACTTAACACCTATAACAATAACAGGCATAAGCCTGGCAGTTATTATACAACACTTAACACCTATAGCAATAACAGTCATAAGCCTGGCAGTTATTATACAACACTTAACACCTATAGCAATAACAGTCATAAGCCTGGCAGTTATTATACAACATTAACACCTATAGCAATAACAGGCATAAGCCTGGCAGTTATTATACAACACTTAACAATTATAACAATAATAGTCATAAGACTGGCAGTTATTATGCCACAATTAACACCTATAGCAATAACATTTGTAAGCCTGGCAGTTATTATACAACTCTTAACACCTATAGCAATAACAGTCATAAGCCTGGCAGTTATTATACAACACTTAACACCTATAGCAATAACAGTCATAAGCCTGGCAGCTATTATGCCACAATTAACACCTATAACAATAACAGTCATAAGCCTGGCAGTTATTATACAACACTTAACAACTATAACAATAATAGTCATAAGCCTGGCAGTTATTATGCCACAATTAACACCTATAACAATAACAGTCATATGCCTGGCAGTTATTATGCCACAATTAACACCTATAGCAATAACAGTTGTAAGCCTGGCAGTTATTATACAACTCTTAACACCTATAGCAATAACAGTCATAAGCCTGGCAGTTATTATACAACACTTAACACCTATAGCAATAACAGTGGTAAGCCTGGCAGTTATTATACAACACTTAACACCTATAGCAATAACAGTCATAAGCCTGGCAGCTATTATGCCACAATTAACACCTATAACAATAACAGTCATAAGCCTGGCAGTTATTATACAACACTTAACAACTATAACAATAATAGTCATAAGCCTGGCAGTTATTATGCCACAATTAACACCTATAGCAATAACAGTTGTAAGCCTGGCAGTTATTATACAACACTTAACACCTATAGCAATAACAGTCAAAGCCTGGCAGCTATTATGCCACAATTAACACCTATAACAATAACAGTCATAAGCCTGGCAGTTATTATACAACACTTAACAACTATAACAATAATAGTCATAAGCCTGGCAGTTATTATGCCACAATTAACACCTATAACAATAACAGTCATAAGCCTGGCAGTTATTATACAACACTTAACACCTATAGCAATAACAGTCAAAGCCTGGCAGCTATTATGCCACAATTCACACCTATAACAATAACAGTCATAAGCCTGGCAGTTATTATACAACACTTAACAACTATAACAATAACAGTCATATGCCTGGTGGTTATTATGCCACAATTAACACCTATAGCAATAACAGTTGTAAGCCTGGCAGTTATTATACAACACTTAACACCTATAGCAATAACAGTCATAAGCCTGGCAGTTATTATACAACACTTAACACCTATAGCAATAACAGTCATAAGCCTGGCAGTTATTATACAACACTTAACACCTATAGCAATAACAGTCATAAGCCTGGCAGTTATTATGCCACAATTAACACCTATAGCAATAACAGTATGCCTGGCAGTTATTATACAACTCCTAACACCTATAGCAATATCAGTGGTAAGCCTGGCAGTTATTATACAACACTTAACACCTATAGCAATAACAGTCATAAGCCTGGCAGTTATTATACAACACTTAATACCTATAGCAATAACAGTCATAAGCCAGTCAGTTATTATGCCACAATTAACACCTATAACAATAACAGTCATAAGCCTGGCAGTTATTATTTTACAATTAACACCTATAGCAATAACAGTATGCCTAGCAGTTATTATACAACTCTTAACACCTATAGCAATATCAGTGGTAAGCCTGGCAGTTATTATACAACACTTAAAACCTATAGCAATAACAGTCATAAGCCTGGCAGTTATTATGCCACAATTAACACCTATAACAATTACAGTCATAAGCCTGGCAGTTATTATACAACACTTAACACCTTTAACAATAACAGTCATAAGCCTGGCAGTTATTATACAACACTTAACACCTATAGCAATAACAGTCATAAGCCTGGCAGTTATTATACAACACTTAATACCTATAGCAATAACAGTCATAAGCCAGTCAGTTATTATGCCACAATTAACACCTATAACAATAACAGTCATAAGCCTGGCAGTTATTATTTTACAATTAACACCTATAGCAATAACAGTATGCCTGGCAGTTATTATACAACTCCTAACACCTATAGCAATATCAGTGGTAAGCCTGGCAGTTATTATACAACACTTAACACCTATAGCAATAACAGTCATAAGCCTGGCAGTTATTATGCCACAATTAACACCTATAACAATAACAGTCATAAGCCTGGCAGTTATTATTTTACAATTAACACCTATAGCAATAACAGTATGCCTGGCAGTTTTTATACAACTCCTAACACCTATAGCAATATCAGTGGTAAGCCTGGCAGTTATTATACAACACTTAACACTTATAGCAATAACAGTCATAAGCCTGGCAGTTATTATACAACACTTAACACCTATAGCAATAACAGTCAAAGCCTGGCAGTTATTATACAACACTTAAAACCTATAGCAATAACAGTCATAAGCCTGGCAGTTATCATGCCACAATTAACACCTATAACAATAGCACAGATCAGACCGTTATAATGCAACACTGCCTATTAACGTTATAATGCAACACTGCCTATTAACGTTATAATGCAACACTGCCTATTACCGTTATAATGCAACACTGTCTATTAACGTTATAATGCAACACTGCCTATTAACGTTATAATGCAACACTGCCTATTAACGTTATAATGCAACACTGCCTATTAATGTTATAATGCAACACTGCCTATTAACGTTATAATGCAACACTGCCTATTAACGTTATAATGCAACACTGCCTATTAACGTTATAATGCAACACTGCCTATTAACGTTATAATGCAACACTGCCTATTAACGTTATAATGCAACACTGCCTATTAACGTTATAATGCAACACTGCCTATTAACGTTATAATGCAACACTGCCTATTAACGTTATAATGCAACACTGCCTATTAACGTTATAATGCAACACTGCCTATTAACGTTATAATGCAACACTGCCTATTAACGTTATAATGCAACACTGCCTATTACCGTTATAATGCAACACTGCCTATTACCGTTATAATGCAACACTGCCTATTAACGATATAATGCAACACTGCCTATTAACGTTATAATGCAACACTGCCTATTAACGTTATAATGCAACACTGCCTATTAACGTTATAATGCAACACTGCCTATTAACGTTATAATGCAACACTGCCTATTAACGTTATAATGCAACACTGCCTATTAACGTTATAATGCAACACTGCCTATTAACGTTATAATGCAACACTGCCTATTACCGTTATAATGCAACACTGCCTATTACCGTTATAATGCAACACTGCCTATTACCGTTATAATGCAACACTGCCTATTAACGTTATAATGCAACACTGCCTATTAACGTTATAATGCAACACTGCCTATTAACGTTATAATGCAACACTGCCTATTAACGTTATAATGCAACACTGCCTATTAACGTTATAATGCAACACTGCCTATTAACGTTATAATGCAACACTGCCTATTACCGTTATAATGCAACACTGCCTATTACCGTTATAATGCAACACTGCCTATTAACGTTATAATGCAACACTGCCTATTAACGTTATAATGCAACACTGCCTATTAACGTTATAATGCAACACTGCCTATTAACGTTATAATGCAACACTGCCTATTAACGTTATAATGCAACACTGCCTATTACCGTTATAATGCAACACTGCCTATTAACGTTATAATGCAACACTGCCTATTACCGTTATAATGCAACACTGCCTATTAACGTTATAATGCAACACTGCCTATTAATGTTATAATGCAACACTGCCTATTAACGTTATAATGCAACACTGCCTATTAACGTTATAATGCAACACTGCCTATTAACGTTATAATGCAACACTGCCTATTAACGTTATAATGCAACACTGCCTATTACCGTTATAATGCAACACTGCCTATTAACGATATAATGCTGTGCCTGTGCATTTGGAGAGAAAGGTTTAAAAAACTTCTTTTCATATTTGCTGTATACTTTATTAAAAGTTTTTGAGTGAGAAGTATAAAGATCAACACAACTACATTGTGATATAATCTTGCATAATCATTCAGGTTTACACCTGGTGACTTAACAAAGCATCATTTGACAGACATTTACAATTCATTTCACTCTAGATCAAGGTTAGGGCAATATCTTTGATATTAGCAAGGCCATCAAGTTTGGCATAAAAAGTTTCTATCAGATTTGTCATGAAGGCTTTCTGTTAAGTTGGGCATCAAGTCTTTGTATCATATTTGGTATAATACCTGCTTTCTACTGAGTTTGTCATATAAGCGTTTTATTTAGTTTGGCATAAAGGATTTTTATTGAATTTGGCATAAAGTGTTTATCTCAAACTAAAAGGTATTAAGGGTATCTTCAGGAAGATTTGTTGTCATGACTTGAAAGTTGTTTATTGTTAAGAAAAACGTTTACTTATTCTGGACTCAAAATCCTCAGATTCTCTTAACATCAATGAAGTTGGCTCCAAAGAGTCCAGTTTGGGACCATTAGCTTTTGTTTTCATCAGAACAATTAATATTGCACCTTAGAATATAGAATCATTGATGAGTGTTTTTGAATATGGTACAACATAATATAGATGATAATCAGCTTTAAGCTATTGCAATCTTAACAACCAGTATTGGTAGTAAGATGCCTGAATGGTCCAGGCATTGGCAGGTTACATTTAATTCAGTAAGACTGTTTCAATGCTGATATTCCAAAATGGAACAATAACCACCATCCTATAGTATCCATGGCTGAATCGAATGAACAAACACTTATTTTTTTTTAAATATGTAAGAGATCATCTGAAAACGTGTCACTAGGCACATGCATACTAAATAAATTTATGAAAAAGCCTCAAAATTAAACTGCTTAAAGCTTTTAAATTTAACTTGGAACAAGTTTCTTAAAAGATACAGATCTTACATGTTACCAATTTTTGATTATGTTGGCCACATTTGGGACAATTTTACAATTCAAGAGAATTTAGAAAATGTCATGGTTGTGAGACTAACAGTCAGATTGCATAACCTGCAGAGGTATGCTATTAATCTAAGTATGAAAGTCTAAAATCTTGCCATTACAAAAATAAATTGATACAGTTAAAACGAAGTTTTTTCAAATTTATCTTGGATTTGTTCCTGATCCACTTACCCACAAATATTATGCAGCTCCTTTATTCAGTGATTTGTTTTTAACCCTTAGAACATGGAACTTGTTACCTGTAGAAGTAACCAATAATCCTTGTGCCTTAATTTCAGAGTCAACCTGAATTGAGTAAAAATATCATTTCTAACTACTATTACATGGGTGATCGATGTCACAGGTCATGCATGCTTGGCAAAAAACAATTATAGTTTAGATTTGGATTTATATTGGAATAATAATTATTGTTACTGTGGTGAAATAGAAATGGCAACACATGTTCTTTTAGTCTGTCCAAATTATTCTGATATGAGAGATTATATCTCGTATACACTTCAATTTGCTCTCAAAAATTGAAATATTTTTATTTGTCAAGTAAAGAAAATAGCATGGAAATATTTTTGTATAGGCAAAATTTTATTAGGATGTCTACAAGATTTAAATAGTTAATACAAAACACAACCTTTTGCATCATTTTATTTACTAAATATATATATATATATATATATATATATATATATATATATATATATATATATATATATATATATATATATATATATATCATCTTTTCTTTCTGGACACTTGCACCAGCATACCAGCATCCAGGTAAATGATGTTATATTTTTATTACATTTGGGAAGACAGTACTCCTTTACCAGTATGCTCTATTTTTCTACTGAATCTTGCAAATCCTTTATTTACACTCATATTTGATGTTTTTTTTTTAAATATGGTTTAAGATTGTGTTATTTTTCATGCCAGTTAAGTAAATGAGATTTTAATGTTATTTTCCAGGCCAGATAAAATACATAAAAGTATTATATTTCAGGCCAGATAGAATAAATAGGAATAAAATGTTACTGTTTGGGCTGAATACAAGATTGAGAAGTAATGTTATTTTTCAGGCCGGATAGGAACACCACAGTTCATGGCACCAGAGGTTATAAAAAGGGAGATGTATGGGAAGCCGGTGGATGTGTGGAGCTGTGGTGTGCTGATGTTCATACTCCTCTCAGGGTACCCACCATTCATGGGCACAAAGGAACGACTGTTTGATCTTATTGTCCAGGGGAAATTCCATGTAAATAAGGAATCTTTAATGTAGCCATTGTAATTGTACATGCATTCACTTAGGGCAAGAACATTAAGAGAATACATTCAGAAAAAAATAATGCAAATCATTTGACTAAGTACATTGTCTTTGAAAAGTATTGCAGTCATCAGTAAAAGTAGGTAACAGTGATATCAAAGATGCTAATTTAGGACATTGAGTTAATTGAACAGATTTCCTTAATCAGTTAAGGCCACAAGAAGAATATGTGCATTTCCTTTTGCACTTGTTTTAAAGTTGAGGTAGGTAAGTAAATATTAAAAATAAAAAATATTTTCATTATATAAATGATAAAGATTAGCATATACATATAACATACAAAGCACTTCAAGTTATGGGCAAAACTGGGTCAATTTAAATGCACAAATCCTTTTTGGGAATTTTTAAAAAAATTTCCCAAGTGGGAACAAGTGCTAGGATCAGCAATGAAAAACAGATGGTCAGTCTGCTGTAAGTGCACCTATTGTTTTATTTGGCAAAAGATGAAAGTTCTTAAAATAGCCTAGTGTTATATTTTTGGAAGGAAGCCAAAAAACAATGATTGTTGTTATGTAAAACCTAACTTGTCAATTTGATAGCAATCAGTCTTAACAAGGTTGATTGTTAATGAGATATTAAGGTGTCTTACCAAATTTATGTTTTATTTAGTTGATAGTACAATGTCGTTACTAGGTTTAATTTTTATTTCTCATACCAGTTAGTTTGTCTGACCTGTTAATGATTTGACATGTGTGATGAGTAAATGCAGGTACTATTTTGCCATGAACTTTTATATAATTCCTTGGTGATTATAGTCAATTACATGTTGCTGTGTGCAGAGGGCTCTCACTACTGTTTCGAAGTTGGAGTTTAGGACACGACACATTAATGAAACAACCTTTAAAATAGAAGTCCCTATAACAAGACCTTCTTTTTCCTTTGCAGTGTATGAGATGTATATGTATACTTGTGTAGTATTATTGTGTATACTTGTGTAGTATTACAGCAAAAAAAAGAAAAAGAATTAAAATCTGTGACATCCGAGAATAGTGATCATAATGTTATAGCTCTGACAAGTCTGAATGACTTGTCATTCTTTAGTCTTGTGTGCAGTAAGAAGGAATTGAAATTGGTATTCAAGATTTTGTTTAATTTACTTGATTAGCCTAATCATTAATCAACAGTTTTTTTTTTGTTGAGCAGAATAATCCATGACACTTAAAGAAGAAACAAATTTAGTTACTATATTACTTTTTCATTTAATCCTTAATGCAAATGAATATGGCATCTCATGGGAATGTCTGATTCCTTGATTCATTCCATGAATGTCTCAGTTTCTTCAGTGTTTAGTTCCTTTTAGCAGAATTAGATCCATTTTCTATTTTATGTTGGTCAGACACTCAAGATTGATCTAATCCGAAGAGAGAATATCTGGTTGCTATTGCAAAAGCCTATATTTTATAATCATTTGAAAACAATGTACAGCTGCAGTTGACACCCCAAAACAGTGGATTTGATAATTGTTACATAAGAGTTCTTACCTGACATCCCCCCACAACAAAATAGTTATTTTGTAAGAAGTATGCTGAGAAGTTCCTTATCTCAGTACTAATTTTATTTTGTCAAGTCCACTTTAGTGGTAAGCAAGAATAACAGTCATTTCTTTATGGCAGTATCACCATTGTTGTCAACAGCTTTTTAAGATTTTGTTTCAAGTCTTTACATGCCTAAATTTCCAAAACCTTTGATACATTCTCATTGTAGTTCTTTCTTCCATCATGTTTGCTCACTTTTTTTATCTGATCAAAGTCACAATCAAAGAAAATTAGGTTTTAGGGTTGGTTCAATTTTTTCATTTGCTTATATTTAACTCCTCGATAGATTTTCTTTACAATTGACACAAATCATTATGAAACTAAAACAATTCATTTAGTAACAAGTATGATTGTGCCTTTGACCAATGCTGCAGGTCCCAATCATAGAAAATTTGTATTTGGCTTGTTTGCTTTTATTTCATGCATTTTCTTCATATTCATTATGAAGCTAACACCATTCATTCCATGACACATATTCTTTATTTCTGAGCTTGAGGTCAAGGTCACAATTTTGCAAATTTAAAATATGTTCAGATTTTGGTAAAAGTATTTTGTTACATCTACCGATCAAAGGGCAGATCTTATGGGATGGCTTCTTGTCCATTATCTGTCTTCTGCTGTCAGTTAGTCTGTTTGTGTAGGGCCCCTAGTGGTCTAAATCGATTTCCGTTACGGATCACTGCCATGTCACCTCTATCTTCTGTGGGTTCAAGTCTAAGATTCTGTGAATGTAGATAAGTGAGAAAGCTTGCCAGTAGTTTCTCCTGGGTTGGTGGTTCTTTCCGAGGATTTCCCATTAATACTGGCCGCCATTTATTGCCTAGCGTGTGCTGAAAAATGGTTTTAAGCCTCACAACAACCAACCAACCGTTTGTGTAAGTTTGATATTATTACTCCAACTAAGCTACTTGAAGGAGATTGCCTTGAAACTTTACATACATTGATTCCATATCCATGGTCCAGTTGGTCCTATATGAACATGGTGCTGCTTGGACATCCAACGTAAAAGATATGGTCCTATATGAACATGGTGCTACTTGGACATCCAACATAAAAGGTATAGTCCTATATGAATGAACATGGTGCTGCTTGGACATCCAACGTAAAAGATATGGTCCTATATGAACATGGTGCTGCTTGGACATCCAATATAAAAGACATGGTCTTATATGAAATTGGTGCTGCTTGGACATTCAATGTAAAAGATATGGTCCTATATGAAAATGGTACTGCTTGGACATCCAATATAAAAGACATGGTCCTATATGAACATGGTGCTGCATGGACATCCAATATAAAAATATAGAAGCAGTTTCAAAACAAAACAACATGATCATTTTAAAAAGCTAAATAATGTGTACCAACAACTCGTCTGTTGTAATTTGAATGGATTCAGAATTAAATATATATGGGTAGTTAATAATTACCACATTATATGCTGTGGTAATACAAATGGTGATTTTTGTTTGAACCAGCTATGTTAGAAGAGAATGAATAGACTAAAAAGTGTGAAATACATTTGGTATGCCTGCCATCAAATTATGACTTACTTCCATACATCCTCCATATTTCAACACACCAACTCCAATAGTAATAACTTTAGTTTGTTTTTTTTATCACAAACTTTGTAGTAAATCCAGTAACAATAATGTGAATTCTGGATCATCAACTTTATATAATAATAACTATGGATCTGTAACAATGACCTCTCCCTAAATTCTCCAGATTTTTTTAGCAAGGAACTCAAACCAAAGATGAAACTTAAAAAATGTTGACATTATTTAACTTTAGAATAAAGCTAGAATCACGTAACTTTCATCTTTTTTGTAACTAGGGTCCCTTAGCTAGACTGCCAGATTTGACTAACATTAGTACACCCTAAAAATTATAAATAATTTGGGGAAATTGCATTTTTGAGCCGGAGTTATGTTGCAAAGAATGTTTCAAGAATACAGAGCCTGCATTAAACTTCTTGGATGACTTGTACCTGGAGTAAGGCAGTAGCCTATTTTTTTTAGATTAAAAGGTCAAAGGTAAAGTTAGCTAACTAAAAAAAAATAATTTCTGTAAAAAATTAAAGTTCTTGACCATGTAACTGCACCAAATGTTTGTGAATGGCTTTCACATAGGGAAAGAATGAAGCCTTTTGATTTGAGTATCAAAAGGTCAAAGGTCAGGGTCATTGTGACGTGGCATAAAGTTGGTTTTGCACAACAACATTCTAGAATAAGTTCCTTAACCAAACTGGATGGATTTCATTTATGGTAAAAAAAACCTGATAGTCAAGGCATAAAGGTCAATTAAACACAGTGGGCAATGCACAATTTAGAATACTCTAAGCATCAGATATGGTCAGACCTTATGCATCTGTCTTTTGTTGGTAAAACTGTTGGTATGATTCGACATGTAAGGTGGGAGCAGTTTACTGTAAACTCGCTTCTGTTCATGGTTACCATTTTTGTGGATACTACCAACCACGGATTTAAAGGACCAACAAGAGGATCAACACAATGAACATTGACTCATCATCCATCATTGGGAAATTCCCACAAAATGTAAATGATCTAAATATAACTTTTCCCCACCTCAATGGGAAATTCCAGATTTAGTAAATTGAATCCCATTATCAGAGATAAACTGTAAGTCAGAGTTGTTAATTCATCTGTCCTATTGATGTAACTGATATCCTGAGAATAATTTAATTTGGATCCATAAAAAAATAGACTATTTTGATATGATGGAAAAGTTTTATATGAATTTTATTTGAATTTTTTTTACAGTTCAGAGAAAAACAGTGGCAGTATATCTCTGTAGAAGCTAAAGACATGGTTAGAAAGATGTTAGAAGTGGACCCTGATAAACGGATCACAATTGAGCAAGCACTGGTACACCCATGGATCAAGGTATGGGGATATACCATGCCACAAATTGTCCTTGTTGTGTACAGTGAAATTTTATTGTAAAAAGAAACATGATTGAACAAAATAAAATGTATGGATATAAAAAGGGATGATAATTATATTCCAGTGTTTATTATTACTCAAGCATGATTCACATCTAAAAAGTCAAAAAGTTTCATTGTTATTGCTTGTGTCTAAACGAGCAGTTTCCAACCTCAGGTTTTGACCCAAATCAGGGTCACAGGGGTCCTCAGTAGGGTCACAAAAGGTCATAAGAAAAAATCATATTTTGAGGGTAGGGAGGTCCTTTTTTTGACCAATTTAGGATTGCAGCACAAAAAGGGTGGGAACCACTGGTCTAGAATTTTGGTAATTGGACTTGTGTAGCTTATGTTAGAATTTGTATAAAATAGCTTCAGAAAAATAATGAAATGAAAATGACAAATCTTTTAGTCCTTGCCTTGTATGATCTCTTGGCTTAAAATACAATGCTTTGCATGGATCCCAATATTTTTTCAAAGAATATATTTAAACTATTGGCCCTTGGGTGTTGAATATGAAGAAAATTATGATCAGAATTGGTAAAATGAAACCTTGATATGTTGCTTTTTTTAAAATAGAAAGTGGCAATTAGTACCTGAGAAGTTAATATAGTGAAATTCACATGCTTTAGTTTTTAAAAAATCATATTTCGTTACATTTTAGTAGAAAATATTTCTCAGTACATTGTAATAATAATATGTTGTGAAATAGCAATCAGTGAAAAATTCTTGTAAGTGCTAAAAGGAGGCTAAAAGAAATAAAAACCGATTAAAAATGTCTTGGCCAGTGAAATTCATGTTTTAATATGTAATTATGCTTCAGGGCTGTTCCAGTAAAACATATATCCTCCCCCCTAGGATGGCACTTAAAAAAAACTTCTGTAGGAGGTTGTGTTTTAAACTATTTGATTCTGACAGTGGAAGGTTGATTAAGAAAATCACTTCTGTTGTGGGTTGTGTTAACAAAATGAGAAATTGCTGGTGGGGTTGTCAGAAACAAAATGAATACAAGCATCTTGTAACACTCTGCCATGAAATTTCCTCAGATCGTATGTATAAGTCTCATATGAAAGACTGGAAACATTCCCATCTAGCAGGGCTGATATGTAATCAACCTCAGGCACAGGGGCTAGACCTATGTATTAATGCCAACCCATTCATATATATTCTGTGGCACAAATCGTACAAATTTCGATTAACAAATAATTTATACTTGGGTATAACCCATAAAGGACATCCGCAAAAACTGACTGGAATATATACTGTAGGCATAAAGCAGCTGTTTAACACAGAATATCAAAACAAAAAATACCAGCGTGCAGACGTCTGCAAGGTCCTTTAAACTCATTCCCCCTTGTCCACATTTGAACACCCCCTCCCCTCCTTTTTGCGGATTTCCTTTATGGATGATCCCTCACAAGAAATGATAGGGTATAAAAGTAAGCAGAAATAATGCGACATCACTTTCACAGGCATTAATGATTTTTCTGAAAAATCCTTTATTATAAGTTTACCAAAACATTTGTTGAAAACAAATAAGGGAATCATTGCATCTGACCATACATTTAAAGCAATACAAGATTTAACTATTATTCTCATCAAAAGCAGCATGCCTGAGAACAAAGTAAATAACAAAACATAGTGATCACTTTAGTAAACACACAGTTTAGTAAGAATATAAATTCATGATTTCTGTATTAGAATAGAAATGCCTAATGTAAAATCTATATTCATGGACATTAAATTAGTTAAGTGATGATCAGTGACATCTACAAATAATAAGCCACCAAGAAAATTTGTGATTTCACAGTATCAGAGACAAACATGGCTGACAGACATACAGACAAAAGGACAAACGATTATAATGAATGAATACAAATAAAAATATACAGTAGATTGTATGATCTGTAAGAATTCAGTAGATTACTTCAGCCAGCTGTCATTTAAATCATCACTTCTGTCCCCAACCCAATATTAAAATCGATTCTACCACCCACTAACCCATAGCAAGAAATTATGTAAATATAAATATACTTCTGTAGGGGGCAGTGCTTTTTTTATTAAAGCATATCTGACGGTGGATTATAATTTTTTATATTGCTTCTGTTGTGGGTTGGTTGATTTTGAAAATGCCTTTCCCCATGTCGGTGTATGTTTCAATGGAACAGCCCTCAGTGTAAACTATATAATTGTGGCATGTTAAAACATGAAAAGAGTCAATCAACCATCACATCAATACCCACAAGCACATCATTGAGAACCTAATTATGTGCCAGCAGTGTTTTGATCTTCAAATCTGGGATGTGTTTGTTGCATTGCATAAATTAATTCAAAAGAGACCTGCAGTGTTTTATCATATTAAGTACGTGTTTTGTGTAAGGGAGATAATAAAATCATTCAAAGTATTAAAATTCTACCTGCATAAATTCTTGTGATCAGTATCTTGTCTCAGAATCAATCAATTTTATGAGTCACATATGATTCCAAGTTTTATGTACCTAATATCATTAAAGTATAAATATTAACCAGTAATGTATCCGAATCATTTGTAAAATGGGTTTTAAGGAATCAAGAAATAGGCATCCTTAGTAAATGAAACACTGTGGCATTGAAGGTTTCATAATGGTGAAGTGAGATTGAAAGTATGTAGTGAACTCAAAATTGCACATTTAACACTCAAATGTTGGGTCAGGGATGAGCAGAAATTTTGGGATAACTTGCGTTCTGTTGATTCCAATGATGGGTTAAGTGAAAATGGGCATGGAATGCAAACAATATAGAATCAGATGATGCTGTATGCAACTGTTTCACACAACAGTGTGAACAAAATTTTCCTATCTTTGCAAAATTTTGAAGGCCCAGACTGAGAAATTGGCAAATTGTATGGAATGACGTGGATTTTATGGCATCACTGACATTGAATATAATAAAATTTATTGCTTGAAGAGATGTATTCAGCAAATCAGGCCTTTAAATATGAAGTGATATCTGTCAAGTGTGTTGCAAACTGCAAATGCTGTTGCATTCTAATTTGCATTTTATTTCTACAACTTTTTTTTAGACTCATTAAAGTCATGTTTGGTAATAATTAACCTTTTTGAATTATATTTTTTGCATTCCTGTATAACTATATCTATCAATCGATTGATCTATTTAGTGACATAAGAATAAAAAGATGTAAAAATCACAGGTTTCAATGTTTCTCAAAATGAATATCTTTTAGAAAATTAAATCTTGTTTAATTTTGAATAATACTTAAATGTATCAAATTCAACACAAAAACAATTGATGTAATGCACATTGTGTTTTGTGATACACATGTTAAGTATATGGAAACCATTTAACTGGGCCACATTTTGTAGATGGATTTCATTTAAGACCAAGAAAACACCTATCAAGTTCAGATTTATAGAGTTAGGGTCAGTCCAGTTAAATACTGTTTTACATTAGAGAAGCATAATGATACTAATTTTATTACAATAGCTCAATTGGTAGACAATTAAGCGTACCATGTCTTGGTGTGTCCATGGGAAGGACACTTAGTTCCAATTTTCTTTGCCTGATATAGCCAATGACGTGTATTCTAAGTGTCATTAAAAGTCAAATACAACCCCTAGTAACTATTTACCACATGAGAGGAAAATAATGCACTTAAACACTCCTCTTGTTTACCAGTTGTTTGTCATTTTCACTGTGGACAAATGTTTTTTGGTAGGGATATTTATATTCATATGTAGACAACCTGATTAGGTTTTCAGGCCAATGTAGCATACCTACAAGCCATTCAGATTTTGGTATAGTGATTGGGATTTCACATTATACATTGAGTTTCATCTTACTCTGGTCTGTTTATCAATTACACTTTATATTCATTGATGTGTTCATTTTGAAAACATGTCTTGCAGATTAATTACACTAATGAAAAGAATTGGTTAAAGAACCAGTCAATGCTGAGATGAATGGAACAAGTGAAATAAACTATATTGAAATGACTCATAAATGCTAAATTACCTTAAAAGAATATTGGAGAAAAGGAATTAATTTTATAACAAATCAAATCAGAAATGGAAAATTCTAGAATGTTCAAGAAAAATAAAAGAATAAATGATATAATTCATCACTCAAGTTTAGGACATAATGTATAAGTGATATAATTCATCACTCAAGTTTAGGACATAATATATAAGTGATATATTTCATCACTCAAGTTTAGGACATAATGTATAAGTGATATATTTCATCACTCAAGTTTAGAACATAATGCATAAGTGATATAATTTATCACTCAAGTTTAGGACATAATGTATTAGTGATATAATTTATCACTCAAGTTTAGGACATAATATATAAGGGATGTAATTTATCACTCAAGTTTAGGACATAATGTATTAGTGATATAATTTATCACTCAAGTTTAGGACATAATGTATAAGTGATATATTTCATCACTCAAGTTTAGGACATAATGTATGAGATATAATTCATCACTCAAGTTTAGAACATAATGCATAAGTGATATATTTCATCACTCAAGTTTAGGACATAATGTATAAGTGATATATTTCATCACTCAAGTTTAGGACATAATGTATAAGTGATATAATTTATCACTCAAGTTTAGGACATAATGTATGAGATATAATTCATCACTCAAGTTTAGGACATAATGTATAAGTGATATAATTCATCACTCAAGTTTAGGACATAATGTATGAGTGATATAATACATCACTCAAGTTTAGGACATAATGTATAAGTGATATAATTCATCACTCAAGTTTAGGACATAATGTATAAGTGATATAATTCATCACTCAAGTTTAGGACATAATGTATGAGATATAATTCATCACTCAAGTTTAGGACATAATGTATAAGTGATATAATTCATCACTCAAGTTTAGGACATAATGTATGAGTGATATAATACATCACTCAAGTTTAGGACATAATGTATAAGTGATATAATTCATCACTCAAGTTTAGGACATAATGTATAAGTGATATATTTCATCACTCAAGTTTAGGACATAATGTATAAGTGATATAATTCATCACTCAAGTTTAGGACATAATGTATAAGTGATATATTTCATCACTCAAGTTTAGGACATAATGTATAAGTGATATATTTCATCACTCAAGTTTAGGACATAATGTATAAGTGATATATTTCATCACTCAAGTTTAGGACATAATGTATAAGTGATATATTTCATCACTCAAGTTTAGGACATAATGCATAAGTGATATATTTCATCACTCAAGTTTAGGACATAATGTATAAGTGATATAATTTATCACTCAAGTTTAGGACATAATGTATAAGTGATATAATTCATCACTGAAGTTTAGGACATAATGTATAAGTGATATATTTCATCACTCAAGTTTAGGACATAATGTATGAGATATAATTCATCACTCAAGTTTAGGACATAATGTATAAGTGATATATTTCATCACTCAAGTTTAGGACATAATGTATAAGTGATATATTTCATCATTCAAGTTTAGGACATAATGTATAAGTGATATAATTCATCACTCAAGTTTAGGACATAATGTATGAGTGATATAATACATCACTCAAGTTTAGGACATAATGTATAAGTGATATAATTCATCACTCAAGTTTAGGACATAATGTATAAGTGATATAATTTATCACTCAAGTTTAGGACATAATGTATGAGATATAATTCATCACTCAAGTTTAGGACATAATGTATAAGTGATATAATTCATCACTCAAGTTTAGGACATAATGTATGAGTGATATAATACATCACTCAAGTTTAGGACATAATGTATAAGTGATATAATTCATCACTCAAGTTTAGGACATAATGTATAAGTGATATAATTCATCACTGAAGTTTAGGACATAATGTATAAGTGATATATTTCATCACTCAAGTTTAGGACATAATGTATAAGTGATATATTTCATCACTCAAGTTTAGGACATAATGTATAAGTGATATATTTCATCACTCAAGTTTAGGACAGAATGTATAAGTGATATATTTCATCACTCAAGTTTAGGACATAATGTATGAGATATAATTCATTACTCAAGTTTAGGACATAACATATAAGTGATATATTTCATCACTCAAGTTTAGGACATAAGGTATAAGTGATATAATTCATTACTCAAGTTTAGGACATAATGTATAAGTGATATATTTCATCACTCAAGTTTAGGACATAATGCATAAGTGATATATTTCATCACTCAAGTTTAGGACAGAATGTATAAGTGATATATTTCATCACTCAAGTTTAGGACATAATATATAAGTGATATAATTCATCACTCAAGTTTAGGACATAATGTATAAGTGATATATTTCATCACTCAAGTTTAGGACATAATGCATAAGTGATATATTTCATCACTCAAGTTTAGGACATAATGTATAAGTGATATAATTTATCACTCAAGTTTAGGACATAATGTATAAGTGATATAATTCATCACTGAAGTTTAGGACATAATGTATGAGATATAATTCATCACTCAAGTTTAGGACATAATGTATAAGTGATATAATTCATCACTCAAGTTTAGGACATAATGTATAAGTGATATAATTCATCACTCAAGTTTAGGACATAATGTATAAGTGATATATTTCATCACTCAAGTTTAGGACATAATGTATAAGTGATATATTTCATCACTCAAGTTTAGGACATAATGTATAAGTGATATATTTCATCACTCAAGTTTAGGACATAATGTATAAGTGATATATTTCATCACTCAAGTTTAGGACATAATGTATAAGTGATATAATTCATCACTCAAGTTTAGGACATAATGTATAAGTGATATATTTCATCACTCAAGTTTAGGACATAATGTATGAGATATAATTCATCACTCAAGTTTAGGACATAATGTATAAGTGATATATTTCATCACTCAAGTTTAGGACATAATGTATAAGTGATATATTTCATCACTCAAGTTTAGGACATAATGTATAAGTGATATATTTCATCACTCAAGTTTAGGACATAATGTATAAGTGATATATTTCATCACTCAAGTTTAGGACATAATGTATGAGATATAATTCATTACTCAAGTTTAGGACATAACATATAAGTGATATATTTCATCACTCAAGTTTAGGACATAATGTATAAGTGATATAATTCATCACTCAAGTTTAGGACATAATGTATGAGATATAATTCATTACTCAAGTTTAGGACATAACATATAAGTGATATATTTCATCACTCAAGTTTAGGACATAATGTATAAGTGATATAATTCATCACTCAAGTTTAGGACATAATGTATAAGTGATATATTTCATCACTCAAGTTTAGGACATAATGCATAAGTGATATATTTCATCACTCAAGTTTAGGACATAATGTATAAGTGATATAATTTATCACTCAAGTTTAGGACATAATGTATAAGTGATATAATTCATCACTGAAGTTTAGGACATAATGTATAAGTGATATATTTCATCACTCAAGTTTAGGACATAATGTATGAGATATAATTCATCACTCAAGTTTAGGACATAATGTATAAGTGATATATTTCATCACTCAAGTTTAGGACATAATGTATAAGTGATATATTTCATCACTCAAGTTTAGGACATAATGTATAAGTGATATATTTCATCACTCAAGTTTAGGACATAATGTATAAGTGATATATTTCATCACTCAAGTTTAGGACATAATATATAAGTGATATAATTCATCACTCAAGTTTAGGACATAATATATAAGTGATATAATTCATTACTCAAGTTTAGGACATAATGTATAAGTGATATAATTCATTACTCAAGTTTAGGACATAATGTATAAGTGATATAATTCATCACTCAAGTTTAGGACATAATGTATAAGTGATATAATACATCACTCAAGTTTAGGACATAATATATAAGTGATATAATTCATTACTCAAGTTTAGGACATAATGTATAAGTGATATAATTCATTACTCAAGTTTAGGACATAATGTATAAGTGATATAATTCATCACTCAAGTTTAGGACATAATGTATAAGTGATATATTTCATCACTCAAGTTTATTACATAATATGTAAGTGATATATTTCATCACTCAAGTTTAGGACATAATATATAAGTGATATATTTCATCACTCAAGTTTAGGACATAATGTATGAGATATAATTCATCACTCAAGTTTAGGACATAATGTGTAAGTGATATAATTCATCACTCAAGTTTGGCACATAATAAAGGAGATATTATTCATCACTCAAGTTCTTGACATCATGCATCTTACAGTATCTGTATATAGGTCTTTACAATGAGCAATAATGGAGAGTTGAACATGTAGACTGTTAAAGTGTCTCTTGTATATAAAATGTCAATATGTTCTGTCTTTCAATTCTATTACTAATCCACCTTGGTTATTTGTGGCAAGAATTTTAAACTAAATCCAAGTGTGTAAGAAAATAATGAACATTATTCATACAGTGATTTGTAATTACAAGGCGTGTTACATATAGATTAATCTTCTTGTTCAGATTATGCTTATTGTCCACCTCGATTACAATTGTAGCTGTCTAGGAGTTGGCAGCTATGTTACCACACAATTTGTAAATTTATTTTACAAATTTTAAACTTAGTTTTTTTGGTCTACAGGGATGGCATACATAATTTATAAAGCACAAATTGGGTTCATAGTAACTTTGAAATGAGGCATGGCTACAAGTGAGTGCACCTTCTTTGGTAGGTGAACACATGTAACTGTGATCTATTTTTCATTCTTCATTTATTACATTTAGTTTAGCATTTTATTTTGTGTGGGATTATCCTCAGACAAAACATTAGAGGATTGGCTCGGTCTTGTTTTAATGGCAGTTTTTTTATGCCAAGACAAGAGTAATGGGCCTTGACCAGGGTCAATCCAGACTGAAAAATGAAACATCTGTCTTTGTTTAAAAAAAACCTTAAGAAACCCACAAGAAACTTGCCACTCTAGTTAATTGTTGATACCACACACCATTCATGTAGATGAGACTTTGCATTGCTACTGAATTACCATCTAACTTTTCCATACATTTTTGATTCTGTGTAAGCTTCAATTTATATGGGTCTCATTTTATTTATCATTTAAACATTACTACTTTATTGATTTCATTTTTCTCTCTATGTAGATATAGATTTTGCAAGATGAAGTGTACATTATTAATTCAATATCAATTTGTTCCAGTAAGTTTAATATATCTGATATAGTATTTTTGCTGAATAATTACTTGCTGATATTAAATTTATAATTTTTAAGGATAAAGGGAAGGTTTCAAGGCAACACCTTGGTGAAACTGTTGAAGAACTTGTCAAATTCAATGCAAGAAGAAAATTAAAGGTTTGAAAGTTTTCTACACAATTAAACCATCTATACTTCATTTGAACTTTTCCTGATAAACTTGTATAAGGCTTGTAATATTTAATTTTGTATTCTTTCATGGTACATTAAGGTGAAATCCGTTCAGATATATTACATTGATCATTTGCAAAAGAACCATCTTATTACAAATCCCAAAATAGATTTGGGGGGGGGGAAGAAAACTAGAGAAACAGGAGTTATACACTGTTCAGACTTTTTGTCCTCCTTAATTTATAAACTTTCTGTATTTGTTAAAAATAGTTTATAGTATTTCTTATATTAAAACATGGTTTGCTTTATTTGAAAATAAACACTGACCTTTGCCATTAACATGACCAGACTGTGATAGACTAAATAAGAAAGCAATAACTTGTCCTTTCATGTAGTCAGATGATATAGGGGAGACAACTCCAATTTCGTTTTCAAATATTTGATGATAAAAGCAAACCTAGTATTATTGGGAGCACTCTACAAATATTATCACCTTCTGAGAGGGTGACAGGTGTGAGGTGAAGCTGTTTGCATTTGTAACATGTTCAGTGGAGAGAATGTTGGCATTAATTTCTGTTACATTCATTGACTGGCTGATATTTCTTAAGATATTGCTCTTGTGGAAATTGTACATAATGTATGCCTATGGTTATTTCATACTATTTAGTTCATACTATTTCATTTATAACAATTTATTGTTAAGTCAATCAAAATTTTGTGTATGATAGTGCAAGTTTTTTTGTATGTGTTTCATAATTTAGTCTCTTTAAGAAGAGCCTTTGCATTTCTTGTAAAAATTAAATTTAATATATGACTTACATAATATACTTATATACTAAACCTGCTCACATTAACATACCTCACTCTTCTTTTCAATTTCTTAATGACATCACATGTATATATACTGAATTTTTTAGGGAGCAATTATGGCTGCAGTATCAAGTAGTAAGTGGAATAACTTTTACAATGATCCTACTCCAGACTACAATGAGGATGATGTCACATCTACTGGTGAGTTTACATTATTGTTAATGAATGGCATGTGATTGCTTGCAAATATGAGCTGGTAGTGTGGCCCTACATTTTTATGTCCTGTCCTGAATACAGGTTGGAGTAAATTCTGATTATCATCTGTTAGGTCATCAGTAAAGCCATTTGTCTTTCTCATGATCTAGAATCTTGTGTGAGATGCTTAGCCATGTCATGAATAGGACATTGGCTCATACTTTTATCATTGTTCATTCATCCATAGATCAAAATACTTTTTGTGTTTAGGTCACAGTGGCAGGGCTTCTGTGTTCATTGTACACATTTGTGATTCTCCAGGCCTTGTGGTATGATACTTTGTGATTCAGAGTGAAGTGTGTCATCTATCACTGTTTTGAAACTATTTACAACTTTTTCACTCAAACTTTTTCTCAAAAACCAAGTCAACAGAAATTAACCAAATTTGAAATAAAGCACCCAGAAAATATTTTTTTGAAATTGAAATTGGAAATGTTTCAGATTTATTCAAGTGTTACCATTCTGCCATCAAATATGGCACCATTTATTATAGAAGAGTCTTGAAATGACATTTTCTCTCAAATTTAACGAAAAGCATTCTGGCATAAAGTTCTTTCAAAGTTGTTCAAACATGATGCTGTTTTGCCATCAGGCAAGGTACTGTTATTACAAATAGAAAATCTATAAGCAACTTAATTTAAAAAAGAAATTGCTTTGGTGTCCTAGTGGTTAGAGTATCCACCTCAGATGCGAGAGGTTGAAAGTTTGATCCATAGTTGAGTCATCCAAAGACTTATAAAAATGGTATTAACAGTTGCCTCATTTTGTACTAAACATTAAGCGGTTAGTGTTAGGACTGGTCAGCCTGGTGTCAGTATAATGTGTCTAGGTGGGACACCTTGCTAAATGTCTGCAGCATAATGCCCGAGTACTAGACATCTTTATAAACTGCCAACTGCAGACATCATAGTGATATGACTAAAAAATTAAAAATCTAAATCACACACATTTTAAAAAATGCGCAACAGCATTTGACACCTTGTAATACCATGTTAGTGTGTGTACTTGAAGAGAGCAGCTATAAAAAATTTTCTATATTATAAATTGGGCCCAAGTGCCAAAGTCAGGAGACAGAGAGCTGGGGACAGTGCAGCTTGGTATAAATGATTTGTTTATTTTATATAGAGAAAGTGATCTTATTTGTTGTCTCGGAAAAAAAATAGATCATGTCAGCATCAACAGACAATGTAGCAATTATTAACTCAAAGATTTTCTTTCCCCTCTACAGTTTCAATACATGTGTGAATTTGTATTCACAAGCTGACATATGTCAACTGCCCAGGTGAGTAATATCAATCCCACCAGGGCCTCATTTTCTTGATTGAGCTGAAACTTGTAACTTTAGGATCACAACTTGAATATGTGTATCATATTCATTTGGTATGGTCTGACAAATGTATACCCCTTTACAACATATTGCTGGGTATTCAAGACCAATCATTAGATTTATTTATTTATTTATTCATTGAGAAAGTGTCTAATTTCTTTGTAATATTTTATCACTGAGGGGGCATTCATTATACTAATCACCTTTAGATTTCTGAAACTATTTTGGGCATAAAATATAAATAAGAATAATTGATAGGTGTAAAAAAAGACGGATGAGAATGGTTATTTACCATGTTGCTGGTTTTTGGTTGTTTTTTGTAATGATCTTATGAATTGAATATACAATTATTGACATGTGTAATATTGTTGATACTAACTGCAGTGGTACAAAATTAAACTTACACTCTCCCTGGCATGTATTATAATTTTTTAATTTTGTTTGCATAATACTTAGTATATATTGCATACTGTTTTGCTTGGATGTATTAAAAATAGTCATTTCTTATTTCAATTTGCAATGAATCTGATTTGCGAAACCTGCCTTGAGAGAAATCCTTTCTTCTGAAAAGAAGATAAGGTCTTTCAAGACAGGTGGACTCTCATTCCAGGTTTTCAAAAAAACAAAAAAAAATACATGATACCATTGCATGGAAAATCTGGTCCTTCATGGCAAGTGTGCTTCCAGGATAGTTTTAAAACCAATTTTTCTGTGTTACTGTTTGCATATATCTGCTGTTTGAAACCTAAATCTTAGTGTTCCTATGTGTCCATTAGTTTATAATCCAAGTTTTTCCCCAGCTCTCTCAAGAATCAACAGAAGCATGTATTACTTAACAGAATTCACAAAATTTTCACAAATGTTTTGCAAATATATCAACTCAGCTACTTTCGTGAAAATTTCATTTGCATGATTATGCAATATAGATATCATCATTGAGAAAATTCCAAAACATTTTGTAAAAAATTTAAAAAGTTTTTTCCAGTTTTGTGAAAATTTACTGATGCTAACACATTGTAAATGGCAGTACACCTGTGATCTGAATACATAACTCCCTGATTAATTCACTCCTGGGTGATTCAAAGCTGCTTATGATGTGATATTATTTGCGGTTTCCATTTTGAGTGCACCCAGCTTTAAGACCAAGTGGGTTTGGGGTATTTCCTAGTGTCCAGAGTAAGAGGTCATTATTTAGGTTACAAAACAAAGAAGATAAAAGAGAGATATGGTTTAGAAAATAAATATGAAAAAGAGTGTGAAACAAGACTTATTTTCTTGCAGTGCAGCTTATATTTGAATTTGACAGATTACCATCTGATATTCTTCTTAGTTTACTGCCTTGTGTAGAAATTTTGATGAAAAGTTTTGACAAGTGTACATTTCGACCAATTTTTGAGTTCTGCATTATTTTCAGTTTTATCGGCTTAGCCATAAAATTCTTTTCCATAGATGTATCTTTGGAAAGAGCAAGCCTTTCACAAACTTATGATGCCTGTCAGATTATTTCACCTTTTAATTTTGTAGGAGATTAGAGGGCCAGTAATTGAACATTCATACCTTAACAGAATTTAATATGTCAACACCACCAGCACTTTCTCTCCAACTGTTCAGCAAACTATGAGTCTGCATCGTTATAATGTGCCTATACTTGATGTATAATCTGTCACTTACATCATAGTGAGGCTGAGGTGTACTGCATAATCACCTAGTTCCCTGTCCTTGTTCCTATCTCCCTATCTAACTGTAATGCCTTTAATTGCATGTGTTAATTGGACTAAGGTGTACATGTTTTCTGGCATGTCTCACAAGGAGCTGTGACCCAAGTCCTGGACTCCCTGGAAGAGATTCAGTGCCTCACAGACTGCTCAGTTGTTGAAATGGACTTTCTGGAAGAAGTGCTGCAGGACACGAGGCTCCACAACCTGCTAAATGTAAGTCTTTTATATATATGCAGTAATTAAAAACCACATTAAAGAAACAATAAAACACATCCGAGTTTGATAAAGAACTTACAGATTATAAAGAAATTTACTCTTTGCTAAAGGATGAAAATTAATTAATTTGCATGTGACTTTTAAAAAACCCACAGCAGTTTACTCCTTTTCATGTGGGTGTGTTTTCATTATTTAGCCAGCTACTTTACATAATGAGGATGCTCATTGCCTGAATATAACATGAGTTATAAACAATTAAAGCAGAGATAAATTATACACCTACAGAAACATTAGGAATGGATTTTTGTGTGATGTAGTAGCTGTATAATTCTGAACTCTTCTGAACACTTGTTTAAAGAGGTGTTAGACCTAATGTATCATGAATACATGTTACATGGAGGCCATTTTAAAGAGATGTAGGACCTGATATATGGAAGTATTGTAAAAAGAATAAATGTTAAATGGAGACCCTGTTTAAAGGGCTTTTGGACCCAATACATGGAGCTTTTATTTAAAGGTGTATAAGACCTAACAAACAGAAGTTTTATATTATGAATACATGAATACATGTTACACAGCGCCCTTTAAAAATGGGTGTAGAACCTGCTACAGGAAACTATTGTATTAAGAATACATGTTACATGGAGCCCTTTTTAAAGGAGTGTAGACCTGATACATGGAATACATGTCTTCTTGTTTAAAGATGTGTTAGGCCTGATGCATGTAAGTCTTAAAGTCTTGTATATGACTTGGATCCCTTTGTTTAATGGGGTGTAGGACCGGTTACAAGGAAGAATAGTATTAAGAATACAGAGGTGTTTTTGATTTCACAGATTTCATGGAACATTAAAAGAAATGCCATTAAATGTCAGAAAGCACATTTTTTTAAAAAGTGTATATATGTCTGTAAATATAGTTTTACAAGAAATCATGACATGATGTTAATTATGCTTGATCAGGCTTAGGTTGAACAACGGTGCTAATTAAGCTAGGAGATAAATTACATTTTTTTGATTCAAAGAAAAGAAACTTTTTTTCTAATAACAATATATGTTATTTACTATTGTTTCCAATCTAGAAAAGACATCTGGATAATATACATGAAAGATTTATCAAAAAAGGCAAACTGCTGGTAATATCAAACTGATAGCACATTTAGTACTACATAAATACTGTGTATGGTTTGTACACAATGTCCAGTCAGATATCTTTATTCAGTGTGTGGACAACTTTGGCTCATAAACATTTTTAAAAATAAGTCATAAAAATAAAATGAGCACATATGTAACTAATCCTATTACATTTCATTGTGCAATGTAATGACTTGGTGATATTTGTATTTCTTGTGGAGGCAGTCTTGAGGCTGATTTAACAGCTGTTTGGGGAGGTAATCAGGGTAATACAACATCTGCTTTTGTGTAAATATTGCTTCCCTTTAGGAAGTGTACAAAGATGACAGCCAGTAATAGTGGCTGTCTCTCACATCTTCAATATTTCATATGAAAATTCTACAACAAATGGTGATATTAAATCTGGACAGTCAGTAACATCATATAATTTTTCCAAGTTCTTGGTGAGGTTTTTTTTTTTATAAATATCTGTTATTTTATTGTACAGAACATGCCATTGTTTCTCTCCCAGAGGACAGACTTATAAAACATATACTCGATTCTCATTTTCTGATTTACACAAATTATAAGTTATTTGGTGCCTTTTAAGATTTGTTCTAATGTGCCTGCAGATAGTTATGTAGACAAAGAATGGACAGACAAAGAAGTCAGCTTCATATATTGCGACCAAATACTACACAGCACAACAGAGCATTTCTTCAAGTTTGATCAATTAAGCAATTAGTAACGATTAGTAATGCAACCATGTGTTATGAGACTGAACAACATTTTTGTTTACATTTTGTTTGCAGCCTGTTGATAAATAAATAAATGGAAACATCCCTGTTATTAAACCATCTAATCTAAATCAGTTTGTACAAAATTGCACATTGTGGAAAGGAGTCATCATTTGGAAGTTTTGTTGTGGCCACTTTAAAGTTTTTTCATGTCATCAGTTCACTTGTATTCTTTTAATTTAAAATTCCACCTTTTGTAAATTTAATGGCTTGGTTTTATGTAGACAGGAGAAATGTATATTATAAAATGTGGCATTCCCTGGATCATTATAATATTTTGCTTTCATAAGTATAAAATATTTATTTTATAAAATGTTTTGCAAAGTTTAAAGCAAACATTTTCTTTAAAATTTCATAATAAATTTCCTACTTTGTGATTTCTAGAAGAAAATGAGTGTTTGAATAGCATATTTGACATATGAGTGGGGTGGAAGAAAATTACTAGAATTGCTGACAAAGTGATTTCCAGTGAGAGGTAGCTTTTTAAGAAACATGTCCATGAGAATAGCACCTAAATGTTACAACTTTTGCTATAGTTTTGATCTTTTCTTACAGTATTACAGCAGATAACAATTTCCTTTTGCAGCAGTTTATATATTACTCCTTGTTTTTTCTAAGACATAGTCTCCATGCTGATTCTGTCCATCTATGTTAGGACTCTGTGGTCTTATGCTAAATAACAGAAAAGAGTGAAATGCAACATGTTTTGTAAAAATAATTTGTTTCCCTTTAAAAACAAAGTGAAAATTTCAAAAGAATTTACAATATCGTGAATACAGTTCCAAATAGTTCTAAAAGTTCTATCACAAGTCCAAATGCATGAAATTCCAATTAAATTCCAGTGGTATTCCAAATAAATTCTTATATTGAATGTGTCAATATGCCTGTAGTCCAATATGCTAAAGTGTTAATGGCCTGGCCTGGATTGTGGTGATGTTCTAAAAGTCTTTTGAAGTATCACACTATAATTAATAGATGTCATTGACTGAATTCACTATAATTCCATTTATTGTTTTTGTGCAAGAATATTATTGGTCTATTTATAATTCTAATGAATAATGATCTAAATAAATAAATTTACCCAGATAAAAACATGAACACAACAGTAGAACTGATTCTGCATAATATATTGAGGCAAGAATGAATAATCCTAATGTAAAGAAATTTATATTCCCCTCTCAGTCAACATAAAGGGGAATTTCCAGTCTGGAACTGTCTAAGGTATATCAAGAATGTATTTTCAAGTCAGACTCAAATAAACATGTTTACAATTAATAATAGTCTGCTTACTTTCTATTGGTCCTGAGTGGCTGAGTGGTCTAAAGTGCTGACAGTTATGGATCACTGCCATCTTACCTGTCTGTGTGAGTTGAGTCCAGACTCAGCTAATGTGGGCACATGAAAAAGCCTGACAGTAGCTTCTCGTGGGGTGGGTTGGTGGTTCTTACCAGGGTTTTCCAGGGTTCTTCCTCCACCATTAATACTGTCTGCCATGTATAGCCTATCATGTGCTGAAAAATGGCAAAAAAACCCTATAACAACAACAATAAAAACAACTTACTTTCCATATCTGACCGGTAACTTTACAGTCATGATAGTAGGCAGGGGACTGGTATTCACTAAATGTTCTTGACATTCTGAAGAAATTGCTTAATATAATATTGCTTAATGCTAATATGCCTTGTGAAGCTCATCAATTTCTGGTGTTAAATTCTTTAAAATTAATTTTAAAAAATAAAAGAAATTTGAGTTCTGTATCTAAATTAATTCAACCTGAATCCACAGAAAGGGTTTGTTGTAGATTTTGATTGATGATTGAACCATACTGCTCAAATAAAATATTGTGTACTAAGATGGTTCAACATAAAATTTTAAGGTTGCCAAAATAGATTTTTAAAATCCTAATTTGTTAAATTAACTAAGTGCTTAGCCATGGGAAAAGTCATTTAAGCTATAAGGTTTTAACACCTCAAGGAAAGCTTGAATTCAATATATATCACTGACTTCTACTGAATTTCCTGTTTTAAATATTTATAGCATCACAGTTTATTGTCAAAAGACCTTATATGATGGCCCGATGTTTGTCATCTCTGTGTTGTCCACCTACTAAACAGATAAACATTTGGGGTTCACTAAAGAAAACAAATTTTTATGATGTATAACTGGTTATAGTATATTTAGATTTAATGGCTGCCTTGAAGGCCATTCTGAAAATCTTTATATGGCTACTTCTTCTGAATTGAGAATGTTCTTATTAACTTGGAGTTTTCATTTAAATGCTACTTCTGAATGTAGAATGGTCTTATCAACTTGGAGTTTTCATTTAAATGCTACTTCTGAATGGAGAATGGTCTTATCAACTTGGAGTTTTCATTTAAATGCTACTTCTGAATGGAGAATGGTCTTATCAATTTGGAGTTTTCATTTAAATGCTTTCTCTGAATGTAGAATGGTCTTATCAACTTGGGAGTTTTCATTTAAATGCTACTTCTGAATGGAGAATGGTCTTATCAACTTGGGAGTTTCCTTTAAATGCTACTTCTGAATGGAGAATGGTCTTATCAACTTGGGAATTTTCATTTAAATGCTTCCTCTGAATGTATAATGGTCTTATCAACTTGGGAGTTTTCATTTAAATACTTCTTCTGAATGAAGAATGGTCTGATCAACTTTACATTTAAATGCTTCTTCATAAATATGCACCTAATTCTAAATAAAAATATATTTTTCTGACCTCCAAAATGGCAGTTTTGTGGCCATCTTGAAAATATTGTCTTCATTTCTTCACTATATAAATGATGGAATTGACATTGAGTTGTCACAAAATATTTCTTGCAGTATGTAATTGATTGGGAATGAAATTGGTGATGACCTGACCAGCATTATCTCCACACAATTGTGAAACAGTTTGAAAATCAGACCTAGTTGACCTTGAGATAAAGTTAAAGGTTAAAACTTGTATTTTTTTTGCTTCATTGAGTTTATGAAAACAGAAATTTGTATATATGCAAGAAAATTTCACCAGGCTGGTACTTTGTTACAGACCATTGAACAGGTTGATAGTCAGCACTCTAACACTGATTTTACAGTCCAATGGTTTTTGGGTTTTTTTTAGCTGTACTGGCTTTTCAATGCAGTTAATAACATAAACAAGTATCAATGGATATTTTTTTTATCAAACCTATTGTGTGTATGTGTTTGATAAATACCTGGAATGATGCCATTTAAATAGCAATTTTTTCACTTCCAAAATTGTATGTATGTATGTATGTATGTGTGTGTGTGTTCAAACTTTACATCATATTGTATCCATGATATTATGTTCAAGGTCAAAGGGCAAGTTGTAGTGCACTTAGAGACATTTTTGAAAATGTTTACACATTTGGTATAATGAAGTATTTCAAAATATCACATTGTTTCAAAACAAGAGTTAAAAAGAATAAATGTTTGATAAATACCTGGAATGATGCCATTTAAATAGCATTTTTTTCACTTAAAAAATTGTATGTATGTATGTATGTATGTATGTATGTATGTATGTATGTATGTATGTATGTATGTATGTATGTATGTATGTATGTATGTATGTGTGTGTGTGTGTGTGTGTGTGTGTGTGTGTGTTCAAACTTGACATCATATTGTATCCATTATATTATGTTCAAGGTCAAAGGGCATGTTGTAGTGCACTTAGAGACATTTTTGAAAATGTTTACACATTTGGTATAATGAAGCATTTCAAAATATCACATTGTTTCAAAACAAGAGTTGAAAAGAATAAATGGACATAAGCAGCAGACTTGTCTTGAGTTCCAGATATTCTTTGGCCAGATTGGCCTGTACAGCGCAAGTCTCATCGAGGGACTCTTGTATCTTTGAGAAAACTTTTAGCAGAAGCTAAAAAAGATATATTTCTCATACAGATGAATATAGTATTGTTTATCAAATTTAAAAATGGTTAATTCAAAGCACAGACTTTGGCAATAAATTAACTCATCCACTTAGGTTGGGCATACTAGTTTCATTGGACATTTGCTTTTTATTGTATTCTTCTAAATGCCAAGAGATCTGGAGTTTGCTGAGTAACCAATTACCAGTAACCAATTACCACAGGGTGTTTCTTGATTGTGTATTAAGTTTTGATCAAGCAGTAGGAAACAATAAAAATTATGAACTTATTTCAAGGTATATTTTGCCTCTGCAGCTAAGAAAAATGTTACATTAAATCAAGAATAAGTATTAATCACTCAGTAACTAGTTCCATTTGACAGCTGGTAAAAACCCTGTCACTTCATCTAGCTAGTTTTCAAATTCAGCACATCATTGAGACAGATAGGTAAATTGGCTTCAATAGCTACGGTTATATAAAACAATAGGCATGTGGTAAGTTTTGTAAAACTTTTGTAAAACTCCTGGTCAGCATTTGGCAACCACTGTAATTTTTTTTATCTTCTGGACCTTAAACATCTCATATCAAAGTATCTGTTTAAACATATTTTATAATCTTCCATACCTGAAAACCCATTTTTCTATGTTATTGTATATTACATCATTTACAAATACACATACTTTCAAAGTGTTACCCTCATTAAAGTTTTTAGTACAGGTATTGCCCACCTCTAATATATATATATATATATATATATATATATATATATATATATATATATATATATATATATATATATATACTGATATATATATATATATATATATATATATATATATATATATATATATAAATGTCTTTAGGTGATACTAAGACTAAATTGAATATTTCAGTATCTTAAGTGGGTACCAATACCAAATTAGATATTTCAGTATCTAGAATGGGTACCAAGACCAAACTGGATATTTCAGTATCTTGAGTGGGAATCAAGATCAATAGGATATTTCAGTTTCTAGAATTGGTACCAATACCAAATTGGATATTTCAGTATCTAGAATGGGTACCAAGACCAAACTGGATATTTCAGTATCTTAAGTGGGTATCAAGACCAATAGGATATTTCAGTATCATGTATGGGTTCCAAGACCACATGGGGTACATAGACTGTAACCTTATTTTTAAATTGTTTTTATTACATATCTGTCAGCATTTTGAACTTGTACCTCGGCTCTAGATAAACCGTGTATTTTGTTGGTTTTTTTTGCAAATTTTTTAAAATGCTTTAAAAGTATGTTAAACAGTTTACTTTAAAGCATTCAGTTTAATATATTTATTTCTTCTGTTATAAATACAGTTAACATCTTTTATGGTGTATGTGATCAGAATCAGTTTCAGAGTTTCAATGCATGTTTTGCAAAAATAGTTCTTGAAAAATGATGATAACCTTCATCATAAAGAGTCATATAATGGAGTGCATACTGAGTTCTTCTAGGTCACTAGTGCATTTGACACTTTCTCAAAGGCAAGATTGAGAATTCATCTGGTATTGTAGCTTGTGTTTCCATCGTATTTACAAACTGCTTAATCAAAATTGTAAAGAATGCTTTTAATTCTAAACCAGGTAATAAAATACTCAGTCCATGAAAACCTTACCTAGAGTTGTCAAAATTTATGACACAAAAAGCCTTGATTAAACAAGAAAATCACTTTAGGTAGAAAAGTGAAATTTAATAGGTATATTTGTTTTAAAATATATATAACTTGATTAGATTTTCTTGCTAATTTGCGAAATTTTTAGATTTCTAATGGGAAATTGAACCTTGTCAGCATGATTGATCATAGATAGCTTACAGTGTAGACCTATTAAAGTGTCTGAAACATTTGTTATTTATATGTTATCATGTGTATTTACCACTCTAGTGGCTTAAAGTGGTTAGAGTCTTTACCTCAGATGTGTGAGGTCCAGGGTTAAAACCCTGTCATACAAAGACTTATAAAAATGGTACTTGGTACTCAGCATAAAGAGGTTATTGGTAGGTCAGGATAATGTGAGTGGATGGGACATGATGCAGCATGTCTTCGGCATGATGCCCTTGTGCTAGACATCCCTATGAACATGCCACTCTGCAGACATCAGAGTGATACAGCTGGAAAAATCCAAATCACACATGCAATCACACTCAAACTCCAAAGCTTGCCAGTAGCTTCTCATGGGTCAGTGTTTTTTTTCTTGATTTTCTCCATGTATAGCCTATCATGTGCTGAAAAATGGCTTTAAGCCCCACAACAACAACAACAACAAAAACATACACACTCACACTTCACCAATTTACTAATTCAGTATCAAGATCAAAAGGTTCATATACTTGATTCAGTATTAAAAGATCCACAGTCTTGATCAAATTTGAAGCAGTAGTGGTACATGAATATACTCTTGTACATGTCAGATCAATTGTAAACAATATTAACCTTGATCTGCCATTGCATTCTGTGCTGGCTGATCTGGATCATTACAGTTTATTAGGACCAATCGGGAGAATAAATAAGATAAACCCAGATTAACCTCACATAATGTGCAGGCAGATCTAGGCTGATGCAGTTTGTTAGGTTGTTAGGACTAAGCAGTAAAACAAACAACATGGAACCAGATCTGTTGACTCTTAATGCACTGTTAGTTCTGGGTTGATGCAGTTATTAGGATGAATCAGATGAACAAATAAAATAGACTTTATATAATTTGAAGTGGCATCAAACTTTTGCAAGTATATATTGTAGTGATTAGTGCTATTCTTTACATTTGATACTGGGTAACCCGGAGTGGCTGAGTGGTCTAAATGGTCTAACAGATCACTGCCATCTCACCTCTGTGTGGGTTGGAATTTAGGATTAGGATTAGGATTTGACTTGACAAATGTGGATATGTGAGAAAGCTTGCCAGTAGCTGCTGTGTGGATCTGGATCAGTAGTTCTTTCTAGGTGTGTTCCAGGTTTCTTCCTCCATCATTAATACTGTCCGCCATGTATAGCTGAAAAATGACATTAGGCCCCACAACAACAACATTTGATAGGGTGTCTGTTACTTGTAATGACAATATCATCAAGTCCATAAAGCCAGGCTTGACATCAATAAGTGGATGCATTTTTCATGTTTAAATAAGTGGTCTTGCTTGCATATACCAGTGCATTGACCAGTGATTTATCTTTTTTCATTTAGTTTTTGTTTCATTCTTTCTCAGGTTATTATTCCTTTAAACTTGGATACTTGAGGATTGGCCAATTTAGACAAGAAACAATCTGATAATTTTTTCAGGATGAGTTTATTAGCTACAAACTGCACATCAATCTTATCCATTAATTTCACCAGTCAAAATAGATATAGATTGGCAGGAACTTCCTGTTTTCTCAACTTGAAGTTCATTAATGTCTCAGCCATTCATTTTATCAGAAGTGCCAGTCTCCAAGGAGATGGCACATATAGTGCTTCAAAAAAGGATGCCACTAATACTGTACTTGGAATGCTGGAAATCCATGATTAGCTAGTGCTTAATTTGGTACATTTGTAGATGTTGATGCCTAGGGTGTGAAGGTGTTGGTGGGTAGCCATGCTTGATTCATCAGAATTTCAACTTATTGTCCAGACTATCCAACAGGATTGGGAGTAAAAAATACAAATGAAATGTGTCAAATAAATATGTAGTGGGATTTGGAGTTTAAATCTTTGACTGTAGTGCTTTACCAGTTTTCATTTTGTGATCTATTTCTCAAGCAAATTAACAGACCTGTTTCAAAACCCCATTCTTGTAGAATTGATTCCTTCAATTAAAGATTGTGAAATTTGTAAGCTTCATTTGCCTCTGGGATCAAGAGAAAGAATTTCTCATAAGCAGTATTCTCAAAGCTCCAGATGTTAAAGAATGGAGCACTGTAAAACAAATGACATATTGCTTAGAGATTGGGTGTAACTACCAAGGATGCCCAAGGTTCATCATTTCATATTGCATTTCATTTTCTTTCCAGTCACACCTTACTCTGTCAGGTTACACATATTCACAAAAAATGTATAATTTCATTATTATTGTTGAGGTGTGTGTGTGTGTGTGCACCTTTCTCTGTCTCGTTACACCTATTCACAAAAGATGTATAATTTTGTTATTATTGATGAGGCGTGTGTGTGTGTGCAGTGTGTGTGTGCACACATTTGCTTATTTTGACAAGTCTAACTGCAAACTGCACAGACCCAGATCTGATGGTGCATTATGCGTCAGTAGATCTGGGTCTATGCACTCTGAAAGGAGTAATCAATAAAACAAATAACATAGACCCTGATATGCAGGTTAAGTATGTGACCGAAGATCAGGATCATTCTTGTTTGCAATTTAACATGATTTTTTATAAGCAAGTCTAATCTGATCATTGGACTGCATTATATTTACTGTGATTCATGGAATGCTTGCTTGCTTTTAAGTTTGATCCAACTGCAGACAGTGTAGACTGAGATCTGTTGTTGCATAATGAACTGGGAAGTCTGTGCCATTATATTCTTTACAAACTGCATAGACCTAGATCTGTTGCACAATGCATTGGCAGTTCTGTGCTGTTGGTCCCTGATTACTCATTACAGACTGCAATGCATTATGCAATGGCAGATCTTTGTCTTTGGAGCTTGCAGTTGAATCTGACTTACACTTATTATATGGGTTGAAATTCTAGTTTTAAATTAGCACAAGTAGAAATGCTGGTAAAACTGTTAAATATAAATTTCAGCTTGGATAAATATAAATTTATCCTAGGTTAGACTTGAGGAAGAAAATTTTAACAATATGCTCTCTCAACCTCTTGGCCATTGTGTCAAGGCCACACATACTAGAGAAATGCTTGGACCTTGGGGTGAACATAACAGATTAAGGTTATCTTGTAATCTTCATCATATCTAAGAATTAATATCAATTAATTAATTAATAGTAATTAAGCCAGACAGTTAGATGAAGCCTGCATTTGAATACTTTTCATACACTGCAGTCTGTTCATTATAGGAGGACCACCAATTCTGAATGTACACACAAATTACACTTAATAATGTATGACTGTGATTTCTCAAAGCCTTAGGTTTATTTTAAACCATATGATTCCAGACTTTTGTTCAGGATTTAATCACACAGAGTTTGCTTTCTTTAGTTGCTAAAATTGGTGTCAGAATTCTCAGCTTGATGATATATCATGCTGGATAAGAAAAATAATAAATTCAATAATTGTTTCAGTAATTTTGTAAGTTACACAGAGTTCTAAGGAAAGCAAAAAGGTGGAGCTTGTGAAGAATACCATGTGGATTTCCCATATATTAGTGGTTATTCATTATCTGTGTTGACTGATATGTTGCATCTTTTAAGGCACAACATGGATGCTAACTGCATTTTACCAATTTGCCTGCCATAAAGGTGTATCATATTATGCTATGAAGTCAATCCACCCATTTGTCCATCTGACTGTGATCATTTTATTTCTGCACATAACTCAAGTTCTCCATGATCTACAGTTACCAGACTTTGTCATTGGCTTAAATTTGGGATAAGGAAGAACTCTATTCATTTTGGGGTAATTAGCTCAAAGGTCAGGGTCACTGTAGCTGGAAGAAGAAAATGATTTCTAGACAGTATCTCCAGTTTTCCACCAACTGCAATTATCAATCTTTGTGGATGGCTTGAAAATGATCACTATTGATATCATCAAATTCACTATTACTGAAAGAAGAAAATAGATTCTGCTCAACAACTAGAGTTCTCCATCAATTACAGCTGCCAAATTTGAGGATGGTTTGCTCTAGGGAAGGAATGATACTAATAATATTTGGTTCTGAAATTCATTGTTAACATGATTTCTGTACAGTGGTCTGAGTTCTTCGCCATCTCTGGTTAAACAGACTTTGTGGTTGGCTTATATTTAAGGATATGGGAGAACCCTTATGAATTCTGTTTCAAAACCTTGAAGATTGAGGTCTCTGACTGAAGAAGGTAATCAATTTTGCAAAATAACTCAGGTTCTCTTTTTCTACAGTTAGCAAACTTTGTAGATGGAATGTATTTGACTTAACAAAGATCCTTATTGATTTTGAGATCCATAGGTCAAGGTCACTCTGACTCAAAGAAGTTATATGGTTTCTGCATGGTAACTTTAAATTATTCACTACTTACAGAGTGCTATTCTAGTGGATGACTTCCAATGGGAATAAGGAAGAATTCTGTCAACTTTGAAGCCAAAAATTAAAGTTCATGGTCACTGTAGGTGAAGAAAAAAATAATTTCTGCTGAATATCTGGAATTTTCACTATATACATCTACAAGACTTTACAGATGGCTTACATTAGGAGAACTCTATTGATGATAGGGTCAAATAATGAAAGGTCAGGGTCATTGTAATTGAAAGAATAAAAATGTTTTGTTCATACTAACTTTAATTCTACATGATGCACCTGGATGAAACTTTGAGATGCTTTACACATGGGGTGAAGAAAAGACTTATTGAATGAAAGATGGTAATGGTTTCTTCACAATAATATTTATCCTCCATAACAGACCTGAACTAAATTTTGTGGATGGCTTGCAGTTGTGGCAAGGAAGAAACATGTTTGTTTTATGGTCAAAATATCAATGTCAATGTGACTGAAAGAAAAGTGATTTCTGCACACATTTTTTTTCAATACATGGAGCACTTAAAACACTGGGTGGACATATATCATTTACACTGCTTGTTTCATGTTCTGTGAAGCTTAAACTTTCAGACCTTATTTTTATTTTTGAAAATTTTTGGAATTGAGTCATGTTATTACACAAATGCATTAGTTTGATTTTTTATTTTAAAAAATTAGGATTTTCTTTAAAGAGAGTAAAATACTGTATTTTACACTTTAGTTTTTTTTGGAAAAGATGCCATGTTGCAGCTTTGCAACAGAGGAAACATATTTATAAGCACACTTTGCAAGGCTTTTTCCATTTAAAGTTTTTTTTTGCAAGAATAATTATAAAAGCAGAGCAGAACATGTTTTTTACTTCAGAGGTTCCACCATTCTAGATTCTGTAGAATAATTAGAGATATAATTTATATATATATATATATATATATATATATATATATATATATATATATATATATATATATATATATATATATATATATATATATTGCATCAATGATATCCCAGAATATCTTCAAGTTACATGTGATAAACTTTAGAATTGGAGTTTTATGTGTACATCATTTGTTAGGAAGGTGCACATACATCGGCACCAGTATGATAGACTGATATAGTTTCTTAATGTACCAAAACATAATTAGACTATTAGACTGAAGTAGACATAAATCAGGGACAGAGATAAAAAAGATTAAAAAGATGCAGAATGTCATGAAGAAGAATTATCATTACCTCTTTGATACTCTGCCATTTCTTTGGATCAGTCCAGCAAAAAAAAAATATTGGTTGAAAATATAAAATATGATTAATTAATAAAGCAAATAGGACACATAACATGACTGTTATTGGCAACCTTAAATTTACAAAGCATGTTTGGAATCCTTTAGTTTGGCAAACAAAGTATTAACCCATAAAAAGCTTTATTTCTACAATGGACTGTTTGAAGAATTTGGGACCATAAGATCCTGAGGCACTTCTTTAAAGATATTAAAATTATTCAGAATTACTTATTTTATTTCATTGTACTGTAATCAACCCATAAAGATGGAACACAGTGCTTGATGCTTATAAAGTTTTTAGAATGTTTGCAATTGCTGCGTCTTCTTCTTACCTTGAACTTTTTTTGTGTTATTGTCTTAGTCTGTTTTGGTGTTGCCCTCTTGATGGTCTATTTCATTGCTATTGTTTTAGCCATTTTTTTGTGGTTTTGGTGATTGTGGATTTGCATCTTGTTTCAACCCTAAATTTAAAAACAAAATGCAAACATTTCAAATAATATGCAATACATTCTATGCCATTTACTAGTGATGGGAATCGATTACTTGGGAAAAAGATAAATATACCCATGTTCATTGCTGAAAAAAAATGTGGTTAGGCATGTTGGTCTTTCAAAATAAAAATAATATTAAATTTAATTGTGTAACCTGACATTCTTTAAAACATTAAGAGATCACTGATGCTTGCTTTTTTGCAAATTCTTATGAAACAGAAAAATAAAGCATGAGATCGGTATCATGGACACCTTATTTCCTTTTTGATTAGAGAAACAAAAGAAATCCAATTTAAGTATTATTTAATATTATCAACATATGACATGCATGAGCATTCATCATTTTAATATTGTACACAAATTTACACAGAAAATGAAGGGGATATACTATCAGGGTTTGCTATGTGATGTCATGAATCACTACCTCGTATCTAAAAGTAGAATGCAGCTGCAATTTTGGACAAACACATTATAATATGGCAGGCTAGTAAAATTATTTAAATTATAAAATGCTGTACTTAAAGAAAATGGATAAAGTAATTTAGCTTTTTATGGACAACTTACTGAAGCAGTAATTAATCTGATTGATTGCTTTGTAGATTTTGTTGCTGCCTAGCAACCTATATGCTTAGATGTTCTGTTCTATTCTTACATGTCTACTATTCATAAACCTATTCTTCTGATTTCATGCACGATAATAATTTTGTACAGACAGTTATTTTAAGATCCATGTTTGAGTCATTAAATAGTTTTCAGATTTTATTTTGATAATTTTAAAATATGACCTAATTTTCATGTTTAATTAATATAATACACAATTAAAACCATTATTAATTCTTTACTTCTAATTTAGCAAATGTAAATGGGTGAGTTTGCTAAATACTAGTCAAATCAGGAATAGTTAAAAAATTATTGTTGTTAAAATGTACTATATTCTTGTATATCACTTCCAAAGATTTACAAATGAATCATACAAAGATAAAATTAGAAAATTGAGAACAATAATAAGAGATTTTATTATTATTATTATTATTATTATTATTATTATTATTATTATTATTATTATTATTATTATTATTATTATTATTATTATTATTATTATTATATATCTTTGCAGTGTTAAACAATGCACAGAAGCAGGAATACTCAGTTCAATTTCCATACCATTATTTTGTGACAGATATTTTTAAAATCCCTTCTCAACTACACTCAGAAGCTATCAATGAGATAAAGATGAAAACAAAACCATTTACTGATGAAAACAAAACCATTTACTAATAATGTACATGTTTCACAGGCACTTGATTCCGGGTGTAAACTAACACTCACCAATTAATACTTAACATGTGTTAATTGGTGAGTGTACTTATTAGTTTACCTCAGAATTAAGTGTCAAGGCTCTGAAACGAGAGAAAATAAATATTTTGATCTTTAATCAAATTTAATGTAATTAAAAATGAAACAAACTGTTCCCCAAACCTTCTAATAATTCTGTAATCCCAAAACACAGAAACCTTGTGGTCTAATAATTCTGTAATCCCAAAACACAGAAACCTTGTGGTCATCGAATCGCAGACTTTGTAATCTTCAATTGCCTTTCTCTGCTGAACAATATTTAGGAGGCTTAAAGAACATTTCCTGTAACAGGATTATCATATGAATAACACAAACTGTTCATAGCTATTAATCAATCTCCTTTATAATGCAGGTTTTCATAGACTAGTTTACTTTCAATGGACCACTTTCAAATTTATTATTATGGCGCATGCAAGAGTGATTGATGAATTGGCTGCTATAATTCCATTCCATGCTCTGCAACCAATGGAAGAAGGTGAAATAAATATTTCCAAGAACTTTCCACAAATTTTCAATATTCTAAAATAAAATTTTAAAAGCAGTAAGTAGATAAGCACATGCTATGAGCATGACATGGGGTCCTTTAATTATCTCAATTTTTTTCATGAGATGAAATTGTCTCCCACATTCCGATCGTCGCAGACTGGAAATGCTATATCAGGCACACAAAAAAGAATACCAGTTGCTGACCATTCCTGTTTAAGATGCTGACCATATCACTTTTTCATCTGGTTAAAAATAAAAAATAAAAATATTATGGTCTCATAAACATATTCCAAAGGAGGCTTTAATTTATCAATCTTTTTAAGATAGGCAAGGTCAAGAAGGAGAATTCATTTACAATTGCATTTGAAGAAAAGAAATCCATTGGAGAAGAAGCTGTTGAAGTTTTAAGATAACTTCTCCACAGATAAACTTGCCATGTATTTGCAGTTGGAAAACTATTTGTGTCCAAAGGAAATGTAGAGGGCTCTGTCCATCTTCAGGTGTTAGAATTTAGGTGTATAAATTAAAATCTTTTATCAACTACAAGTACATTAACATAAGCTTGCATTTTTACTTGATCCTTTACCACTCACAATTTTAGCTATTGACAAACAATTTAACAGTTGACATATATGGTTACCTAATCACTGAAAGGATAGATGTGGCTTTGCAAAGCTTAAATGAGAATTACAAATGTTGCCTTTTTGAATATGACTTGTACATTACCTTGTTCATCTATATTTCATGAATTCTTGAATTGTATATGAAGATCTTGCAAATAAAAAAAATCTTAACATTGTTCAAATTTATGTCATCAATAGCTTTGGGGGTCATTTTTCATTTTATTTAAACATCAAAAGCCAACTTTCTTTGTAAAGTTTAATATTTTTAAAATCCCCAAATGGATTACATGTATATGTGCTTTTGTTGTCAGAAACCCGAATCAAGTGTTTGCTGCATTCATCCCAAATCAATTTGAAAGGGATTGAAGTGCAGTGTAACTGTGCTTATTATCAACTGTCATATGAAAATGATAATTAAAAATAGTACCATACCAATCATCCATGCAATTTTTTCAGACCCAGTTGTGAATCTATAATTATTATTCTTGTACCTAATGTGACAAATAAATAGTGCCATGCAATTTTTCAGAAAACGTTTTACACTAATGCTATATTAGTGTATCCTTCTAAACTGGTACTTTAAATTATTATTCCTTTTACTAACATACAAACACAAATTTTCAGAAACGTGTCATGTGACCAATTAAACACTGAAGATTTTATTTTAGATTCAACTGTTAGAAAATATATTTTTACAGTTGTCCTGTGTAGATACAGGGCTTTGGTATTGGGACCATTGTGTTACACTAATATGACAGTATGAAATGATTAAAAGAGTATGAATGCATGGAATTTTCTAACTGGGGGATTCCAGCATGAATATAGGTTTTGGTTTTTTATCTCATATTTTTATTTCCATGTAAATAAGATGTGAAACCAGAATATGTGATACTGTTTGGCACCCTGTTTCCTGAACTGAGATGGTACACTGTAAAATCCATATCAATCAATCAACATTAAGTCAATTTTTTAATTTATATCTTAGATTTATTAGTTGTTTTGGTAATGACAAACATCATTCATTTTAATAAGCTGTAAAAATACTTTCTGAATAAATTCTGAATAAATATATAGAAATCCCTAAGTGCACAATTCAAACAGACCATTTCCTAGCTAAAATTTTTTAAAGTCAACATTTTCGAGCTATGTCCAAGCTAAAATATTACTAAGTTCTTATTTCCAAGGTTTTCTTTGAGGCAAAAATAAACTTAGTTCTCATGTCCAAGGCTTTGTCCAAGGTATTTCCTTGGTTTTTTTAAATGTACGAGATAATGTTCAAGGTTTGCTTATAAAACCTTGGACAAAATATCAGCATTGTCTGAGGTTTCCCAGGGTTTCCTAGGAAAACCATGGAAAAACCTTGGACATCTAAGGTTTTAGGTCAAAAATCCAATCAAAGTTCAAAAACATACAAAAAGGTAGAAATGTATTCAATTCATATGAAGATACAGTAATGTTAGAGAATTTGTTACTTGTACTGAGTGGAATTAATCCTCATGAATAAATCTCCCTTGATTCAGAAAATTAAAGCATGCATTTGAGTTGGCATCTCTGATAATGTAATAGTAAATTGCTGTGATTGTCAATAAAATGGTTGCCAACATACAGTAAAGAAGAAAACTAATTGATATCACATTCAGAATTGGAATTGTAAAGATAATTGTATTTGATGAATAGAAAATCCCCAATGTAAAATACAAATCTCTTGAGTTGTTTTATTTAGCCATTCAGATAAATGCAGAAATCTTTTTTTCTGAAGACATACTGACGATGCATGCACAGTCTGCATAATTGCACTTGATGGATGAACTGATATGAACATTGATTTGATCATGAACTACAAGTTTTTTGTAGTTTTTTTCCATGCCAACTGAGCACGGGGCTTTGCATCATCCTTTATGGGGAATGTTAAAATTGATTGCTTGGAATGACTTTTAGGAGAATTGGTAAAATTAGTAATTCAACATGATCTTGAAATGGGCTGTTCTGGTATTTAATGTTGGAATTCCAATTTTAGGCCCAGAAGACCACTTAAAAGCTTTTATTTCATCAGCTGCTACATGCATGTAATTCATTGGTCAGCAGAATATATGGATAGCTGGAATCTAGTTGATATGATGAAGCAAGGTACACCAGTAGTCATTCCTCTTTAAAGGCATTGCAAGCTGACTTTTGCACAATTTTCAGATGGCCAGGAAGAGAGGAAATATTTTTCTTAGTTTTTGAACAGATAGTTTCATCACGTTGCAACAGAATAAGGAATACTACAGTTCTAAATAATTATTGGTTTCATTAGCATGGAAGGCATCTGCTAATAAACCACTGCCAAAGATTTATTTATTGTTATTTTAATTGATAGTGATTGTTTTCTCTTCTTGAGTAGATGGAATTTGTGTACAAGAGAGACATCAGACAAAAAGCTTTTCAGCACTGGTTTATATAGCCTGTGGTTCATCATATTAAAGGCTGTTTCATGGATGGAATTCCAGTTTTATGGGGAGTTTTCTTATGTGATTTTTTTAATGCAGCCTTAAGGTCACTCTTTAGAAAGGGAAAAGAATGGTTAAAATGGATTTCATTGAAGCATTGTGATTTTGATTTTGGGAAGGGGATACCTTTTGTAATGGAAGTGGGACTATTACAGGTCCAAGTGAACCTTAGAAACTTAACTGCTATAATAAATTTACTTTTTGTTCAATATATATTCTTTTGATAAGGATAGTGGGCTTCACAATTTATTTGAAGCATTTTGCTCTTGCTGTTATTAATTCTTAATTTGTTGTGCTCAGAGTTTAACTGACCTAAGTCTAACACATTAATTGAGGAAAGATGCAGTGTGGATTAGAATGCGGAGGCCAACTTGGAATACTTTTAAGCCAATCTTTTTTATAAAGGATTTCAATACAAAGGTTATTTTATTACAAAGCAGGCTGACTTAGGATTCTTTTTATGGAAACTAACTTTGGTTCATTTTCACTGGCATTCACTGGAATTTTGAAAATAATTTGAAACAATGGAACAATTTTGAAGTGACAAAATATAGTGCTTCATACGCGGACATCAATGATCCAGCATCGCCCAGAAGATTTGGAGAAAATAAATCATTTGATGAATTCATGAAGGCTTGAAGAGAAGATGATTTTGTCAACAATATGATCATTAACATCAATAAAATTCTACTGTACTTTGATCTCATTCCTAGACAGACTGTCAATAGATGGGCAACAAAAGCATGAGAATTAGAATGACTGGTGAAGATTTTATATTAAAAAAAAACTGACTTTAGCCGTTGCAGTTTCCGCTTCTGAAAATGTGTTGCCTCCAAAAACAATTTGTCACGGCATGAGAAAGATAAAAAATATATTTATGCATTGAAAAGGTTTGGGTGATGAGTTTATGCTGCAGTGGATTAATGTTTTATCTCAAGTACAATTTTATCTTTTTTTAAAATTTCAGTTGGAGTGCTTTTTTCAACATGTAATTTGCAAATGATTTAAAAGGTGTCTCAAAATTTATGACTAAATAAATATGTCCCAGAACATACAGTGCACAAAACATTGTTTTTAAAAATTAATTTATTTATAGTGACCCAAGAAATACAGTGTCCCAACATATGAGGTAAATATGGTATATATACTGTACATATAAAAAAAACCTAACAAACCACAATTTGTACCAAACTTTGTACATGCATATGTAGGAGGACATGAATTAGATGCACATGATTTTGGTTACTTTATCTGGATCATTGGGGTGGATGTGTATGTAATAAAAAGCAAAGCGATATGCCATGATGAGCCTGCATGTGATTTTACCTAGTTTTTCAACATAATTATGCAAATTTTGGTAGGAAAAAGTAATTTAAAACTTTGCCAACAATTTATATATTTCATTATAGAAAAGAAGAAAAAACCTTTATGATTGATGAAATGAATAAACTGAAATAATTCAAGATATCAGATACAGTTGGCCACAGTAATAGAAATATTAACATTTGAATAAGACATGACAAATGATGTTTCATTGCTAATGAGATACATTGTCACAAATGAAATGTATCATCACAAATGAAATGTATCATCACATTGAAATGTATCACAAATTAGTTTTAGAATATTAAATATTTATCATTACAAATGAGATACTGTGTCACAAACAAATGAAATGTATCATCACAAATGCGATTGATCATCACAGATGAAAAGTACCATTGTAAATGAGAAAACATTTCATGAGTTTTGCATTGGGAATCAGTTGGCATTGAATTAATAAACAAGTTTGCATGTTACTGAAGTTGCTGGAAAACAGTTTCACTAATTGACAACTTGAGAGGAAGTCTGTCCTTATACAAGTACAGGTACCTTTAATTTCTGATATAATGTTAATGCGGTGATGACAGCAATTCAGTCACTTGATGTGCAGGTATCTAAACTTGGATCTCCAATTTACACAAGACAGGTTCTTGTCTCATTGGAGCATAGTGAAGGCAAGTGATTTCCCTTCCAGGCTGACACAAGTCCTAAAGACATTTTGAGCTTATGTTCAACAGTTTAATATTCACAGTGGTTATGATAAATTGAATTTCTGTTGGAAGTTTAGTGTGTAAATTACACTCTGATGCACAGTGTAATACATAGAGACAAATTTCAGAAATTCATGAAAAATTGTTTTTTTTTATCAATTTATTAGTGTCAGAATTTAGCAAGGCTTTTCTTCAAAGTTGGAGTGCCAATTGACTATACAGGAAAAGTTAAAAGAAAAATTTTGATACAAGTCTGTTGCTCTGGACAGGAAGTATTCGGTAGTGACAATATTATTTTATAGCCGCATTATCAACAAGATACAGTTGTTGTATTATGAACAATTTACAGCGATGAAGAAGGCTACAAAATTATGTGAGAAATTCTTGCTGTGGGTGAAGTTTCCTCCCCAGAAGAAAACGAAAAAGGTATGGAGTGCCATATTTATTAGATGTTTGTTCTTTTCTTCCTCTAGACTTCAGTTTTAAATTTATTTTCCATAAGTGTTTATAATAGTTTTTTTTTCTTGATCTCACTTAGAAAAGACTGAGGTACAGTAAATCTTTTGGACCAAATATGGGAAAAAGTAAATTTAATTCCATGTAATACAAGACTGAAAATGCAGACTCCCATTGGTCAGAATTTTTTTTTAACTCTTGACTTTCTTCAAATATTGGATCTCTTTTAAACAAATATAAAGATTGTTTGTTTATTTTGTAGGCTAAACGCCATTATTTTTCATAAGCCTGCAGTCTCACATGTATAAATTAGCATTTTCACCCTAATGCTTGCTTATGAGCGGTAGTCTTTAAAGATTAAAAAAAAATCATTTGACATGGCTCCTTTTACAAAGACCCATTGTTCACACCTTGTGCCATACATTAAAACCCATTTGCTTATAATAAGGAAAGCAATCAGGAAAACATTGTCATTGGGTTTGTATATGGACAGTTTCTGGAGTACTCTATTAATGCCCCCATCCATCACATGCAAGGTGTGCTTGCTTGGGGTTCCATTATTTTTTAATAGTCATATGCCTCACTGGTGTAATTATGAAATTTCAGGGTCAGCAATAAACAATAAACTACTATCACATTTTATGTAAAACCACTTGCAAAACAGTTCTTGTTTAAACTTATATACTGTAAATAATTTATTTATTATGCTGTATGAACTCACTTTACTTTCTAATAGGTTCAGGCTTGAAAGCAAAAGATGAAATGAAAGACAGTATTATCTACAAGTGTCATTAGAAAAAGGAAACTCTGATTGCACAGTTATTTGTTTTTCGGTAGAATTGTACATCTTGGCAACTATTAAATGTTTGGTTTTCATGATTCAACAAGTTTTTGGTGGTGATAGCTTTTTGTAAACGCAAACACTGATCAACCTAAACTGGAATAGACAAATATTAAGATGCAGGCTATTTCTGTATTTGATTGAAAACATGGTTGCAGACTGCAGTGAGTTTCTATGGTTCCCACTGTGTTTACAATCACAGAATAAAACATCAGTAGCTGACAAAAGCCAGATGCTGTAAATCAGATAAAACTCTTTCAATAAAAAAAGAAAAACAGCAGTATATGTTTCTCAGTGCATTGGGTTATTCTTAAAGAAACTACCAGCTCACCAAACATGATTGAAGACATACAGTTTATTAACTTTCTTTTTTTGAAAGAAATAAAAAATGCTGAGTAATTAAATTTAGACATAAATATGATAATTCGAAACATTCATACTGTTTTACAAAATCTAATACAATGATACAATAATACCTGTGTTTAAAGACCACTTCTACAATTTACCACCTGTCTTATGCAACCAGATATTGATCATGTAGTGTTATGACCTGTCATGAGAAACTACCAGTCTTGAGAGACATTGACTTTTTGGCAGAGAAATTGTTTTTTCAAGACAGGTTCTGCTATAGTACTTTTTTAATCTTTCCAGTGATACTGATTGAAATATTCCATAATTTCATCACCTGGCTTATAACAGATGTTCTGTAATTTCATCACTTGGCATAGTAACCAATGTTTTGTAATTTCATCACTCATCATTATAATAGATATTCTATCCTCTTCTGGAGCTTGACACAGGTATTACCTACACAGATATAATTTCTAACATGCAAATTAATGAAAACTTCTATTCACAGATAACAAGAACATACTTATTTATAATAATTGCAATAATAATTGCAATAATAGCAATAATAATGGAAAGTATAGTGACAAGTTATTGTGACAGATTTTCATGAGAACTCCAGGGTTATAATGATGAGTTTTCATGAGAACAGACATGAAAACTGGGTTTTGTTTTTAGTGACAAACTAGTTTAACTGACCTGGCAACTGGTTTTAGGTTATAGTGGCAAGTTTGACTGCCCTGGCAACCGGATTTAAAATGTAATTACAAGAAAGGTAGTGTAAAGCAATTGAAATCAACTCATTTGTTAATAAAAACACAAGGAAATGTAAAGCAATTGAAATCAACTCATTTGTTAATAAAAACACAAGGAAATGTAAAGCAATTGAAATCAACTCATTTGTGAATAAACACAATGAAAGCAATGTAAAGCAATTGAAATTAACTCATTTGGGAATAAACACAATGAAAGAAATGTAAAGCAATTGAAATCAACTCATTTGTGAATAAACATTATGACATATGCTTTCTCTCATCAATTATAGGGTTTTCTTCAAGTGAGGTGTGACAAATCTCCCACACCCACTGAGAGTCTTTTCTCAAGATTAGTCTATTGGTCCTTTTACTATAACTAATTTATGCTATAAACCAGTCAAACAATATGGTAGCCTATAATTGATTTAGCACAGGGAATTATGAAGAGGAAGGAGGGGATTAAATCTCCAGAAAAGCATTTCTAAATTTGTGTACTGCAGTTTAGTTCACTGTAGAAAACATAAGAAATGGTCTATTAGATATTAACACACCATTATTATTGTGTAATAAAATGTATAGTCCTAAATAAGATGACAGAACCAGTTGTCATGGTAATGATCAGCAAACCATTGTTTCTGTCATTAATTATGTTGAATCATCAGAAATTTTCATTACTGTTTGTACATAAAGATATCAATTTCAACTCATATTACAGAACAGTACAAAAAAATCTACAAGACTGAGTTCATTTGTTTTAACTCTGTCTTTTGGTTAACTCAAGTTAATTGCATTTTCAGGGACAATTGTTTCACCTAATAGATCTTTCATGGTGGACAAGGATGACATCACAGTGCTACCCAGATTAATGGGAAAATATTGGAGTACTCTAATGTTTGGCATCAAATTTAAAATGTGAGAGTTCAAAAAAGCAGACTAAATTGGTATAGTTGTTGTTGGGCTTAACACCATTTTTCAGCACACGATAGACTATACATGGCAGCCAGTATTAATGGTGGAGGAAGAATCCAGGAAATCACCAGAAAGAACCACTGATCCACAAGAAGTTACTGGCAAGCTTTCTCACATATCCACATTCGCCGAATCCTAGACTCGAACCCACACAGACAGAGGTGAGATGGTAGTGATTCGTAACAGACAGCACTTTAGACCAGAGGGACCTCTGGTACAGCTGAATTAATTATATAATGTAAAAATTGTGAAACATTTTTATAGCCCCTCTATTCTAGCAGGTTTCTTTTGGCTTGCCATTATGCTTAGTAAGTAATATGTTTATTACATGAAGATGTGCATGCTGACACATGGTTTTATGGTTTTGCTCTCAAATGCACTAAGAGTTATTGCCCATTTTATCTTAGTGCTGAATGCAGTGCATAATCAAATGTTATGAACAGAGATAACCATATTTTTAATGATTACCATAAAACTTATTAAATATTATGGTAAAATTGTTTATTTTGATAAGTCACTTTGTTGACATAATCATTGAAGTTGTTGCCCTTTTGTCTTGTGGATGTATCTAGTTCTGCATATTTTGATTGATTCCCATAACACTTAGTATAATCGTTATCATTTGAAGATGCTCAAGTCAATAAAATTGTTGTGTTTTTGCAATTGTTTTAAGTACTATTTGACTATTGCAACTAAATTCACTGCCAAGTGAAATCATATGAACAAAACTAGTTTCATAGATCTCAGTGCATTGTCATGAAAATTTGGAGTGTTATAATTCTCATTTGATGAAGTGCATCTCAAAATTTGCTTCTTTGATTTTTTTTTAAAGCATTATTGGGTGTTTTGTCCTGGAGCCTGACAGAAGTGTATGTTTTTGGATTTAACACCATTTTTCAGCACAAGATAGGCTATGCATGGTGTTTAATATAACTGGTGGAGGAAGAATGTGGAAAATCCCAAGAAGAACCACCGATACATGAAAAGCACTGGCAAGCTTTCTCACATACCTACCCATGTCAGCTGAGCCTGAGACTCGAACCCATGCAGACAGAAGTGAGATGGCAGTGATCCAGAATGGTGAATGCTTTAGATCACTTGGCCACTTGGGGCCCCAGAAGTGTATAATTGAAGTTTGTAAACTATACTTTTTTTTAAAGTGGAATGCTGTTAAACTTTGTACACACATGTTTTATGGTTATGATTTGATGATGCACTTTTCAATGATTTTAACAATAGTCTTCCAGTAATTTCTATTAGAGTTATTTTGCCTGATAGTTGAATGATCCAATAGGCCAGCAGTTTGTGATGGATCACTTTGAAACTTTGTACATGTGTTGGTCAATCTGAAGGTGTGCAGTTTGCAGAGGTCCAGCAATTTTTTTGGAGTTAATCCTCTTTTTGGTTTGGACCTTTGTGTAATATAAGACAGCATCTTGTAAATACAACTAGTTTTCTTTGGATCACCATGGAAATTAGGATTTTATAATCAGCAAATTAGCTTCTTATTGCTCATTTGGTTCAGTTGTTGATCACTGTGCAATTTGTCTTGAGGTTTTACAAACTTGCTACATTATGGTCTTTACTGAAAGATGTGCATGTATATATATATTAGTGTGTTCCCAGTATATATCAGTGCCCAAGATTCATATTTTCAGCCATGCCATGTTTTACTACAGATTTATCTCCAACATCATTGCTTCCAGGGCATATATATTTATTCAAGTGTTAGTATAAACCAAGTAAATAAAAATCTGAAAAACAAATTGAAAAGTAATTTGATATTTTGGTTATTATGAAAAGATGCTTGAAAATGATAGTAATTTTTTATAATGGACACACATACACACACACACACACACACACACACACACACACACATATATATATATATATATATATATATATATATATATATATATATATATATATATATATATATATATATATATATATATATATATGTCCATGATACATTCAAAAGTTGATTTTCTTGTCATTTTTGCTTGCCTGACTTTGGTCCATTTCCAAAGGTAAGATAGTACATGTAAATTGTAGCATGGCAGGGTAGAAAATTAATGATTATTTTCAACTTCAAGTCAGTGAGGGCAAAAATATACAAAATGAATAGTAGAATGAAGAAAAAGATCCATGTAATGGAGTCTTGTGAAACAATGGAAGATAAATTTTAGAATAGTGTCAGATGCTGAGGTTAGATGAAAAGAAGAAAGAAAAGAAGAAGAAACCAAAATCTGAAGTGCTAAGATATTTACATGTATTCATATGCCCTTTCAGACAGCAGGTTGTGGAAAGGTTTTCTAATCCCAGAATGCTGTTCATACACATAGGAACAGATTAAATTCAGGAACAGTTTTAAGGTTGATGCTTATTTGACTGGAGACACCATCTTATGAGAAGTTTGATTTCAGTTGACCCAACCAGATATAGCTAAAAGAAACAGATGTCATTATTTAAGTACTGTATAAATATCACCCCCACCATTTTTCCCTGCTCCCCCATTGAGAGTGGGAAGATCCTGAAATCAGATAAAATCCAGGCAGCATCTTTGCATCTTGAGGTCCAGTGGGATTTTGTGGGGCAGGGTATATTTACATGAGCAAATTGCCCACCATTTCTTGAGTTTACTTTTATTCTCTAAAATTCATTGAAGAATTGGACAGTTTTTTGATTTATTGATTTTGTGACAGGTTTGATAGAGACTTGATAGGAATACTTTATATGAATATACAGACATTCTACTAAAGTTGTGGTGGTGTGTCATAGGTCTGCATATATGGCAGTGTGAGGGGTTCGGCAAGCCAAACTGTGATGGGGTTTGTTATACCCTTGTATGGCTTTGGTTATAAAAATTCGGGTGGGGTGTTTCCAATATTTATTTAGATGTGGTACCCACCCAGGCTCAATTATGGTTGAGAAGTTAGTGAATATTGGTATATGGCTCTGAGCCCCCAGTCAGCAATGTTGACAGTTAAATAATAAAAATACAAAGGGTGAAATTAAATAACAACACTTTTTTTGACAATCAAATATTTAATCACTCAGACTTCACAATGGTCCCTTTGGCTTGACCCTTTGAGTTATATGAGTTATAGTGTGAAAATTTCACCCTGTCTTGGTTTTTATTCATCTCCTGATTATTTCTATCTGTCTACTTCTCTCTGGGTTGCTTCTTGTACTCCTCCACTTTTACTCCTCCCAGATACTTCCCCTTTTCTACTTCCCTCATCCATCCATCGACTCTGATTTTGACTCTGTACCGACAGTCTTGCTTCAGTTTCTCTCCCTCTCACAGAGACTCGGAACTCTACCTCTAACCAGAAGTTGTCTCCTGACAGCTAGCTTCCTGTAAAACACAAGGATGGTATACTATTTTTCCTAGGCACTCACTTCACACTACTCATATAGCTTATCATCAGATATGGCTATCAAATTTTATCAGTCACACATACATTCACACAGAGATATGCATACATTCTTGTATGATAACACATTATAATTACACATAATAACAACATCATAAAAGCACAATATAATTGATTCACATCAGTACAGACTCATGATTCGATGATACTGACAATATCACAATAACCAGACACATATCTTTGCATCACAACTCATACAAAATATACAAATATGTAAATATCTACGCTCTGACATATTTATATATATATATTTTCTAATCTTGTGTACATCAATCTTTTCCTGACTCAAATACAAATATGAGCAAACTATATATGCATTACTAAAGTGCTGGTTACCACAAGAGAAAACTATAATAACTTATAACATTAATGCTGCTGAACTAGCAATCTACATAATCCTACATAACTCAAATTTTAGTTGTAATGTTTGCAAGAATCAACAAATATCTACCTTTGAAGCTTCTGTTCTTTGTTCCCAATCTGCCAATATCATGAGTGGCATTCCTGGAGTATTTCTTACAACAGTGTCTTCTGACAGTCTCGGGTATATAATGTTTTCAAGCCTGGTCACTAATGTTCTCAGAGTCTAAGAGTTAGGCCCACCAACCAGCTGAATTCAATTGGATGTGGTTCTCCTGCCTCAATCAACTAAGCTGTTAAGGTTCCGTCTGTCCACCCAGTTAATTATGTGGCTGCTTTCTTGAGGTATTTATTGGACTAAGAAGACTGAGTTTTCTGGAGACTTACATAATCCATTAACACTGCTGGTGGCAATCATTTTCACACATCAAACACATCTGGTTAGCTTAGGCTTGCAGATGTGACAGGCAAGCAACACCTGCTTATTTGTATTATATTAACCTTTTAGACTAATAAGAGTTAGGGAGGGTCTAATTCTCAGTAAGGACTATTGCTTGACAAGATGTCCTTAGCTAAAATGCTGCAAAATGGGGGCAGGGGAATCAGTGAAGTCAGATTTTTATGAGGTACCAATTATTTGGTATTCTGTGTTACTTCAAACCATGAATGTTTAAAAAAACAACAAAAAAACACAATGATCCATTCTGTGGAGATTAAAGGACACCATCTTCAGTCCATGTGAAGTTCCAAAACTATATGTCATTTTTAAACACTGAAAATGTGTCCTTATGAAAAAAAGATGGATCCACATTAGTATGCCAGTTTAAATGGAGCAAAATAGTTGTAATTATCTGCTACAACTGAGTTCACATCACCCCCTCAACCCAGTTAATGACACTTTCTTGCATAAGCCATAATTCAAGTCTTGATTCCACTCCTACTCCCCTTTGCATATAATACCATATATACTTGCTTATAAGATGAGTCCAACTTCACACTGCACAGACCCAGATCTGCCATTGCATGTTGCATGGGCAGATCTGGGCCAGTTTAGTTTTTTAGGAATAATTGGTAGGACAAACGGCATAGACCCTGATCTGCAGGTGCATTATGCTGTGGCAGATCAGGATCTTTGTTTTTTGCAGTTTAACTTATAAGCAACTACATAAAATAGTTACTATATATAAAGATGAAATATGTATATGCTATATATAAAAATGCCTTAAAGAATCAATCCATTTAGTGACACCAGTAGACCATGATGTAATATCAAATACTAGTAGTTCGATACTAATCTTTTGTATAGCAATCATACATTTATTCATGAGGATGGGAGTTGGACTGAGAAAAAGAGGGTCCATATGGTTGGTTGTAGCCTGTGGGAGTATATGAAGATCTGAGGCTGTTAATTTTTCAGTTAAAAATAAATGTATTTATCCACATTCCTACATGTCAGCATCCCTGCAATGCACATAAAAATACATATATAAGTAGTGAGTTCTGCCAAATATCTGGGTATTATTTGAAGCAAAGCTGGTTTAGGTGTGAAGTTGTAAACTTCACTATGGAAGTAAAAGACAAGAGTTAGTGCATTTTGCTTTTTAAAGTTCAATCACACCAAATTGTACCTACCCTGAATTTTGGCACTGCACCATATAATGAAGTAGCATCAAGCACACAAATGATGGTAATGAAAACCATGCTCTTTGCATTCAAATGGATGAGGAATGCAATTTGTAACTTTGCAGATGTTGTACAGTGGATAAAATGAAAAATGATCCTACAAAACTATAATTCAAATTTACTTACTGGTAGACTAGGAATATTCAGTTGTGTATGCTTTGTTCAACAGTATGTTTCCAATGGACTTGCAACAAGATGTTGAATTTGGCACCTGGACTTGCATTTTGGCCTTTAACCAAAGTATGTCAGTTAGTGAGGGGTTAATGATATAATCATATGAATACAATAATAAGATGCATTCAGTCTGGAAAAAAATTGTCTTAATGTGTGAATGTAAAGATTTTATGATTTGATGTGTGATTTTCTGATGGTTTAGTGACAGATGTTGTCTTAATTGCTGATATATCACAGTTTATAATGCTGTCATTGGATATGTGATGTTCTGATGATATAGTGACAGATTTTTGTCATAATTGCTGATATGTATCACTCAGTTTATGATGCTGTCATTGGATGTGTGTTGTTCTGACAGATGGTGCAATGAATGCTGATTTATCACACAGTTTCTATCACCAAGTGTATGCCATGTTGTGGATGATGGGGCCTGGTTTTACGGTAAGCTTCAGTACATTTGTATTGTGTTTTCACTGTTAACTACTTGGAACTATGGGAGCTCAGTTGAAAGAGTCCTTTTCCAAATCCTAGTGTTGTGGGATCCATACCCACTCAGGTCCGCCTGGGTGAACTTCCTTGGGGTGTCTTTAGGAGAGGCACATAGTTTCATTTTCCTCAGTGTCAAATAGCCAATTATGGGTTAAAAGTTCTAATTAACCAACAAATAAATCACACCAATAGGTGTCAGATAGCCAATTATGTATTAAAAGTTCTAATTAACCAACAAATAAAGCACACCTGACTAGGTGTCAGATAGCCAATTATGTGTTAAAAGTTCTAATTAAACAACAAATAAAGCATACCAATAGGTGTCAGATAGCCAATTATGTATTAAAAGTTCTAATTAACCAACAAATAAAGCACACCAATAGGTATCAGCCAATTATGTGTTAAAAGTTCTAATTAACCAACAAATAAAGCACACCAATAGGTATCAGCCAATTATGTGTTAAAAGTTCTAATTAACCAACAAATAAAGCACACCAATAGGTGTCCTATTTCAAACTGCTAACTGCTTAGTGAACAAACAATACATTAACATATTCCTATATCAAGTAATTACTCAATATTAATTCACAAGTCTTGTGTTATGAACTGAAGAATAAGACCAGGATTCTTTTTAGTGTAAAATCTGTATGCTTATCATAGTTGGTGATACTTATACTGAGATATATTTTTTGCAAATCTGGGCTCTCCACGCTCATGCATAGCTGATTAAGCAAAGGTTATTTATAGTTGATGCATGGCATTTGTTAAACAATACTGAACTTCAGTGCTTGTTCATGGTGAAAAATTTAGATTAGTTCTCAAGATAAGAATTTGCATATTTCAACACAGGGATGATTAATTGTAGTAATGTTTTACTCAGTCCAGACAATTTTTAATTAGTTGGGATAAGAGAATCAGTGGCTGTTTGTTATTCTGAGTATTGAAGAAAGAATTATAACTGCATATAGTATTATTTTTCCAGAATTAACATAGCATTAACTGCAATGAATAAAAGAGAGGGAGGTGATGAGAATTAAATTATAATCAAAAGACGTCAGGAAGTTTTAACAGTAAATTGTCCAAAAATTGTTATTATTATTTTTATTTTTTATTTTATTTTATTTTTTTATTTATTTTTTTTTACAAGCAGTAGAACAATTTTGTCAGCCCAGATGTATCTGATTTTAAAGTTGGACATTGTCAGCCATGCAGGATGTAAAAAGCCCTGATTGAATGACTGATTGAATGATTGAATGACTGGCTCTATCCATTAATGGGAAGTCAAATTTTCAGCTAAGTCTAACACATCAGAAATTGACAGTTCCATTTTGGAAACACATGCTGCACATTGTCTTGTATACACAACTAATGTTCATTTTCACCTTGGCTAATAATATTAATTCGCATTATTGCAACATGCAAGTTAAACTTAAATTATTATTTTCCTTGTCAAGTTACACAAAACACTGCAGAGTATAATGGTAAACTAGTGACATTATTATCTGGAATACAGTAAGAAATATGCTATTAGAATCTGTTATACTTATTGCTGGCCAATACATTGAAATTAAAATAAAAGAAAATTTTGCTTGCTCTGAGGGAATAATCAATGTGTTTCATCTTGTGTGTAACAAATCTATTTTTTTCACTCTCTCATTGAAATATTCTCAACATATATAGGAGTAGGTTCTGACATTTTAAATGTATGAGATGAATTTATGTCCATTCAGACATGATGAAGTAAACTTAACTTCACATTCCTTTATCAGCTTTTCCAGTGTTACACATATATATACTTGTTTATAGAAGCAAGTTCAGATTCAAAATAATAGACATATAATGTGCCAGCAGATCAGGGTCTTTGTTGTCTGTTCTACTGATTACAGACTGCATAGACCCAGACCTGCCAGCACATTATGCTACAGCATATCTGGGTCTGTACAGTTGGACTATAGTTGTTAGTGAGTATATACAGTTGCTTTTCCTTTATAACTGGGAAAGCATTTATTCCTTGAAGGTCATTTGTAAGATCATTACTTGACGTTAACTCAGTTGTATATAGATCAACTGTAATTCTTGTCTCCAAATGATCAGATACACAATAAAGAGCTTAGATTCTGTCTGGGTGCATTTGGAACTTCTTCAGAAAGCTTCTGTATTGAGGCTTATACATCATCACTCTATCTTTGAACAAAATTGACTTATCAGTAGCTACCAAACTGTTTGTTATTCCTCTATTCCCACACATGATGTTGCCTTCAGGCCCAGATACTAAGCTTTGTATGCTCAGAAACTAAACTTCATTATATCTTTTGGCATTCAAATTTATCCTCACTTGTCAATGTTGGAAATACTGCACAATTCTTTTTTATTCAAAATCACAACCTTGTTTCTCATCACCGGTCAAAATTATCTTTGATCTTGTGCCAGTTCCAAAACATCATCAACAAATCCTCATTTAAGATTAAATTCAGTGAAATCAGCTTCCTGTCATGGTCATAAATCACTGTATACACACAGTTCAAAAGAGGGCTACATATTTGCTGTTATTGCAATGCCCCGTAACACTTTTTTTTGTAACACTTTTTGTAAAACAGTCATTAGATAAAAAAAGCATCAGTTTTTACTGCAGAAATTACAGCCATACTAAAAACTTTGAATTATATTGAAATATCTCAAAGAATAAATATTTTTGGCATATACAATCTGTGTCAAGTATTCTGTACTGTTGGTTGCATAGTCAAATTGATATAAAGACTAGTGAAAGGGCAGATAAAGCAGATTAATTCCAAATGGAAGATTCCATGCATATATTTGTTGAAGGCTCAAAGAGTTTTTTTCTCCAACTTAAAATATCATTTGGTGTACAAATTTAGGCCATGTGTAATGCCATGCAAGTATCATGGTGCCAATTGTTTTTCCACAACCCCTCACAGCTCATGTTTACCTTTCTTTCAGCATGCATGCCACACACAGTCATGCAGAGTAATCTTACCAGTTTGACAATGACAGAAACAAACTCCACAGAAGTTAAGGGAGATAACTCTGCTAGAACAAAACAGGAATAAGAGTTATTTTTTCATGCCTAGTAGACAGTAATAAAAGATACTCCTTGACAAAAGAATCATGTTCACATTTTTCAAGATCATAAAATACACAAAATATAATCCAAATCTATATTAACATAATATCACATGTTGCATCAAAACATTATTTTAGTAACAGAAACTACAACTCTTAATTAATGAAACTATCACAGTTAGTATTGTTTATTTCTCAATGTTGAATGTACATTGGGCAGTTGATGTCATTATACTTCCAGCCAAACTTGACAGTTAATATCTTTAAGATAGCTCAGTACTTAGTCTCATTTATGAGGATAGTTTTACACTGTACAAGTAATGAGTGTTTTTAGTCTCAAATGTCATTATAGTTCTTGAATACTGTATAAATAACAAGTATACTTAGTCTCACTTGTTAAAACATGTTTTTTGGTGCATTGAGTGATCTCTCTATTAGGATCACTGCCATCTAATCTCTGTCTGTGTGGGTTCGAGTCCACCATTAATACTGGCCATCATGTAGAGTCTATTGTGTGCTTAAAATGGCATTAAACCACATAACAACAACAACATAAAACAATTTTAAGCAATACTGTGCTGTGTACTATATCTGTGTGTATCAAAATATCATTGAGCTATATAAATTGCTCTTTTCATGCTTATGCTGTTCTAGCAAAATTATATTTTCAAATAAAATATATATTTTTAAAAAAGTTATTTTAAAATGAAAATGTATATTTTAAAATAAATTGTATATTTTAAAATGAAATATATATTTTAACTGTAACTTCAAATGAGTACCAGTGTCAAGGTTCACTTTGTTGATATGGGATAAGTCACATGTTATAACTAGGTTATGTTATGTAATAGTTAGGTCAAAGGTAAATATATGAATTTGCCCATGAAAGAGGTTTATTACAAAGTATGGACTTGTACATTCTTCAATGACCACAGATATGTGGTCTCTAAGTTTGTCCTTACACACAGAGAAATGGAGATGTTTGAGAATATAAATATGTTCTGGCATATAAGATCAGACCAACTGCAAACTTGACAGACCCAGATCTGCCATCACATAATGTGCTGACAAATCTTGGTGTATGCAGTTGGTTAGGAGTAATCTGTACAAAAAACATAATAGAACCTGACCTGCTGGTGAATTATCCTATGGCAGGTATGGATCTTTGTTGTTTGCAGTTTGACCAGACTTAAAGGGAAGTATAAATTAGAGGAGGTAGTATTCCAAGGGTCCAGTGACGATCACAAGACATCTGTACTGCTAGGTTCCTTACAAGCATGAACACTTTATGCACAGCAGTGTGCATAATCCGAAATACAGGATAAATGATCCAACTTGTAAAGAGGCAAATAATGTTGGTCTTTGAAATAAAAAATTATTTATTCAAGTTTGAGAGGAAAAATCCTGAATAACAAATACTGCCTTTTAAACATTTGCTTTCTTAAATAAGTTTTCTTGAATTTGCATCATTATTTAGGAAAAATATGATATTTCATACTAAATCTTCTCATTTTCATAAACATGTATTGAAAAGATATTTTCCTTCATGAAATAGCCTGTGTGGTATAAGGGAAATAACTCCATGAAATATCAACAAGTCTTTGATATCTATGTAATATAAATCAGTTCAGGGAAGAGTGGATTAAGTTGCATCAAAACTAAAACATGGATAAAGAAAAGCCTACAATTCAGTACTCATGATATAACAAGGGAGATTGAGGCTGCCTTCTAAGGGCAAATGATGTTTGCTACGTTCAGATTGTTTATATTGGCCAGAATAATGTAAGGTAGAATTCAGCCTTTATTAAAAATGTTGATATCATGGTGTTTTGGATTCAGGCAATAAAAAGTTTGAAGAGTGAGGGCTGTCATGTGGGAATTGATAATATGTGACTAGTGTAGTTACTGCTTGGAAATGTGTTTATGAAAAAATTCCAAAAGGAAATATTTGGATGGATAGTGGCAAATGTTTAAAAAGATGGATAGAGATGTTTCCATTATTATTATTATTATTATTATTATTATTATTATTATTATTATTATTATTATTATTATTATTATTATTATTATTATTATTATTATTTTATTTAAAGAGGGTAACTCAATTAGCTAAGAACTAATCTATCTTGAGGCCCTCATTCAAAGGAATTTACTTATTTTTGCTACATCTCTGAAGCCACTGTATATACTGGGTTTGGAAAAAGGAAATAGAGTGAGCATTTTTAATCTCAACTGGAATACTATTCAAGAGCAAAGTTCCAGAGTATTGAAAACTTTTTTAAATAACTCCGTATTTGGTTTGGGAATTTTGTAATGTTTGGTAGACATTGATCGCAGGTAGCCTATACTTGAATAGTCATTGTAAATATTCAGGATCACTATTATTGGCTATCCTGTACAATAATTTGGTTTTTCTTAAACAGATTCGGTCTTTAATAGGTAGTATTTTTAACTTACCAGCTAAATTTTCCTTGCTTTCTTTCTGGATTGATATTGACTCAAAAGCTCTTTTTTGGAGATGTGTTAGCTTTGCTAAGTTTTTATCATTTGAATTACCCAATACTATATTACAGTAGTCTAAATAGGGTTGTATGTAACTGTTATAAAATAGTTTTCTGTGCTTTTCCATAAAATAGTTTTCTCTGCTTTTCCGGGAGAAAGTGTCTTATCCTACTGAGAAGCAATAAACTTGAATTGACTTTTTTACTGATATGTTTGATATGTTCAGTCCATGATAGGTTATTATCTACTAAAACACCAAGTAGACTATGTGACAGACCATTTGCAACCTTTTATCCTTCCATGTCAGACATAGATCATTGTTATCAAGTTTTGTTCTTTTTTTCCATGTTGAGATAAGTAATATTTTAGTTTTACCAGTATTAACCACCATGCCATTGCGTGTGCACTGAGTTCATGGGAAATGCTGACTTTAAAAGATTGATGTTAGTATTTTTGCTTCTTTTACAAAGAGGGTACAAACAACCTGTTTAAAAAAAATATGAAAAATTTTTGGGAAAAAAAGAACTATAAAAAGAGATATCATATAACAATATTAATGGCAGGAAGACTAAATTTACTTAAAACAGATTTTCCTGCATGATACAAAGGGGTCTGTGTAGTATGTAGTAGTGTTTTGAACCACTGCATTGCAGTAGTGGTTATAAAGTGCTAACTAAAGGTCAAATTCACAGATTGGTCTTTAATATATGGAGCAACTTCTTTGTACTCTCTAGTTTTTTTTTTTTATCCTGGTTTATGGCATTCTTCTACAGAACTGCATGTTTATTATTCATAGATGATTTATTATGAGTGAAATCACTAGGTGACCAAAATCATACACAGATGGTACATTGCATTGAAGTAACTTATTTTGTCTTGTGTATAACAATCAATGAGCCATTTCCACTGATTCTATGAGCTATCAGATCAGACAACTCTTTGTCTGCCATATCCATCTTTTAAGTTCCTCAGCAGAGCATGTGTTATTTTCTGAAGATTTTATATATTTTCTCATTTAATGTCTATTTGATCAAATTGTGCAGTGTCCATTGATTTAGATCCTAAATTAAACCATAATAGATCATAAAAAGCACCTACTTGTTTGTGTTTCTATGGATACAGTGTATGGTTGAAATTCCGAATAGGTATCACACTACCAGTTGTTTTACCATTGACCTTAATGTTCATGTTTGGTATAAATAAATATATTATACATTGTCATGCATATCAAACCAAGTCTTGGAGAGCAGTCTTGTATTGTCAATTTGATGAGGACAGAACTATCTATTGCACAACATTTATAAGAGATAACTAGTGCAGCTAGACATTTGTAAAAATTATCTTTTCACAGAAAAATACAACTTTTTAAATCATAAAAAATTCAAAATGTGATTGAAATATAAATTTACATCATCTGACTTGTGGGCAAGAGAATTAACATTGTAAGCCTGAAAGAAACTATATAATTTACATAATCCACCAATCACTTCTAGCCATGTTGTAGATTCTAAATCCAATGTTCCATATGCATTTAGCTCTGCTCCCCATTATATTTGTACCATTATATTTGCAGTTTGGGTCAGAACAATACAATGCAAGGGGCATAACTGCACCAGTCTTATTTTCAGTACTGAATATCTTAGTAGTTATTTTTTTTAATAGAAGTTTTTTGGATAATAAAATTAATAATAATAATAATAATAATAATAATAATAATAATAATAATAATATTATTATTATTATTATTATTATTATTATTATTATTATTATTATTATTATTATTATTTGAATTATTGTCACCTTTTATGTGTGATGTAGGCCAGTTGTCTTAGTCAAATGTATGCCATTTTCTAACATTTCTATTTCTTGTTATAGTTAATTCTTTATTATCACAGTTACAGTTTATTTTTCTAGTTGTCAAATTATTATTTTATTTCTGGACTACTACCATACTATCATCCCAATTTACAAAGATCATTAGAGGGAATCCCGTCACTATTGTAAGATCCCCACCCCAAGGCTAATAGATTCTGGATATTTTATGTCACTTGAAATGAAGTATTTTTAATATTCTTCCATTTATTTCAGATAGCATTTTTTTTAGGAAATGATTTGTTTTTAGCATGAGCGATCATACATAAGAATTATGGAAAGTAAAACAAACTTAAGGTTTAAAATTGAATTATTTTCCAGTTTTAATTTTTTCCAAGGTTTTTGCAAAGAATATGAACGTTTTTAAATTATAAAATTAAATTATAAACTTGTGATTTCTTTTTTTATAAAAATTGTTTATTAACTTCAGCAATATCTTTCACAATGTTGAATTACTTCTATTAATATGCTGTCATTTTGAAATGATTTATCATTTCAGCTAATTTTTCTTTAAAGAAAATATTACCAATAGAAGTTTTGTTTATTAAGGCTGGCAGATGAAGCATAAAAAATAAAAGAATAGAATGTAAAAAGTTGAATATATTATAATAGAATTATGACTGAATAATTTACCACTTGTTTTATTTTTTGTCCCTGTATTTAGCAAAGGATACAAATTAAAATTGATTTTTTGAAATTCTTTAAAGATTCATGCTTAACAAACAGCATACATATCATACGATTGAGTCCAGACTTGTTATTTTTTATTTTACTGGATTAATAAGCTTGCATTAAATTAGTTTGCAAAATCTTTGAGTATTTGACTTTTAAATTACTCCAGGGCAGATAATGTTAAAGAACTTATCTTGTATGTACATGTGTATTGAATTAGAGTCTTGCATAGTTGAATCATTTGCATGTTTTCATATGTGATGGACTCTGTATTGAATTACAGTCTTGCAAAGTGGAATCAGTTGCATGTTTTCATGTGAGATGGGCTTGGTGTTGAATTTACATGACAGAATCATTTGCATGTTTTTATATGTTGGTAAAGAATTAGGTACCATCATCTGTATCTTGAGTCAGCTTAATTTGTTAAAATTGCATACTGACGCAAATTTCTGTAAAAAGCCAGATTTGCGCCAAAAGATCTTGGTCCATCCATTTTAACACTTGATCAGCAGAATAAACAACAATGAGTTTGATATGCCAGTGTATTATTTTGCAATGGCAGATGAAATCTGTGTTGTTTGCAGTTAGATTCCACTAATAAGCAAATAAGTATGGTATATTTGATTGCTCGGCATATTGATTTGCATTTGAAATTTGCTTCTTGTGTTTTTTCTTAGTGATAAATGATATAGAATGGTAGTCAGAGATGGTTGGCTATCTTCCACAACAATCAATATTTTTGATTCCGATATTTAAGCAATGATTTCAGACATTAGGTCACAGATGATAAATATTTTCAAGCATGTGAAAGGATTGATCACAAATACCATATTTTGCTTTAGTATGTATTTTGTTTATGTAAATATTACATGCAACATTATGTATTTCTGAGTCAGGCTTTATAAACACGAACTGTGAGGTCCATTATGTCAAAGGCGGTATTTTAGAATCTCACTTAATGCTCAGATTTTTTTTGTCCTAATCATCTTAATATTTCATACTGCATTATTATCAACAGAAAGGCCTTTACATGCAATCATATACTAGACATATGCTTTGTTATTGATTTTTTAGTTCTACAGGTCATACACTGGATGAGCTTATAGGATGGTCTATTGTCCATCTTCTGTCCATCCATTAGCACAAGTTTTTTATCACTACTCTTGCTAAACTACTAGGAGGGATGCCAAGAAACTTTACACAAACATTCATCCCATCATCTGGTTGGCAAAAAAAATGGTGTTGCTCAGACCTCCAATATGGTTGCTACATTGGCCATCTTGAAACCCTTGTTATTGCTAATGTTTTTAATGAAAATTAATATTGCCATGGGGTTTACACCAGAAATACTTATTATATATTATAGTTGGTTCTAAATGAAAATTGTGCCAATCTGAGGACTACTTCCAAATGAATGGTTGTATCAGTATGGTGTTTTACTAAACAGCTTCCTAATTGGTTCTTATAGTCTCATATAGCCACAGTGGTCATCATGAAATCTTGTTATCACTATTTCTCTCAAATGAATGATTATATCAGTATGGGGTTGTCATTGAAAGACTTTTTATGATGCCTGGCTGGTCATAACTGAAACATGGAGCCAATCCAACATCTAATATGACTGCACAATGACCATCTTTAAAATCTTGTTATCATTATGTTTTCTAAATGGCTGGTCATATCAGCATTGTTCTTTCATCAAAAGACTTAATATGGTATTAATTCATTGACCCCAGGTACAGTGTTTACATGGCAGGAGGTGGTAGCTTACTTCTGAGCTCTGTAGTGTCAAGGTCATGTATGACACAATAAAGTAGGTGGTATTATAGAAAGGTAGACAGATGTAGCTTTATGATTATACCAAATAATATGGATGTTCTAGTTGCCCTACAAAATACAGAGGAAAAAATGTAACTTTTTGGACCAGAGTTTTTTGCAGCCAAAATTCACCCTAGAATGGAATCTGATTTTGTGTCAGGATTTTAGACTTTTTGGCCTCAGATGTAAGACAGACCAAACTAAACTCCACACAGAGAGGTGAACCTTTGTAAAAAGTAGGATAAGATGGGCATTTAGAATAAAGAGTGGTCTCGACATGAAAAGGATTGGTTCATTAAGGTGGCGCTCTACAGTTTCATATTTAGCATAGGGTTAGAATTTTACAGAAAAAGAATTTCCCCCGATTTCCTCACTAGTTATACTTGCTATTTAAAAAACTTTGTATATCTTAGGTATTGTTCAAAGAACCTTTAATTCCCTTTATTTTGGTGTATGATTGATGGGTGTAATATGGGTTAGAGAGTATACAGTTTGGCCTTACTCCAGATGTGCACCTTTCAAAAAAGTGCTAGCTCTACTTGCTCATTTTCACTTTCTGAACTTCAGAGGCAAATTGTACAAAAAAGAGCCAATAACTTTTTTTTTTACATTTTATGTATTTGGTAATTCATTCATTGCACTTTTAGAAGCTCATATTGTCTAGTTTGGCAAAATTCATTTTCCATATTTTAATAGCTGCCAAGGATAGTGTACTTTAGACAAATTCAGGTTGATTTTTTGAGCAAAAGGGAGTAGTCATTTTAGTTAGCAGTGTGTTAAGATGTTTTAAAATTTCCAAAAGTATAATATCCAAAGAAATTTCAACCATATTACATGAAAGTAGCATATAGGTATGCCAACATTCTCTCCACTGTGCATGTTTAAAATGCAAACAACTTCACCGTACATACATACATCACTCTCTCAAAAGTATGTAATAACTGGTGAGTGCCACCTAAGCAAAAAAGAAAAGAAGTCCAACTTTTACCCTTCTGCTCATGTTCAGGCAAAATAGCCAATGAAAAATGATGTTTCTAACAGAATTATTCATTAGGTTAATCTAAAATATCTTGGAGGTTGATGTATTAGGATATATTCAGAAAGAGCCAAAATTGGTTTCCTACTGGCATTTCAGGCAAAAATAACAAAACCTCCAGGGTTTAATGTGTTAAATTGAAATGTTGCCAAACTGATATTGAATACAAAATGGCACAAATTCTTGAAAATCTTGTTATCATTGCTCCTTCAAAATGGAAAGTGTATCAAGATGTGGTATAAACCAGACTTATAATGCCTTGTTAGTCATAAATGAAAATGGTCTCAAGTTGACATAATGTATGTCCACCACAGCAGCTAATTTAATCATGTCATCAATAAAGAATACCAAAAAAAATGGTTACATCATTTAGGAGTTTAAAAGTAAGAAGTGTTTAATCTTAAATGCCTGTTTAGCATCCCATTAGAGGAGCCTGAAATGTCATTGCTCTTTAATTCCTTTTTCATTATATTTTATTTGTATAATGTCCACATGTTGAAGACAAATTTAAAAAAATGTCATTCCTCTCTAATTCCTTTTTCATTATATTTTATTTGTATAATGTCCACATGTTCAAGACAAATTTTAAAAAATGTCATTGCTCTCTAATTCCTTTTCATTATATTTTATTTGTATAATGTCCACATGTTGAAGACAAATTTTTAAAAAATGTCTTAAAATGGATGTGTTTAATTGATAAGGGGTTGTCAAATTTACACTAACGACAAAGTACATATTAATGATAATTAGTGATACATTCGTATATTTAATTTTGACTTCGTTCTTTAAGAAAGAAATAGGTTAAGAAAAAGTGTTTTCATTAAAAAAGAAAGAGGAACATAAAAAGTAACTGTTATTATTATCCAGGATAATTCTGATTAAAATTGAGACTTACACAAATAAAGTGTGACCAATGAGGTTCATGGTGAGCTTTGCAATTCCTAGTCAGTTTTCTTGTTAACAATTTGATTAGATCCTGCATTGCATTTTAATATTGTAGAGTTAGAAATGTCATGTTCCAAACAAAGTTTTTCATTTTCATAAATATGAATGTTCTAATTTGATTAGTGAATGAAAAGGTGAACAGAATATTACCTCATCTGTATCAGATCTCCATTATCTCCAACAAAATATTACCTCATATCAGTGTTAGATCTCCATTATGTCAGACAGAATATTAGGTCCTATCAGTGTCAGATCTCCATTATGTCCAACAGAATATTACATCATATCTTTAACTGCTCCAGTGGCCTAGTGGTTAGAGCGTCCGCCTCAGATTCGGGAGGTTGTGGGTTCAATCCCCGGTCGAATCATACCAAAGACTTACAAAAATGGTACTAACAGCTGCCTCACTTGATGCTAAGCATTAAGAGGTTAGTGTTAGGACTGGTCAGCCTAGTGTCAGGATAATGTGACTTGGTAGGGCATGATGCCCCAGTGCTAGACATCACTATAAACTTGCACACTGCAAACATCATATGATATGGCTGAAAAATTGTTAAAAGCTGCATTAAAAATCATACATCACATCACATCATGTCATATCAGTGTCAGATCTCCATTATGTCCAACAGAATATAATGTCATATCAGTGTCAGATCTCCATTATGTCCAACAGAATATAATGTCATATCAGTGTCAGATCTCCATTATGTCCAACAGATGTTTATTTCAGCAGTTATTCCAGTATAAAAATTGTGCTGATCTAACCTCCAAAATTACAGCCTTCTATGGTTTATGGTTCTATTGACAAAGTCATTTTGCTAAAGGACTATAATAATATATAGGTGGTTCTGAATGACAGTGTGTTAATCTGACATCTAAAATAGTATTATAGTGGCTATTTCATATTATCACCACTTATCATGATGGCATTGACATTTGTCCTTTAGAGTTGTAACTGAAACACATCTTGGAGTATTTATTTACTTTAAAAAAGAAATGGGTGCATATGTCACCACCAACATACCTTGCTAAGGGAGTTTTGAAAACCAGACCTTAGGGATCAGTATTTTAACATTTAAGGAAAGGGGCAGGTATTTGAATCATTTATTCTTTTCCTCCCTTGATTGTTTGGCTCCCATCTATTGGATAAATCCTGCTTGACCCATAACCAGTTTTGTCTTGTGACACTGATATCAAATATATTACACTCTTACTACTGTATAATAATGGCTTGTGACACAAATGTCATATATCATATTATACTCTCTCCTTGATGATAGATTGTGCCACTGATATTAGATATAATTTTACACTCTCTCCTGTAATGATAGCTTTACATATTAGATATTCACTTCAAAAAATTGTTTTACTAATGTGAAAAATCATATAAACACTGAATAAAATTTAAATGTTAACCACATTCGAATAATGTGTCTTGCCATTGATGCCTAAGGGGATGTACAAAAAGAATGAAGATCAAAATTAATACCCAGACTACATTATTGAATTTGATTGCAGCATCAGTAGTGAATAACAAACATTAGCTAAAGTATTACTACTGTACCTGTATAATAGACAATACAGTACATTCATTTCTCCCTCCTTCAGTTAGTGCACTGGGTGGCCAAGTGGTCTGAAGCATATTGCCTTTATGGATTGTTAACATCTTATATCTGTGTCTGTTAAAGTCTTGGGCCAATGAGGATATTTAAGAAAGCTTGCCAGTAGCTTACAGTGGGCCAGTGTTTTTTTTTTTCTAGGGTTCTCCTGGGTTCTTACTCCACTCTATAATAATATACTGCCCAGCATGCATAGCCTGTTGTGTGCTGAAAAATTAAATTAAACCTACAACCGCAAGAATATTCTCCTTCAGCTGATATTGATCCTTCAAATAATGGAACAATCAGTAGGTTCAGTCGAGTGGTTTCATTTGATGACTTGTTTAGCTGATAGTAGATTGGAACGCATTAGGTCTGAGATGAATACAGCTGATTCAGCCTGCTCCACCCCTATGTTTAGTTTCATTTATAATAACATGAACTGGCAGACAGATACTTTATATGTCAACCTTGCAACCTCTCTCACCATGAACACTTATTTCAGCAGTATGATATTTCAGCTGATTTTGAAGCAACCAGAAATTTGTATAACACCATGGCTGTATCGTTGTATTATTCACTCCTTGAGTTTTTTATCACTAGCAGAAGATAAATTATTTTATTTGAAATAAAAAATATAACATAATCCTTTAGCCGCTTTTATCCCCACCCCCAATAAACTTAATGTTGGTTTTTTATTGCTATTGACAATCAAATCCTAGTTGCATTAAAGAAAATATTATTCCAATTAACTACAACAGTTGCAGAACTTTGTTCTTAATGTTATTGCTTACCACAAACTGGTGGTGATGGTGTCATATGTTCCAAAAGAAGGCTGCTTCAGCTGCCAAGAGGTATATAAACCTTACGCTGACAAAAAGACAGAATGATCTCTTGAACCATTGCATCAGCCAGAACCTTACCCTCAGATGAGTTACCATGGTAACAAAACCAGTCAGGGATGTTCATCATCCTAATTGACCTTTGGGTCAAGTCAAAGGTCACTGCTTGCATTTTCTTTTACTTAGTGAACTTAAAAACATAGTGACTTGTACATATCAAGTGAATTTCAGTCAGACTTTAGTTGCATTCCAATAAGCAAGTTGATAGTATTACTTACTGAATTTATAGTCAATGATCTTAACTGTTTCTTTTTGTTTAAGCTGTACTGGTTTCTCAGCCTAATAACACAAACATTAGTATGAATGTATTAGTATCAAATCCAGTTTATGAATACATTCAAAGCATGCTTTGAATGATAGATTGCTGCATATATGATAGATCTTTGGATAATACCCTTTCTTGGACAAATTCCAAATAGCAGGAATTAATGATGTATTGATTTATTATCCCACACATCACTGAGCTTTTTCCTTCTTGCAACTTAAAACTGATCCAGTTTGAAACTAATTCAGCCATTTTGTATCAGCCTCTAAGCAATTAATTTGAATACTGTTGCATAGTTCATTCCAGAAAGATTAACCTTTCATCAGCATGCATGTTGTTTGTAACACCTTGGATCTCTCAACGGAAGTTAACTATACCCATGGAAAAGAGAAAAGGAAATAAACATCCATGGCATCGGTTTTCTGTGGATTTTCATTCAATTCTGTAAAAATGACATTACCATCAAAGGTGATCAAATATTGCATCATATTTTCTCCCAATATGTTCAGTGTTTAAAGTCTTTTATGCAGTGATAATGAAATTGAATAGCTTTTTTTAAGTTTAAAATCTATCTTCATTTTAAATTAATATTTCTTTACAAGATTAATTGAAACTATCAGGTTCTTTCTCAAACGTACAAATATATAGAAATTTTCATAAATGTAATTGCCAGCCACAATAGTTTGAGATGGCTTGGTGTCCATGTTCTGACAGTTAGCAGTTTATTGTCAGTGACAATAGCTTATGAGATGGCTTGGTGTCTATGTTCTGACAGTTAGCAGTTTATCGTCAGTGACAATAGCTTATGAGATGGTGAAGGTGTCTATGTTCTGACAGTTAGCACCAGTTTATTATTCTTACTCCTCCTAAACTACCTGGAGGAATACCTTGAAACTTGTACACACGCTTTCTTCCCAAAGTCTAGTTGGTCCTGAATGAAAATGTTGCCTCTCAGACATCCATTATGGCCACCTTGAAAATCTTATAGCTATTTCTCCTTAACAGATTGTCACATCAGGGATTTTACTAAAAGACTTCTTATCATCTGTAGTTGATTCCAAAGGAAAATAGTGCCAATTTTAGAGAACCAGTATGGTCTCCATGTAAACCATTTGTAAGATCTTGTTTTTGCTATTCATTCTAGAAGGGTGTTAAATAAATGACTTCTTATAATGTCTAGTTGGTCTTGAATTAAAGTGGTTGCAATCGAAAATCCAGCATCACAGCCATTTGTGAAAATTGTTTCATCTACTCATGTGAACAGAAAGGTGTATTGGCATTAGATTTTAATCAAAAGACTTAATATGCTTGTAGTTGTCTCATTGAAAATACCAGTCTGTCATCCCATAGATCTGCCATCTTTAAAAAAAAAGATTATCATTGATTTTTAAAGGAATTAATATTATCTTGGGATTTTAATGAGGAGTCTTTTTATAGTGACTAGTTAAATGAAAATAATGTGGATCTGATACCATGGTGACCATGTTGAAATTCTTGTTTTTGCATCTTTGAATTATATGATCATGGTTGGGTTTTTATAGATGTGTAAATTTTACCTAATCACCCTGAAGGACTTTATGTCAACCTTGTGCAATTAAATTTGTTACACTTGATCGATTTTAATCTCTGGCTTTTTTGATCAGAAATCACAGGAGTGGGTGGGTGGGAGCTTATTGTTATATTTAGGGTGTAAAGAGTTGAGATCCATAAAGCTTAATATCAAATGATCTGGAAACATGGAACCAAAAGTAGTCTACAGAACTTATTGATGTGTACAAAATTCCAGATCAGTATCACATGACTGTTTACATCCAATCAAAACATAGAAAACTCAGACAGTTAAAAAAATTGGAATTATTATTAATTGGATAATTCTATCAAGATGGGGTTTGTACCTAAAGGCTTCTTAAGATGTCTGGTTGGTTGTAAATAAAAATGGTCTTAAATCTTACATCTATTGTGTCAACAACTGTCCATCTTAAAACCCTTACAGAATATCAAAGACTTACATTACTCAGCTTTAAAAAAAAGTCTTTCCTTGGATTCTTTTGACCTATGAGTCAGTACTTTCAAAAGACTTTTTTGTTTGTTACACATATACTAAAGATACAATTTATGTAATGATTATTTTCCAGCCTTTTAAAAAAATATTCTTGTGTTTCCTCTGGCTACTGGTCAGAACTTTTGCTTGTCTCTCTGTACATAAAAGATTGTCATCATTTAATGAGAAAGGTAGATGGGTACACCTGACAGGTACAGGTACATTGATCAGCTGGGGATGTGATCTTTTATCAGTGTCTTTATCCTAGACCCTTGCAAATAGTTTGATTGACTAATATTAGCTGGGGTTAAAGTTTTTTTTTTATACAAATTTGGATGTGTTTTTTTTCAGTATTTCTTTAGTTAAGCTGAGGTTTGGAATGGCTTTACAAAGATTTACAAAAGTGATTTACATTGTGGTGATGGTCTTCCTGACAAATACTCCATTACTTCATATATATAGTTCCACAAAATTTGCAGCAGAATTCTATATATATAATACACAATCGATCAAAAATCCTGGAGAAAAAAATTAATTCATTTGTATTTTGGTGGTGCTGGTCATGGTAGTACTTGTTATAATCTTGTCATTGTTTTCTTTTCAATAACCCATAATCATTCTTTTCTCATTAGTTTTTTTTTATAACCTTGTCATCTTGACTCTCATTTCAGTTACTCCAGCTTTCTTAAGTGGGTATTTCAAGGTCACTGTCAATTAAAGTTGACAAAAGTTCTGAATGTTTTCCCATCATTTTCATTTCCAACTAACCCATGTATTTTTTGTGGCATTGAAATCAGATTTACTTCATTTATGTTCATTATTTTATCTGTGTATGTGAGCTTCAAGTTGATTGGTTGAACTGTATGCATAATTTGGGTATGATGGACAATAAACCAATGGTACTTGCCAAGTCAGCTCATCATGCAAGATAAAGGTTTGTACTAGTAGGTCCACTTAGTACCTACACATACAAAGTGAACTGCAGCACTTTAGCATGCCAAATAGATGAATAGGTAGATAGAGGAGGAGGAGTTATTGCATGGGTAATGTAGAAGTGTCAAGGGATGTAACTAAATAAGTCAATGCATCATTAATAGGTACACTGCATCATTAAGAGCTACATTGTATCATTGTTAGGAATATTGCATCATTAATAGGTACATTGCATAATTAATTGGTACATTGCATCATTAAGAACTACATTCCATCATTAATAGGTATATTCTATTATTAACTGCATCATTAGTAGGTACATTGCATCATTAATAGTACATTGCATCATTAGTAGGTACATTACATCATTAATGGGTACATTACATCATTAATGGGTACATTGCATCATTAGTAGGTACATTATATCATTAATAGTACATTACATCATTAATAGTACATTGCATCATTAATAGGCACATTGCATTATTAAGAGCTACATTACATCATTATTGGGTACATTGCATCATTAATGGGTACATTGCATCATTAGTACTACATTATATCACTATTAGGTACATTGCATCATTAATAGTACATTGCATCATTAATAGGCACATTGCATTATTAAGAGCTACATTACATCATTATTGGGTACATTGCATCATTAATGGGTACATTGCATCATTAGTACTACATTATATCACTATTAGGTACATTGCATCATTAATAGTACATTACATCATTAATAGTACATTGCATCATTAATAGGCACATTGCATTATTAAATGCTGCATTACATCATTATTAGGTACATTGCATCATTAATAGGTACATTAGTAGGTTCATGGCATACCACTTGTGGGGTCCTATCTTCAAGGTTTGATCACTGCTGAATATTCTTTGCTCATCTGGCCATCATCTTCTTAATTATTTATGACACAGCAGTGTTTTGTACATGTATGCAAACATCCCTTTTACTTTGGTAAGTTGGATAGGAAGACACCTTCATGAAATGTCTCTATTTTGTATAAGTAATCAACTTTTAATTTTCAGAAGTCATTTTATAAAACCATTATATTTTTCTTTTCACATTTAAACTCCTTTAAAGGTTGTTTAAAAACATGGTTCCACTGGTAAATCAATTACAGATGAGATATTGGATAAGTCAGATTTTACTCAGAGATTAAATTAATAAAAAACATTGTGACATTTCACAATGTAAAATGCAGCCACTTTGATTAAAGAACAAACAGTGAGAGTAAACAAAGCCCAAGGTGAAAAGATGCTGTATTTAATTACTGTAATTGTGGTATTTTTCATTGAAATTTACTCTCATTACAGTACTCTGAGTTGAATAGAGTAAACTTGTTGATAATTCAAATCACTCAGGTATTATGTTTGATTTATTAAAATAGCTTATGTTGATGCATCATTACAACCTGTGTAATGCTTTTTCTATATATATTTTTTTTAATCCATACAGATGTCCCTATCAGGTAGATTCCTTTTAACTAGAGTGTTAATAGTTATTGAAATAATTGTGACTGACATGACTCTCCCATTAGTAAGACTCAAACAGCTATTGGCTGAATCAGTCATAATAATCTTTGCTACAAGCATGTTGCAAAGTCAGCACCAGCAATATATTCTCATTATTACCATATATACTCACTTCTTAGTCAGATTCAATTGCAAACAATAAAGACCCTGATCTGCCATTGCACAATGCATTGGCATATCAGAGTCTGTGTTTGTTTTGATGATTACTCCTAACCAGCTGCATAGACCAGGATCGGTTGGTGCATCTAGATTTGTACAGTTTGCAGTTGGACATAACTTATGAGATTACATGGTATTATAGATATTATGATAATACCTCAAAACATAAGATAATAATGCCCCAACACACACCTTACCTGTTAGTACACCACTCCCTCGAGAGTAACTACTCTTGAAATGGGGTCCAAAAAAACAGCATTATAAGTGATGACAGCATTATAAGTGATGGCTCAAGTTATGGAGGGACCTATAACAAACAAGAAAACAAACAAATGGATCAACATACACAGGCAAAAAGGGTGGGTGGATTGGTTTGGCATGTTAGTTTTGAATACTCAATAATCGTGCTATGATTAACTATGATTAAATATTTCTTCATAGCTGTGTACTTTGTTTACTTTTGTCATCACAGAGTAACATTAATTTCAGAATAACTTACAGGATATTGAGGATATCATCAAAACAATAATCCACACGTTTTCTATTGGCTTAACACATGTATGATTTTGCACTTGTGTACTACAACACAATGTCACACATGATTGTGTTAAATTGGATAAATTCTTGTTTGATCCAAAGGAAAATTTTTTATACACAAGATCAACACCCATTTAAAAAAAAACACAATGTTAATCTAATGATAGGTTGATTTGATTGTGGTAGAAGTTAAATGATTTTTTTTTTTACAAGGGTTAGTCATTACTGACATCAGTTTAGTGGGCCAACAAATTTAAAATAACATAAATTAGAACAGATAATACTTGCAGTTTGTGACACTTTGACAAATATCACTTTACATTTTCAAAACATCTGCTCATTTTTTTTTTTACTCTTTGATTTCTCTGCCGCCTCTGTGTATTTGTTCACAGGTGATTTTCTCTGAGCTGGTTTGGATAATTACATGCAGCTTCCTGATTCGTTGATCGTATTTCTCCTGACAATGAATTTTGTTTCCGCACTGGGATCTCCAAAAGTGATAAAAATATTTTAAATATATCACATAAAAATGTGAAACCATTTTCGACTGGTCAGATAAAATGAATTTTGAAAATGGTAATGACCTCAAGAACTTATGCTGCTATCGGTGCTGCTATCGGCATGCTGTCTTTGATTTTTTTTATTGTACTTCCCTTGCTTGATTTGATACAAAAAACATATTCAAAGTGATAAAACAATACAGTTGTCTTTTAATTGATTTTTGTTTAATGCAACAAACACTTCCCAGAATTGTTGATCAAAACAAAGCCGGCATTTATTTAGGTTCTCACAGAAGTACTCACTGGTTTCGATGTGACGATTGACTATTTTCATGTTTTCATAGAAGAGAATATGTTGCAATTCTAGTGTTTACACTGAAGCGAAATTAAGGATTAGAATGAGAATTTCACCTAGCAAGACATTTAAGTGTTTTTTTATTTTATTATCTGTTTCCACCTCTTAGCATAATATTTTGTTGATCCTGTTTCACCAGATTGATTATTTACAGAGTATTAACAACTTTTTCTCTCAAAAATTCCCAAACATAATTTGAGACATCTAATTAGAACTTAACAATTTTATGATATAGATTTTATCTTTACGGCAATAATCACCATTTCTGATGATATTATGAGCTTTGGTATTTCATGTATTTTTTCGTACCTTTTAATTTTTCGTACACAATCTAGTTATCAAAATAATAAATATTTAAATGTATCAGAATTATTCGATTAGATGTCTTTGTATTTGAAAAATTGGTTAAGTTATCGGACATAAAATTTCCACTAAGAATATATATGTTTCCAAAAAAGATCGAGAAAAAACCGTATTCCCATTTTGTTTTTACAAAAATTAATGATTTATAATTATTTTTTTGTACCAAAATTTACATAATATACAGAATGTAACAAGGTTCAATATACTAATTCTTATCCCGAATTTTTTTCCTGCTTAACACATTTTGAACTTTATTTCCTTTAAAAAAAAAATTGAGAGCCATGCTGGACACAGGGTTGGGTTTGTTCGCAAACCTGGTTTGCAGTATAACTCCGCAGTGCAGCTAGGAGTGGTGAACAAGGTATTATAGACTTGATGATAATGCCCCAACACATACCATACCTGTCAGTACAAGGTATTGTAGACTTGATGATAATGCCCCCAACACATACCATACCTGTCAATACAAGGTATTATAGACTTGATGATAATGCCCCCAACACATACCATACCTGTCAATACAAGGTATTATAGACTTGATGATAATGCCCCAACACATACCATACCTGTCAGTTCAAGTATTATAGACTTGATGATAATGCCCCAACACATACCATACCTGTCAATACAAGGTATTGTAGACTTGATAATGCCCCAACACATACCATACCTGTCAGTACATGGTATTATAGACTTGATGATAATGCCCCAACACATACCTTACTGGTTAGCATTTGAAGTTCTTGTTCCATTTTGAGACTGAAGTGTGCTGTTTGGGCCCTGGAGGATTCAGTGCACCAGACATAAGCAACACTAAACAGTTGCAAAAAAAGTTACCTATTCATGCATGCCTTCACAGGCAATTTAAATTTGAATAAAAGAAAATAAGTACCTATTTTCTGAGAATTTTGCATTTTTATGTATCACCTCTATTACACACACACACACACACACACACACACTCATAAACACACATACAAACACACATGCATGCATGCATGTACACACACACACACACACACACACACACACAAATATACAGAACAAAATCCTCAACACAGACATCAATTAAAATTCAAAATGGGTACATGAAATATAGATACTCCACTCAGAGGGTGAAAGGCCCAACTTAACTAAGGTATGATGGTCAAGTGTATGCACTTACAGACCAACAACGGTACCACTTTATACCCCAACAAATGTCAGACCAAGGTGTAATGGTTAGATGTATGTACTTAACACACTGACAAGGTTAACTGTATGGACCAACAAGATGAACACTGTACAGATCAGCAACTTTCAAACCAATTTATGATGGGTTGATCCATGTATTTTCAGATTTGCAAGGGTAACACTGTACCAACCAGAAATGGTAATGTTGTATAGACCAGAAAGGTTAACACTGTACAGACCAACAAGGGTAACACTGTACCAACCAGAAAGGGTAATGTTGTACAGACCAGAAAGGTTAACACTGTACAGACCAACTAGGGTAACACTGTATGTCACTATCACTGTGAAGGTGATGCATAAAAATGCAGAAAGTTTAAATGTATTAAATCCACCATCAAACAAAATCAGAATTCAGTTTGCATCCACTTTGCATTATTTATGATTTTGTCATGAATTAGTCCTTATTGTCACTTCATGTTGGATGTGGAGAAAACCTTAACCTTCAGATGCAGACTTTGCTGCTCTCAATATTTCAGTGATGATTGAAGCTGATACAAGTTTCATTAGGGTTATTACCTCATTGCACTTGTTAGCTGAGATTGGATGTTTAAGTGCTGTTAATACTTCCCCAGACATCTTGTTGAATTTTCTGGACCTTGCAGTGATTAAGTGTCAAACATGCAACAGCCAAACTAGTTATATCATGTCAGATCCTGGTATTTCTAATGGTAGATGACAACTTCATTTCAAAACTTGGCATTAGAAAGGTTTTACACCTCTCATTCTAACTGTTGTATTTCAAAAACCAATCAAACTTTGCTTTTTCATGATTTCACATCTGGATTAAAATCAGACTTCAAAGGAACTCTGTGGCTCAGGTCTGGAACAAGCCAGCAACCTTTAACAAAGATGAAACATTTTTATACCAAACAACATAGTGTAATTGCCTTTAGAGGTGTGCTTTATTACTGGTTTACTGCAGTATTTTTTTCCAGTGGTACATACCACAGTACTTTTTCACTGTACAAATACTTATGTAGTTTCTGTCAATAAGAAATATATTGAAATTCCTGAGTAAGCTTTTTAAGAATTTAATGTTATTTTAAGTGTCTTTTTTATTTTTCATGGAAAAATAATTCCAAAAATTCTTGATGTTTCTACAAAATAGTTGTATTTATCACAACATAATTTTGACCACAAAAAATAAAATTATATATATAAATCTCAAATCATGTATGTTGCATATGCCATTATGACATCTGAAAGGGATTTTGTAAAAGGCATTCAGGCACACTCTAAACTTTGGCTACATTTAGGAATAAAAAGGGAGAAAAAATGTAATTTTTTAAAATTATTTTTTTAGTGTATATTATTAAGTGCATGTATTCCTTGGTAAGATGGCAAATCATACTAAGAATTTCAGGAGACCAGTTGTTCTCTATTTGAAATTTTAAGTGACTTTTCTAAACCACTAAATGTTTTCCATTTACTGTGTCAGTGTGTTATTAGCCATCTCTGATAAATGTCTTGATCAGTTAGACAGTCTTTTACAATTACAATAATTGTTTTGCTAGTACATTGTAGCCTTCAGTGTCATTACTTCCTTTTTTTCAATAAGCTCTCTAATGTCAGTATGTTTTTAAGGGTGTCAGCTGTAGCTTAAACTTAATAATCCCATCTTAATGCTTTAGAAAAAAACTTGTACATCCTTTTACATTGAGATGGCAAATTCTTCAACAATAGGGTTCTAACCAAGGGTAGGCACTGCGATTTTCTTTTAGCTGTGATATTTTAGTTTATTTTATCTCAAGATAATTCATGTTTTTGGGTCTTTTATAATATTTTAATGGATATAGCAATGTGTTATCTGCAATAAATCAAAACAAAATATTTTTCAGGTATCTGAGAGCTAGAAAATTAAAAAGAATCCCTGGCCTCAATATTGGAAATTTAAATTGTTGGTCTCAAATTTTAATTGCTGTACACCATGGTATATATCATATTATTTCATAAATAGCACAGTAAAAAAAATTTCATAGTACCCAGCTCTATTATAGGTATTGTCTCTGAACCATTCCTTACCAAACATAGGGGCCCCAGGTTGGTCTAAGGCACTTTTTTTACAGATCATTCATGTCTTACCAATCTCTGTGCCGGTATTTGTCTCAACCAATGTCATTATGAAAGAAATCTTTCCAGTAGTTTCCCTTCCGTTATTGGTTGTTATGTAAGAAATCTTTCCAGTATTTTTGCATTGGTTATTGGTTATGTAAGAAAGCTTTCCAGTAGTTTTCAATAGGGTTATTGGTCATTATGTAAGAAAGTTTTCCAGTAGTTTCCCATGGGTTATTGGTCATTATGTAAGAAAGCTTTTCACTAGTTTTCCATGGGTTATTGGTCATTATGTAAAAAAGCTTTCAAGTAGTTTCCCTTGGGTTATTGGTCGTTATGTAAGAAAGCTTTCCAGTAGTTTCCCATGGGTTATTGGACATTTTGTAAAAAAGCTTTCTGGTAGTTTTTCATGGGTTATTGGTCATTATGTAAGAAAGCTTTCCAGTAGTTTCCCCATGGGTTATTGGTCATTATGTCAGAAAGCTTTTCCGGTAGTTTCCCATGGGTTATTGGTCAGTATGTAAGATAGCTTTCCAATAGTTTCCCATGGGTTATTGGTCGTTATGTAAAAAAGCTTTTCACTAGTTTTCCATGAGTTATTGGTTGTTATGTAAGAATGCTTTTCACTAGTTTTCCATGGGTTATTGGTCATTATGTAAGAAAGCTGTCCAGTAGTTTCCCATGGGTTATTGGTCATTATGTAAGAAAGCTTTCTGGTAGTTTCCTACGGGTTATTGGTCATTATGTAAGAAAGCTTTCCAGTAGTTTCCCATGAGTTATTGGTCATTATGTAAGAAAGCTTTCCAATAGTTTCCCATGGGTTATTGATTGTTATGTAAGGAAACTTACTGGTAGTTTCTCATGAATTATTGGTTCTTCCCAAGGTCTTAACAGGCCCTTCCTCTACCAAAATGTATTGGTCACCATCTAGTGCCTATCTTTTGCTAAAGGTAACATCAAACCTAAATAAATCAAAAATTACAGATTGAATGTAACTTGATAAAAAGAATTGGGTTATTGCTGTTGTGTACTTCACCTTCACAATGCCCAGAGGACTAGCAACTCAAATCTATGTAACTACTGTTAGATCAGTGAAGTAATGTGTAGAATGGTAGTTGTTTCCCATTTAATTATGTCTTTCACAGTTGAAACTGCCTTGGGATGATAATATTTCACAAGCATTAATGGCTAAAATTGAAGTGTATGTGATTTCCATCAGGTTTTACTGTCTATATAGGCTAGAGGTTACTGACTTTTATTGCAGAGTCTAAAAGTATATTTTTCTTGTATAATTTTTTATTTTTAAATTAGTTTTTTTGGAAAACTTGTTGATACAAACATGATTATTATGTAGATTTAAAATCATGTGTTTCATGTGACACTCATGTCAAAGGTATGATATACTGTAATTGAGCTGTATGTAAAAAAAAAATGTACACTGACATGTACACTAATAACCTCCAGTCAGTATAAATCAACCAATATGGTACATTCTTTGAACAGCTATGTTTAATGGCCATATTTCTTTCCATAATGTAAAGTCAATGCATTTCATGTGTTTAATGGCCATATTTCTTTCCATAATGTAAAGTCAATGCATTTCATTAGGTACTAGTTCTCTTTTATTTTAGGATTGCTTCCAACCACAAATTTAAAGACTCACTAAATGATGATCTTCCTATGAAAACAAAAGGATTCTGTCTACAGTCCAGGAGTACAAAGGAAAATGTAATTTTTCACAGACCTTGAAAATTAATATCCACCAAAAAAATCTTCACAACATAATTCACACTGAACTGAAAACAGCTTAGGTAGTTGTTGGGTTTAACACCTTTTTTCAGCACATGATAGGCTATACATGGCGGCCAGTATTAATAGTGGAGGAAGAAACTGGGAAATCAATGGAAAGAACCACTGCCCCACGAGAAGCTACTGGCAAGCTTTCTCACATATCCACATTTGCCGAATCCAGCTTAGGTACAGATCTGCCAGCAACACTATTCCATCTGTTATACAAAAATTCTAATACAGATTAGTACCATCATTGGAAGTCATTGTGGGAATTTTATTTGCAAGGTATTATGGGCAGAACTGACAATATGTTATAATTTGCACAGATGTTGATTGATAAAAGAGGTGTAAAAAGTGAAAGTATAACATTGTATTTTACCCACAATGCCCTGCAGAAAATTATACTCAATGACTTGCAAAAAGTGTTGATTTGAACATGAAATTCCATGCTTGCCAATGCTATAAACTAAACCCCTGTGAGAATATAAATTTATTTACATACTTAGAATAGCTTACCTCTTGGCTTTTTATGGTTTTGTCATTTTCATTTTTAACTTGGTAATTATATTTTTCACTAAACTTGAAGGGTATGCTTATTGGACAGTGTAGAAGTAGACTTTAGTGAATATCATAGACCTTGCTCTGCTGGTGCATTAATACAACAGCAGTTCTGAGCCTTTTTGTTTGTTTGGCACTTAAATGTGTGTTGTACATCACAAAAAATACAGCATATAGTCTTGTGCTATATCGTCTCTTTTCTCCTCTCTGATCAGAGGCCACAAATTGATCTTTTTCATTAGAGGAAGGATTCAGGCTGGTTTATCAGAATGCATATAAACAACCAAGTGCCATCAATTGGCTACCTTTTATTCTTCCGTATTACAAAGTATTACACATGACGGCAGGCAAGCTTGATGATCATGGAACAGAAAACACCTAGATTATTAAAAGAATCAGATTGTTGCCGTATGGCTTCTTGACCTCAGGGTGGAGAGGTTTTTCAAAGGCTGACATGAGTGATGGCATGATATATGGCTCCAAAGGGACAATCTGTTGTGACTTAACACATTTTTGTTTAGAACTTATTTTGACTGCTTTCCACTATTTAAATGTCAAATATTAAGAAGAATCACTGGAACCAGTCTGTTGTTGAGAATGAAGTGGCTGTGAAACTTAAGGATTTATAATAGTTATTCAGAGCAATAATTCATCATTCAGGGAGCAGCTGTTAAGGTAACTACTGCATGAAAGTGAATGGAGACAAAAATGCTATTGTTGCCATGGTTACCAAATTACAATCTGAGGGAGTTTTGTCAGGAACACATTCTTCTTCAAGTCTTTTGGGATATTGCAAGACTGGGTCTACTTTTCCACAAAGCTTCAGGAACATTCAGTCTCCCAAAATATGTCATATCTGTCTGTTAAACATGAAACCTGGATGGGTGATTCCAAATAACCCACGGCGTGCCATTAGCTATGACATGTATCCATATCAGTGCTGGGTATGTAAAGTCAATTCAGTTTTTTTTAGAAAAGCTTTAATATCAGAGATTAAAAACTCTTGCTTGCATTCAAATGACAATCAGCTAGTTAGCCTCACAGTAATTTGTCTCTGATAGTTATTGATTGGGTCTAACAATAACTGCTTGTTAACAATCTTTTCCTTATTCCCTAATAATTGATCACTACATTAAGCTTCCATACAATTGTCTACAAGAAAAACCCTGAAGAAATTATGTTATTGTGACTTTGTCACTCTTGTTCTCTCACCTGTCCTTGTCAAAACTTTATCACAGTATCAGTTGAAGAGTTGCAGCGCATCAATTGTTTTGTGTGCTGGACTTGCAACAGAATGGATGCAGGTTTGAATCTTATTATAAAGGGTCATCCTCCTGGATTGGATAGCATTGTGTTTTCCTGTGCTAGGCACTCTATTCCAGTCCTCAGAACTAAATATACTTGATATGTTATTGTGTCATAAAAACACTAAACAAAATGCATATTTAGGATGGGAGTGTTTTTCAGTAAAAAAAATGATTACTAGTATATGTTAGTGTATTTAGAACAGTACATCTATATGCAACATATTCCGATCTATACCTGTAACTGTAACCTGCTGGCTGTTCAATTTTAAAACTGTTTAGTTTGCTTGGCTTGGTTTGGTGTTTTTTGGCATAGCAACACAAGTAGGTTATTTAGTTTTGAGGTAATTGAAGTAATGTTCAGAATGACACATTACTGTAGCTGAGCCATGTTGATCCGCTCAAGGTATTCAAACCCATAAGCTTTAGAGATTAAGTCTGGCATGTTCATCACTGAACTACCACAGCTTCTGCCTCCATCAGCTGTCAGTTATGTTTATGCAGAAGGGCACAATTGTGAGGGAATTATATCAAAATATTTAGCTGTGAACAATATAAATCATGGTTTTTCAGTGCATTATATTACAGCAGATCTTTGTGCTGTTTGAAGATTAATGTTCATTATGCATAGATCAGTACAATGGACCCTTTTTGTAGAGTACCCCAGTTTAACCAATGCACTGATTTGACACATGTATTATAAGCCAGCCAGGATTCCATTAAATTGACAGAATTCTATTTTTCCATATAATTTAACCATTAATTAGATGGCTTGACCTGGATCATGGTAAGGTGTATCATGCATCTGAACACTTGTAATGAAGAACAACTTTACTGTTCTTTAGGTAATTTTTTGACATTTATGTTTTATTAATGATCTTGTGCGAAGATTTATTGGTAAAATGTTAATTATAATATTCTTAAGTTAATTAAAATTTCCAGACATCTTAAAAAGAAAAATGATCTAAGTGTATAAAAGATTTAGAGGAAAATAATTATGATTTTTATAGACTGATAGTGGACTAAACGTTACAGATGGTTAGAACAATTTAAGTATTGTGTACAATATTTCAGAAATAAATCCTATCTGCAAATTATAATACAGTGTACAGTATTGGCAAGGAATCTTGTGTACAAATTACAGTACAATGTACAGTTATATCAAGGAATCCAATGTACAAATTACAGTACATTATGTACATTTTTATAGTACAAATCCTTTTTGCAAATTTCAGTACAATGTAGAGTATTATAACAATGATTCCTATGTGCAAATTACAGTATAATGTACAGTTATGTCAAGGAATCCTATGTACAAATTGCAGTACATTATGTACAATATAGTATGAATCCTATCTGTATATTACAGTACAGGTACAGTATTTTAGCAAGGAATCCTATCTACAAATTACATAGGTGTGCATGAGGAGAGTAGATATATGTCTATAATTTGGTTATATAATTTAGGCTTTGGGCATTTTGGTTTGTGTATTCAATATAGATAAATATTTGTCATTGACCCAAGTTGACCATCATAATTCTTAGCACACCATTAAGCCTAGAAAGGTCTTCAGGGAGTGATTCTAAGAGGTCAGCTTAAGTTTCATTTATAAGCTTGGGTCAGCTATAGTGCAGGCAGCCAACAATTAGATCTAGATGGATTCATACAGAATTAAATTTACAAAAGAAAACCCTCTTGATTGTCTGCACCACCCAAGGCCATTGGAGCAATTAGGACAAAGATACTGTAACAGTTAAATGAATATTTATCATGGCTAAATAAAGTCATGCCAGGTATCTATAATGAATAGCTTGCCCCTAACACCCTTATTTGTTGACTCATACAATACTTTATTTTAAGCAAATCTGTATTTACCACAAAAGTGAACTTCATCTTTTCATTTTTCATTCAAAAAATAATGTCACTGTGAGTCATCAGATTTGTGTCTAACTCAACTAACAGTGGCATTTGACATGATCAGAATTTGCCAAAATATTCTGTTACTAGCCACCTTTTACCAGTATAGCTTATTACATGTGCTGAAGAATGGCATTAAGCCCACAAATCTAACCAAAACCATTTATAATGTACTATATATGTCTGTGAAATTTGTTAAAAATATTAAAATTGTGGTGCAGGAAATGGTACACTTATTAGAATAGTGGTGCAGATATGGGACATTTATTACAACAGTGGTATAATAAATGGTACATTTATTAAAATAGTGGTGCAGTAACTGGTGCACTTATTAGAATAGTGGTGCAGATATGGCACATTTATTTCAACAGTGGTGCAGTAAATGGTACACTTATTAGAATAGTGGTGCAGTAATTGGTACACTTATTAGAATAGTGGTGCAGATATGGCACATTTATTACAACAGTGGTGCAGTAAATGGTACACTTATTAAAATAGTGGTGCAGTGACTGGTACACTTATTAGAATAGTGGTGCAGACATGGCACATTTATTACAACAGTGGTGCAGTAAATGGTACACTTATTAAAATAGTGGTGCAGTGACTGGTACACTTATTAGAATAGTGGTGCAGATATGGCACATTTATTACAACAGTGGTGCAGTAAATGGTACACTTATTAAAATAGTGGTGCAGTGACTGGTACATTTATTAGAATAGTGCAGATGTGGCAAGCTTATTAAAATATTGTACAGTAAATGGTACACTTATTAAAGTAGTGGTGCACATGTGGTACACCTAATAGAATAGTGCTGCAGATACACCTTTTGTTATCAATATTTTTCAGTTCTGTAAACTTTTTGAAACTTGACACACCTGTAAATTAGTGCCTTTCTCTATTAAGAATTCTTCAGTTTCAAAATATTTTTGTGTTCTTGTTAATTGGTTTGTCCATTCACTAATCTGTCATTCATAGTTTAATATATGATTTAAAGTGAACAAGTGCCATTCCTTATTTTTTTTTATTTGTAACTCAATATTTTTAGTATTTTTGTCTTTCTGTCCATACATTAATTGATTAGTAACACTTTATGAAGCTTATAAACTTCCTATAATATATATATATATATATGACTATGTTCAACAAAGACATCATCTGCTATTACATACATTTCTGTGAGCTGAGGAATATAGATGACTGTCGCCTTTCCTTTAAGATGAAGTTCTAAAGTTCATTTCTGTTAAGAGTGGCTTACAAGAAGTAAATTCCTTAGGTTTTGAATATAGTTGAATATAGCCATAAATACAGCTGGTTTGACTATAAAAATATAGCATGTGTGACTACAAGTTTAGAAAAATAAGATATAGGTCTGTAATTGACATTCAAACTGTGAGATTTTCTTACGGCATTATAAATTCCAAAATGAATTCAAGTCTGTTATGATTCAAGCAATGCAGGAGCAGTTTTTGGTTCAACCACTGTTTCTATCTGAGTTATAAATCCCATACCAATTATATATTGTTATATCTGTAATTGAATTTCTAAGCTTCAATGGAGATTTGAAACCATGTTAGAATTGCTTGCAGTTCATTGTTGCAGAATAATTAAGTACCAGCAGGTTTGAGTGTTATTTAAAGTTATAGATTCTGCTCGCTTAGTTCTATCATGAAAACTTAGATTAAAGTGAATTTGTTTTCTTTAATAAATTTTATTTAATTTTATGGGTCCGACTTTTAGCCATGTAAAGAATTTTATAATATTGCAATCATAAACGCCATCATGAAAATCTTGTTATTACTGTTACTTCTGAATTGAAAGTCATATCATGAAAATATTATCTCTTCTACTCTCCAAATGGATGGCCATATCAACATGGGATTTTTACCAGTAGACTTCTCATCCTAAATGAAAATGGTTCCAGCTGTACCTCCAAAACTACTGCCATGACAGTTAAACAGTCTTACAAATATTGTTTGTCACTACTTTCTCTGAATGGATGATCATTACAACACAGAATTTTTACCAAGAGAATCTATTGATGATCATTTTGTTCTAAATGAACATTAGCAGGTAATTTAAAAATCTTGTTATTGTTGAAAAATATGAGATATGATTTCACCACTCAACAGTGAAAATGAAAATTGGTTTTTAACTTGAATTATTTTCACTCAGTATAGCATCAGTCCATTTTAGGGACTTTTTTGTTCTGCTTGTTTTAATTATCACACCAACACACCCTGTGAGCTTCCTCTAGTCCCAATGTATATCCACATCATAACAAACCTACATTAGGGTTTTATTTTGAGATGTTTTAATAGTTTGGTTAAAATGTGTACCAGAGAGTGTTTTGTTGGTGGCTTTTGTTAACATTGACCATGGCAGCATTGTTTGTAGTTGGTGTTGGAATTCATGTCTCAGAGCAGGTTCAAGCAAAATACAAATGTTGACAGTGGCATTGGTAGTTCACAATTTTCTACAGGCCATATCACACAAGAATGCTGGCATATGACATAAGCTAGTATTTTAAATTTACAATCAGACAATTGAGCAAAAATATACCACTTTGGCAACATAATTTTTGTCCTCCCTTATTGAAAAACTATCATATGCTAGAGGTGCACTTTGAATAGGTCTGGAGTCAGACTGATCAGTCCTGATATTTTGACAGGTTGAACATAGCTTATAAATAATTCCCAGATACATTTTTATGACCTTTTATGGTAGGGTTATTGGCAGGCTATTTATTTTGTTTGCCTCTTTATTGATTCCAACAGAATTATATACTTTGTCCAGGGAATTATATACTATGTGCAGAAGCACATAAGTCATCAGGTTTAGATATCAGGTTTTCTGGGCTACTATTGATAAACTGTAGACTGTTAAACTGTAGCTGCCCTAGTGAAAACAATTTTGCACATGCATTTGAAGTAGCACTTATTTTACCATTAAAGTGTGTTCCAATAACTTTCATGATAAGGTGACTTATAATTGTAGTTACATGAATTATGAGACAAACTTTATTCATCCCAGGGTTTAATTGGTCTTTAATGAAAATAGTGCCAACTATCTCAAATCATTAGATTGAAATAATGAAGATATATTTACTTCAGCTGTATGTCATCATAAGCCCCTTCATCATAAACACAGTTCCTGTTATAAGCTGAATTTGGCCATGGGTCCTTTTTCATTATGGAGTTGTGACATTATATGTATCATACACCTCATGATAAGGCAGTATACAGCCACAGAAGCAGTATACTCTGTGGCTGGAGTTGTGACATTATATGTATCATACACCTCATGATAAGGCAGTATACTCTGTGGCTGGAGTTGTGACATTATATGTATCATACACCTCATGATAAGGCAGTATACTCTGTGGCTGGAGTTGTGACATTATATGTATCATACACCTCATGATAAGGCAGTATACTCTGGCTAGAGTTGTGACATTATATGTATCATACATCTCATGATAAGGCAGTATACTCTGTGGCTAGAGTTGTGACATTATATGTATCATACACCTCATGATAAGGCAGTATACTCTGTGGCTCGTGTGGCTGGTACTATAATAAGTCATACTAATAATGTACTTATATTCTAAAGTGATCTATCAAAAATGGCAGTCAATTCAATGGTTCCCATAGATGGCATTATAATAAGTTGGCATTATAGTGAGAATGGACTAATGCTTAATTTATAGCAGTACCTAACTTAACCTTATGTGTTAAACAGATTTTCATGTCATTTTTAATCCTGCTTTTATTCACTGAGGAATCTTGTCCTTAATTTAGTCTGTTAAGATATAAAAGGTTTGATGATACATTTCTTTCTTTGTAAAATAGATTCAGAGATAAATAACAGCTAACCAACCTGCAAAGCTGTTACAGAAAAACTCTTAATAGTTCTATGCAGGAAATCATATGTCTCATCAGTTTTGTATAATGGAACCACAAAATTTAGGTTTTCCATTATCAAAATTTGCTAAATCAAATTAATAACAGTTGAATTCTGGAAGAAAATGTAACATTAATCTTTGTATTTATTCTTGTATTCTGCATAATGTGTTTTCCATAATGACTCACCGCATAATAGCCCTAAAGTTTATCTATCAAATCTTGCATTTAGAGTATTCTTCATCATTCTTAATTGGTTGTTTTTAAATTTGATGTTGTTGCAAATGGTTGTTTTGTTTCCATTTGATTCAACTCTGACAGATTGGATTAGGTCCTTGTTCTTCCATCTGGCATGTGTAATGTGTGTATGTGTATATGTGGGGAGGGAATAGCTGTCATTGTCTGTTTGTCCATCAGTACATCATTTTATTTCTTGGGCATAATCTGAAAACCAATCAAGGTATCTAATATTTTGGTACACATTTTGTCCAAATGTGCCTTTTGCTAGTCACAATTTATCAGTTTAAATATTTTATTTATTTTTTTTTTCAGTTGGTTCATCCATATATTATCTCTACTTTGTTTTTCCAGAGCATAATTCTCTAACTGTTTAAAGTATGTATATGAAACCCACTATGCTTCTTGAAATAATGGTACAGATAGTTTTTTTTAATTCATTATATGTTAGATTCTATATCTGTTATGTATTCATCTCTTCATCCAACCAGTCTCCACATTGTTCATTTCCCGAACATTACATGGAGGATCTTAAATGGGTAATGATTTAATATTGAATTTATGAAACAAGTTTAAAGCTTGACATTATTCAACGAGTTTCATAAATTTAATACTAAATCATTACCCATTTGAGATTCTTTTTATCACATAGTTTTTATTTCAGTGGAAATTGTTTAGATAGATAGAAGAATGAATAATATCATTCATTCTGACAGACAGATTACCTTTCATTTGTTGTGCATAAAAAATAGTCCCAAACAAAGCTGAACTCAGGTGAAAGTAGATTGTACTGTTTTACAAACTATAAATTAAATAAAAAGCTTCCATCTGAACAAACAGAACATATTATAACCACAAAATCATTTTTTAAAACAGAATGATCAATTTGATGTGATGCTGCCACATTGTTTGATGTAGTACACAGTACAACAGGCTGACAGTAGAGTATATGTGTACCCTAAATGAACTAAACTTTACCTTGTTGTGATTTTCGTATGAAATAGGATTACCGGATGCAAAAATTCCCACATTTACTACAATGCATTTGTGACCTGATATTTGCAGTGTTTGATTTGAAAAATAGACTGTACAGAAGATGTCAACAAATTTATTTTCGTGTTCGATTTACATCCCATGTATGCTACATAAAGATGCTGTGATTGGATCAAAATGTCACTTAGGGGAACCATTCATGTCCAGATTATTCTGTGAAAAGAGATGAGTTTGTTTACTTCTTTAAGTTAACATTAAAATCACACCTGTATATATGGTCGATTCTATATTTATGTTACAGATATACGTACCCCACCCCCTGCTGTCCCTTAGTTTTAATCCTTATTGTTGTTCTTGTCTTGTAGTTTTATGCCAATTTTCTTATGATGATATTGTTAAACATGACATAATGAAGCCCAATGGGGGTAACATATCCATATTGAGACAGCTGATGTAATATTTCCTCAATTTCCATTTCTGAGTAGAGTTAAAAAATGGCCACCCAAAAATTTTGATTCAAATCAAAACATTCCAGAAGGTGGGGTTAAAAACATTTTCCCATGATCCCAGCCAATCAGTAAAGAAAATACCACACACTAATTTCATTAGCTTTTTTTGACCAATCAGAATCACATAAAGTGATATTTTAACATGTGGTAATATGAAAAATATAAAACTGCACATACTATAGGAAAACCATACCAACTATGTGATAAAATGATTTCAGACATCTGTGAAATTGGGTACAGATATTGGACTTGTGGTATGCTATAGTACACTTATTGGACTTGTAGAATGGTATTCATGTTAGACTTTAGGTATAGTATGGTACACATATCAGACTTGCTATGTAGATATGGTAGGCATATTAGACTGTAAATGTGGTATACATATTAGATTTGTGGTATAGGTATGGTACACTTATTAGACTTGCTGTGTAGATATGGTACACATTTTTTACCTTAGGTATAGTAAAGTACACATTTTATGGTATACTATGGTACACATATTAAACTTGTGGTATACTACGGTACACATATTAAATTTGTGTTGTATGTAACAGTACACATATTGGACTTGTTATACTACAGTACAGATATTAGACTTGTATTATAATATGGTACACAGACTAAATTTGTGTTATACTACAGTACACATACTAAACTTGTATACTTTGGTACACATATTGGATTTGTGGTATACTACGGCAAACATATTGGACTTGAGGTATAGCATGGTACATATATTAGACTTGCTTTGTAGATATGGTACACATATTAGACATGTGTAAATGTGGTATACATATTAGACTTGTGGTATAGATGTGATACACTTATTAGGCTTGCTGTGTAGATATGGTACACATTTTTGATCTTAGGTATAGTATAATACACATTTTATACTTGCTGTGTAGATATGATACACATGTTAGACTTGTGGCATAGATATGGTAGACATATTAGACTAGTATTAGAATTTTAGTATGTATATTAGACAAGCAGTCTGAATTTTGGTACAACATATGTGACTAATGTTTTGAATTTTAGTATACATCTGAGACTAGTGGTCTGAATTTTAGTGTACATATTATACTTAGTGGTCTTGATTTTAGTATGCATATTAGGCAAGTGGTGTGAACATATTAGTCTGGTGGTCTGAATAGTACAACATATTGGACTAGTCTGAATTTTACTACATATCAGACTAATAGTCTGAATTTTAGTACAACAAATTAGACTAGTGTTCTGAATTTAGTATACATATTAAATTAGTATGCAACTGAAAAGGAGGTTTCCTTGCTCTAGATATAATTGATTACTATTAGAATTTTCCCTTACTGAGAAAATAAAATGAGTTTTAATTTTTCAGCAATATCACACAATATTTTCGTCAGTGACTACCATTGATCAGAGGACTTATTATAGTCTTGTGATTTGAAGACACTGGTGTAGATGGTTGGTAATTCAAGCCCTCATCCCTGTTTAGTGTTAGCCACTATTATATTTCAGTTGCTTTTTTCACCATTTTTTCCATAAATTATCCCAGATGTGATGACTTTTGTTTGATGGGGAATGATGGAATATTCCATAATGCAGGTATCAATCATATAAAGTTTAAACTGTCATGATTTTAAGAAATGGGACAAATGTCTTTTATGTACTGGTTCCTTTATATAAAGGTTTAAATTACCATGATTGTTAGAAATGGGACATTTGTCCTTTATAGAATAATTCCTTAATATTAAGGTTTAAGTGATCATAATTATAAAGAAATGGGACATGTGTCCTTTATTGGCAGGTATCCATCATATAAAGGTTTGAACTGTCATGATTTTAAGAAATGGGACATATGCCCTTTATAGACAGGTATCCATCATATAAAGGATTGAACTATCATGATTTTAAGAAATGGGACATGTGTCCTTTATAGGTAGGTATCCATCATATAAAGGTTTGGACTGTCATTATTTTAAGAAATGGGACATATGTCCTTTATAGACAGGTATCCATCATATAAAGGATTGAACTGCCATGATTTTAAGAAATGGGATGTGTGTCCTTTATAGACAGGTATACATCATATAAAGGTTTAGACTGTCATTATTTTAAGAAATAGGACATGTGTCTTTTATGAACAAGTATGTGTCATATAAAGGCTTCAACTGTCCCGGTTCCTTCATAAAAAGGTTCAAATTGTCATGATTGTTAGAAATGGGACATGTGTTCTTTATGGATGGGTGTAGCCTTTGTACAAAGGTTTAAAATGTCATGATTTAAAGAAATGGAACATTTGTTCTACATGGACAGATATCCTTCGTACAAAGGTTTAAAATGTCATGATTTTAAGAAACAGGTCATGAGTCTTATATGGACAGTTATCCATCATATAAAGATGCAAATTACCATAATTATAAGAAAAGGAAGATGTGGCCTTAATATGAAGGTATAAATGATCATAACTATATGGAGATATCTGATTTTCTTTAGGGACAGCTGATAAAGGCTAAAATGACCATAATTATAGAAGTGGACAAGGTAGGATTCATTCTGCTTAGAGTTTAAGCAGACTCTCTCTTTTCCAAGAAAATTAATAAAGCAAACATTTTTTAGAATCTTTCATTTGGAACAGCAAACATAATCTGTTGAAATGAACAACACCTGTTGTGCCTTTCAACTTTTATCCATTTCATTAGAAATCTAAACAATATATTGATTTAGTCAACAGCAGTCAAGAGCAGGTAAATGTCATCTAAATTCATTCTGATTTGCTAATCTGCCAGTCAGCTCAGTTGATTTATCATATGGTTGCAATAAGAGGAAACATGTTAAGCTATGATATTCTTCATCTAACCAATCATCCATTTGTTACCAATTTTGTTTCTGTACAGTACCTCTAGTAATCTATTTAGAATTTTTAGTAGCCAAATATTTTTATTTATTAGTGACCTTGACCTATGACCTTTTGACTCCACTGGCAGTGGTGTTCTTCCTTATTCCAAGTGCAACCCAACCACAAAGTTTGGTAACCATTAATGATGGCTCTTTGGTTACCAAACTGTGTGGTTGGAATGCATTTGGGGTAAGGAAGAACCCCACTGATGTTGGAGTCAGAAGGTCATAGGTCAAGGTCACTAATAAAGGAAATAAAATGTTCTCCACACAGTAATATTAGTTTTATATAACATACCTCAACCAAACTATCAATGGGTATTTGAAGCAAGGAAGAAACTTATTGAAGTTTGGGTACAAAGGTCAAAGAGCAAGGTTACTTTGAGACAAAGATGAAACATGACTTCTGTTCAGATTTCAGGAAACATTACTGTTTTATTTTGGGCACATTAAACTTGAGTAAGCTGTTGGATAAAATTAAAGCATTGTTTGAAATCCAAATCACACATATACACACACACACAAGAATAAAGTAATTTGTATTGTAGTCACTTAGAAAACTCGAAAGTTGGCATCCCCCCAAATAGAAGCTTTGTAAAATGTACTTAGTATGGGTATCTCTTTCTTTTTTTTGATTGTTAAAAGAGCAGTGTAAATTAAAAAGAAGAATAATAAATTAGATTCTCAAGTGTTTAGAATAATCAGAATCCCTTTTTCTACAGAATGGGAAAGTGGAGAGTATGCACAACAGTGCATTCAGTGTTCTGAGGAATTTAAAAGATCTTGAAGAATAAACAAGACAAAGCTAATGCTTTTATTTTTAATTTCTAATTTCTTTGTGTTATTATATCTTTGGTGCTATTTAGTTCAATATCTCTGACATTTGTGTTCACAGAATAAAACCTAATGCCAAGTGACCTTGGAGGTTTCTACTAATATATTAGCATAAACATTAGCTCATGGTGACCTGTATTTTAAACTCAGTGATTAGAGTCACTTTTGTATATACAGTTATATTCTTTGATGGGTGTGTTTACATATGTACAATTTGGGTAACAAAAAAATAAACTTGTTGATGTTGGGCTCATGAGTTTAAAGAGCATAACAATTTAGAGTGAAAGAAGAATAATGATTTTTTTGTGCTGTACGTTGAGTTTTCCACCAACTGGGGTTACATAGCATAGCAGTGGGCTTGCACTTTAGGCTAGTTGTAATAAAAGAATTAAAATGTTTTGGAACAATGACCTTAGTTTTACATCACATACCTCAGCCAAAGTTCATAGATGGCTTGTTTTTGGTATAAGGAAGAAAGGCTATTGGAGAGGTGGTAAAATATCAAAGATCAAAGCCTAGTGACTTATAAAAGGACATTGGTTTCCACACAATTACTAGGCCACCAGAATGGTAATACTACTAGGATGAAGGGATTTGCAACTAGTAATGATATTTAATATTAAATACAAAGTTTATGTCCCATAAAAAAGGCAACACTGAATTTTCCTTTATATTCTGGAGGCAGTGTGATGCATAGCTGTAATAATCTTATTACATCATGTTTTTTCAAGGACAAAATGAATGTTGGACTGTTTTCATGGAAACAGTAATGTTACTACATGGGTTTGGGGTATAATGGGAGAGCTATGTAGTATTGTTGCTGCATCAGTTGTAGGATTGTTACTATATCAGGTTTTGGAGCTCAAAATATCAGTGCCTGGAAATAGAGTCATTTTACTACATGGTTTGAGGGATAGCTATATAGTATTTTTACTACATTATTTTTTGGGGATCACTAAATCAATGATGGGAAATAGGGTAATTTTACTACATGGGTTTGGGGGATGGCATTAGAACTATGTTGCATTGTCACTACATCAGTTGTATGGAAGTATTGTTACAGGATCAGAGTTTGGAGATCACAAAATTAGTGCCTGAACATAGAGTAATGTTAGATGGGTTTGGGGGGATAGCTTTGTTGTATTGTTACAACGTCAGCTGTAGTACTATTACTAAATCAGGTTTTGGAGATCACAAAATCATTGCCTGGTTATTAGTAATGTTACTACATGGATTTGGGAATTAAGAATGTAGTATTGTTACTATAGTCAAATTCACTTTAAAAGGACCAGCAAGCAATTCCTTTTTTATTCTGATATCTATTAGCAGTAGTTCTGTATCACCTGCCTGGATCAAACTTTGTGAACAACTTGCAGTTAGACTAAAGAAGATGCCTGTTAAATTTGGGGGTAAAAAGGTTAAAGGTCAGAGTCACTGTGACTGAAAGAAAATGGTTTATGCACAAAAATAACACTTATCTATATATACATAAATAATGCAATCATATATAGATAATTGTCTATTTACTGTACTCTTGATTGAATTTATACTGAGTTTCCTAGACACTTGCATCTTTAGTCATGTGCATTCATATTTTGCACTTACATTAACACCCATGAGAAGTATATTGCCATGGTTAATGACCCACTTTGCTAGCTACAGTAGATATGCTTAATTTTTTAATTATGTAATGGCAAAGTTGATATGCTAGGTTTTAGAATTTATGTACTGCCAAAGTTGATATGCTAGGTTTTAGAATTTATGTACAGCCAAAGTTGATATGCTAGGTTTTAGAATTTATATACAGCCAAAGTTGATATGCTAGGTTTTAGAATTTATGTAATGCCAAAGTTGATATGCGAAGTTTTTGGATTTTTGTACTGCCAAAGTAGATATGCAAGGTTTTTGGATTTATGTGCTGGCAAAGTAGTTAAGCTAAGTTTTTGGATTATGTTATGAAAAAATGGAAATGCAAAGTTGTGCTGGCAAAGTATCAATGCTGTTAGTGTTTGGATGCAAAGTATCAACTATGTTAGTGTTTGGTATATGCACTGTACTGGCAAAGTATCAATGCTGTTAGTGTTTGGATTATGTACTGTGCTGGCAATTTATCAATGCTGTTAGTGTTTGGATTATGTACTGGCACAGTAGGTGAGGCATAACACTGTACAGAATTTTCTATTGCTTCATTCATAGACCTGCAAGTTTGTATCAGTTATCATACTGACTTTAGCATGTATTACTTAAAGTTTGTATCAGCATAATGACCTTAGCATAGTTTGTATCAGCATAATGACCTTAGCATAGTTTGTATCAGTATAAAGACCTTAGCATAGTTTGTATCAGTATAAAGACCTTAGCATAGTTTGTATCAGTATAAAGACCTTAGCATAGTTTGTATCAGCATAATAACCTTAGCAAAGTTTTTATCAGTATAAAGACCTTAGCATAGTTTGTATCAGTATAAAGACCTTAGCATAGTTTGTATCAGTATAAAGACCTTATTTTTATATCAGCATACCAGTCTTAACATAAACCTTCTAGTTTATATCAGTTAGTAGGTGTGTATGTGTGTGATTTAGATTTTTTTAATGTAGCTTTAAAATTTTTAGTCATATCATCCTTTGAAGGTCCTTTGTTGATTTGTATCTTGCCTACTTTGGTTGATTTTGAAAGCTACATTACTGGTGCCACACAATGAAATATGTTAAACTGAATTCTCATTGGTGGTTATTGTTTGTTCCAGTCCAGGGGAAAGAACAGCTACCAATCAGCAATTAAGCTTATTCACATGACAGTCAGGAATTATTAGCAAAGCTACAAAGAAACTTTGTGTAAAAGTTGATCTTGAATTGTTCTGGAAACTACCTACACAGAGATGCTGCCAGAGTGTGCATATAAAAAAAATTATACAAATTCACTAACTTGGAGCTGTGATTTATGAAAACTTCACAAATAAATTGATCAAACTGTATTGTGCACTGTATACAACTGTTATTTAACCATTCACCCTTAAAGTGCTTTTCACACATTAGTTGTGCCAGTAAATGAGGCACTTGTTGCAACATGGTTTATTTATTTATATTTATGTACCTCAGGCTCTTTACATGAATGGCTGCTAAACAAAATTGATTGCCAATTATTGTGCCAAGGAATAAGCATTTTCATTGTTTCAACTTCTCATCAATGAAGTTTTGCCAATGCATGTTTACAATTGTACAGACTAACTAGAAAACCCAAAATGGCTGACATCCAGTGTGCAAGGTGATTTCATTCAGCAAATACTTGGTGATGATAGTTATGAAGACAATAACTGTAACAATAACAATAATGACATATCAGATTAATGGAGTGGAGATAACAGTGAGTGATTATGAGCCTGAAAATAGAGTCAGAATACCAAATTAAATTACAGACAATTTATAAGTAGAATCTAATCTTAATTTCATTTCTCAAACAATTTAGCCCAATGAGATCATGTGCTACCATATATTTCTAATGAGATTAAGATAAACTGAATAAATAATGAAATTAAGGAGTCAAGATATTTATTTGATCAAAATATGTTTGTCCAATGCCAGAAGTGAGTCCTGTATCCTTAAAATTGTTGAATAAAAATTACTGACAACTAACGTTTTTTTTTTTAAAGTATTTTTGTTATTTAGTGATGGACCAGAATGGCATATGAACAGATGCTAAGAATTGTGTCTGTAATCTGTATACTGGAGATACGACCAGTAAATCATATAAAAGGGCACCACCTACTACTGACAATAAAGATGGAAAGACAATCAAGTTTGTGTGCATCAATAATAAATCATATCATGGGCTGTGTATTGTGAATGATATTGATACACATCACAGGTGAATTGTTTCAACCTTTTCAGAAAATGTACTGACCTTATCATAGAGAATTAGCAAATGTGTATCATTTAGCATCATGACCTTAGCATTGACCTTCAAATCTTAATCAGCTTAATAACCTTAGCATTGACCTTTCAGGTTTGTAGAATTAGCAAATGTGTATCAATTAGCATAATGACTTTAGCATAGACCTTCAAGTTTTTGTCAATTAGCTTACTTACCTCAGCATAGACCTTTTAAGTTTGTATCAGTTAGCATAATGACCTTGGCATTGACCTTCAAGTTTGTATCAGTTAGCATACTTACCTCAGCATAGACCTTTAAGTTTGTATCAGTTAGCATACTTGCCTCAGCATAGACATGTAAGTTTGTATCAGTTATCATAATGACCTTAGTATTGACCTTCAAGTTTGTATTAATTAGCATACATACCTCAGCATAGACCTTCAAGTTTTTATCAGGTACAAGCATGAAGGAAAAGAAATATATTTTGGATCAATTTTATGCATGGAAAATGCAGCAAGAACTGTTCTTGCATGTTCATTCCTTGTCCTTGCCTTCAAAAGAACCCATAATATCCCTATTCACTGCAGCAATTAGTCTTATAAAAATCAATACCAGGAGTCAAGAATACAATGGACAGTTTGTTATATAATGTTTAAACAAAACAAAGCATTCAGAAATTCCATTTTTTAAACATTGTGCATCACTGCTCCGTAGTGGTTAGTGTCCACCTCAGATGCAGGAGGTCATGTGATTTGAACCCTGGCTGATGTTGCATGAAAGATTTCTAAAAATGGTACTAGCAGATGCCTCACTTGGCACTCAATATTAGTGCTAGGACTGGTCAGCCCGGTGACTGGGTTGGACATCCTGCTATATGTGTGCAGCAGCATGATGCCCCAGTGCAAGACATCACTACAAAACTGCCCCACCGCAGACATCATATTGATATGACAGAATTCTTTTAAAGCTACATTAAAAATCAAATTACACACACACACACACACACACACTATGAATCAGCTGTTGTTACTTTTATGTGCTGCATATTTTACATTTTAAATGAGATTTGACTGAGTAATCAGTTACTAACTTAATCCTGCTATGAAAAGCAAGTATAGCAGTTTTAAAAAAAAAAATTAAATCATAGTATTTTAGCTCGCGTGCATTTGAAATGCAAAAAGTAGTTCAGCAGTCTGCATATTCATGGTTAAAAGAAGAAGATTTGCAGACAATTATTCACAAATACAATGACTGCACCAGGGACCCCATTTGTTATCCCTAATCATGACCAGTCTGTTCCCAGTAGTAAAGATGTGCCATCATTCATTCAAATCTTCTGATTCCCTCTGATATCAAATATGGCATCTGTATTATTTCTTTCTAAACAATACATGTCAGAAATGAAAATCCATAATTTAAACCTGAATGAGATTGTTTTACAATTGAAAGTTGAGAACTGTAATGCAGAGCAGGATATTAAAACCGGAGCCAAGATATTGCACTATGTTCAGCATAAAGGCACATGTACAATTTTAAATAGAATGTGTTTGTTAGTAAATTTGTCCTGCAATATTTGTGATTGTTTTGATAACGAAAATGTATTTTTTTTAAAAATTTAGTCTGTTAATTGAAGTGTATACTAGAAATTAAATTGAACCATTGGGGAAGGATTATTAGAATATTATAAGTCATGGTTGTATGCATGATTTTTAAATTATTTCTGGAGAGTGGGAGGAAGCATCTGAGTATATCATGGTACAAATATGAAATTTCACTGATAAACATTGTTTTTGCTGCTGATGAACAGTGTGTGTGTGTGTGTGTGTGTGTGTGTGTGTGTGTGTGTGTGTGATCAAACTGCAAACTGCATAAATCCAGATCTACTATTGCATAATGTACAGGCAGATCTGGGTTGGTGCAGTTTGTTAGGAATAATCACTAGAACAAACATGGACTGAGATCTGCTGGCATATGTGATGGCAGGTCAGGGTCAATGTTGTCTGCAGTCAGACGGATTGATAACAATTAAATATGTATCAATTTTGTAACTATATCTTATTCCCATCTCATTTCATTGAGACAGAAGCTGCAATTTTATTATTTTCTTGCCTCAACACAAGAGGCACTTATTAAGTAGTCAGTCCATCCATCTCTCTGTTCAGTAAAGTTTTAGAGTTAGGACAATTTTTTGCCACTGTGATGGCACTTTTGTGTCCATGAATATGTTTCTTGTTAATTAAAATAAATGATTTACTTGGTATTTACATACATCATTACAGGTTTATCTCCATATTCGTTGTTGAATAGAGTATTCCTTCAAGTTTGTGATCATAGATGTACCTAGGACTTTGACTACGAAACCCCATGGTCTATCCATGATTATAAATATGGCTGTCCACCATGGACACATTTAAAATGAGATGTGAAAAGGTGAAACATGGCATTTTGGCAATTTTGTGGTTTATGAGACCAAAAGTTCAGACCATCAATATTGTCCATTGCAAGTCAGCCATGTACATCTTTTTGCCAAATGACTGCATTGTGAGTATCAGATCATAGATTTGCTTTCAGCTACTTTATGCACAGTAACTATAAAACTAAATTGGAGAGAAAAATGAAAATTTATTGAACAAACACATTTTTGTTTCCTTGTACTGAAATGTACAGCAGAATTGTAACAAGGGTCTTTGTACAATGAATACATGATACTTAAATATTTTGCTATTGTATACAGCTGATTTGTGGATGTAAGTGAAACACATTTGGACAATAAATAGTAAACTGTTTTTGTAGACACTCCCGTGGGGGCCCAGAGTGGCAGAATGGTCTAAAGTTATTATTATTATTATTATTATTATTATTATTATTATTATTATTATTATTATTATTATTATTATTATTATTATTATTATTATGACTTTATTTAAAGAGGGTAACTCAATTAGCTAAGAACTAATCTACCTTGAGGCCCTCATTCGAAGGAATTTACTTATTTTTGCTGCATCTCTGAAGCCACTGTATATACTGGGTTTGGAAAAAGGAAATAGAGTGGGCATTTCTAATCTCAACTGGAACACTATTCCATAGCAAAGTTCCAGAGTATTGGAAACTTTTTAAAATAATTCCTTATTTGGTTAGGGAATTTTGTAATGTTTGGTAGACATTGATCGCAGGTCGGGAGTATTTCCAGGTAGCCTATACTTGACTAGTGATTGTAAATATTCAGGAGCAATATTATAAAGTGTTCACCATTCCAGATCACTACCATCTCACCTCTGTGTGGCATGGAGTCTTTAGCTTGGTTTAAATGTGGATAAGCTTGCCGGTAGCTTCTTGTGAAATAGTGGTTATTTCCCGGTTTTCTCATGTTCTTCCATCACCAGTTACACTGGCTGCTATATATAGCATATCTTGTGCTGAGAAATTGTATTAAACCCCATAGCAACAATAACAACATAAACTCCCCCATACAATGAACAGCTATTCACAATGGCAACTTTTGTGGATCTTAGTGAAAATCTGTTATTGTCTTTTATATTGTGCACACCTGTTTAATGCAAAATGGTTTTTGGTCAACAAAGTTGTTTATAACAAACTTATCCCAAATATGACCATGTTTCATGGTCATCATTGATTTTGTTAGCTTTATTGGTCATGGACCAGAAAAGCTTATGGGATGGTCTGTTGTCTATTGCCTATTGTACATCATCTGTCCATCCTTAAGCACAGACTTGTTATCATTAGTCTTTGTAAATTATTTGAAAGGTTTCTATGAAAATTTATGAATTAATCCCATGATCAAATTGACCCTCAATAAAAATGATCACCTCAGACACCCATTATAGCTGCCACAGCAGTCATCTTGAAAATCATGTTACAGCTGTTCCTCTTAAATTGGTGCTCATATGAACATGTGCTTTTCACTAAGACTGAATCCTATGATGTCAGGGGTATTCCTAAATGAAAATTATGCAGATCTGAAATCTAATATCCAATATGGAAACCATGACTGCCATCTTTAAAATTGTGTTATTGCTACTCCTGAATGGATGGTCATGTCTGCATGGGGTTTTCACTGTAAGAGTCTAGTTGGTCATAAATGAAAATAATACCAGTCTGAATCCAGTAGGCTGCCACAGTGACCATCTTGAAAATCTTGTTATTTATTACTCCAATGTGGATAGCCATCCCTCAGCATGGTGTTTCCACTAAAAGCTTGTATGATTTCTAGCTGGTCCTTAATCAAAACGGTGCTGATATGAAATCTAATATGGCCACCATGGCAGCCATCTTAAAAATTATATCAACCTTTGAATAGATGGTCATATCAGCATGGAATTTTCAGCAAAATGCTTCATATTATTTCTAGCAAGTCCTAAATAAAAATAGTGGTAATGTTAAATCCAACATTGCCAGTATGGCAGCCATCTGTTACAAATCTTGTTATCACATCCCTACTCAAACAGAAAGTCCATTTCATGAGATGTTTTCGCTAGATATTTTCTTATAATGCCCAGTTGATCTTAAATGAAAAAAATGATCCCATAAATCTGACATGAGGTCACACAGAGGTCATCTTGAAATTCTTGTTATTGCTACTTCTCCAGACTGGATGGTTGTATCAACATGATATTGTCACTGAAAGACTCCTGGTAACATCTAGTTGTTCGTGTGTGAAAATAGTACTGGTCTGATGTCTAATATGTCTGCCATGGCTTCATTTTGAAAATCTTATTATTCCTGAATAGAAAGTCATATCTTGAAAATACTGTTATCTCTACACTTCCCTAATAGATAGTTATACCAAAATAAGGTTTCACTAATAGACATCTTATGATGTCCTAAATGAAATTATTGCCCGTCATACATCCAATATGACTGTCACACTAAATATCTTAAAGTCTTGTTGTTGCTCTGTAACTCCCCCTGAATTGATGATCATTATGACATGGAGTTTTCACCAAAAAAAAACCTTTTAGTGATGTCTACTTTGTCCTAAATTAAAATGATGCCTTAAGCTGACATCCAGTATGTGCATTACAGCAACTAATTTGAAAATCTTGTTATTTCAACACTTCACAGCTAAAAGAAAGAATTGACTTCCAAGAAATTCTTTTCACCCAGTAGAGCATCTGTCTCTTTAAGGGACTCTTGTTTATTGGGTGGAATGGTCCATATCTAAGCCATGTTTAGTGGTCATATCTGAGTGTTTCATGAGTGAAATGGTCCATGTATTACCATGTTTAGTGGTCATATCTGATTGTGTTTCATGAGTGAAATGGTCCATGTATTACCATGTTTAGTGGTCATATCTGATTGTGTTTCATGAGTGAAATGGTCCATGTATTACCATGTTTAGTGGTCATATCTGAGTGTTTCATGAGTGGAATGGTCCATGTCTAAGCCATGTTTAGTGGTCATATCTGAGTTTCATGAGTGAAATGGTCCATATATTACCATGTTTAGTGGTCATATCTGAGTGTTTCATGAGTGGAATGGTCCATGTCTAAGCCATGTTTAGTGGTCATATCTGAGTTTCATGAGTGAAATGGTCCATATATTACCATGTTTAGTGGTCATATCTGAGTGTTTCATGGCTGGAATGTTTTTCTATGATCATCTGTTTTATGGACAAAATGGTCCGTGTTTGACACCATTTCATGATTGTCTGTAAATGTCTTTGTTTTGTGGGTGGAGTGGTCCATCATTGTTTTTCCATGTTTGTTTATGATTGTCTCTGGAATGGTACATCATTACCATGTTATAAGGTTACTTGTGATTGTGCTTCAAGAGTGAAATGGTCTATCTTTTACCAATTGTTTCATGGTCATTTGTGATTGTTTTATGGGGGCAGTGGTCCACTTTTACCATTTTTCAGGGTCATCCATGATTACTTTTCTCATGGGTCACAAATGGTCAATTTTTACCACCTTTCATGTTCATCAGTGATTGTCAGTGTTTCATGGTGGAATGGTCCATGAGTAGTATCAAGAAATATTCATAGAAGCACTCAGATATTGTTATACAAAGCTAGATGTATCTTGGCATGTAATATCCTTGAACTCCTACATTTTTAGAGCTAGACATATTAAACTTTTGGACTTTGTGTCTCTCCTCTGGATGAGAGGATAGGGGTGATTTTTGCATAAATTAAAATAATTCCAGATTTGCATAAGATTTCATTAACAGGCAATTTATCTATAAGGCAGTATGTTCTATAGTTCCCATGGATAGTGTTATAATAAGAGAATACTATAATAATAATAATAATAATAATAATAATAATAATAATAATAATAATAATAATAATAATAATAAATAATAATAATAATATAATAATAAATAATAATAATTAACAATGATAATAATAATAAATAATAATAATAATAATATAATAATAATATAATAATAATATAATAATAATGATAATAATAATAATAATAATAATAATAATAATAATAATAATAATAATAATCTTCGAGGCCCTCTCTTAATGCAAAATGTGTACAGGATAACACAGTAACATGAAGCTATTTCCACTAGAGTATTCAGTAATTCTTAAAAGTGCTTAAAGTATATAGGCATTCACACAGGCACACACACACACACACACACACACACACACACACACACATCTGTCAATATATGCACATTTGAAGAGAAGGGAGTCTCAGAGACTTACTATCATCAGTTCCTTATTCAGCTTGGGTATTATGAAATTTTTGCTTATGACAGATCTTAAGTTTGGAGTACAATTCAGATTCATTTTCATTAAAGATTTTATTATGGTATATAGAAGTAGACTTTCTCAGTGCTTTATACAAAAATTTGGCTTTCTTCAGGAATATTATTTCACATGTTGGTAAAGTTTCTATATCATTCATTGTATCATAAACATTGTGTATATGTTGATTTAGTATTAAATGATAGGCTCTGGTTTGGAAATTGATAGGTGTTCCTATGTATGAAACAGAAGCATTACACCAGATTATGTTGTAGTAGACCAGTCATAGTTTAATATAACTATTAAAAGATGACCCTTTATTGATATGGTATGAATATCTTAATTTTTTAAGTAGCCAAAGATAAAGAGTTAATTTTGTAAAAAGTGGGTAGTATAACCAGGTTAAATGTTTATCAGATACACCAAAAATTGCATCCAAAGTCATCTTAAAGGTTAACATTGTCACCCAGAACATAAAATTTGTCACCATCATTTAGTGCTTTATCTTTTGCTGTGTCATTTGTTACAAGTACATATTATGGGAGTTGTTTCTGCATAAAAAATCGTGCAGTTTTCTTGGCACCACACTTAAGAGGTCTGTATAGAGCAATTGTAGGATATATCCATATTGATCAGATAGTGTTGTGTCATCAGCATAGAGATAGTGAAAGAAAAAAAAAATTGTTTTCAGGACAGTCATTTGCTAAAAGGATATCAGTGGCACAAGTTAGAGGACAGTACCTTGTGGTATGATTTTCTTACAGAAAACATCCATTTAAACTACTGTTTGCACTTTGTAACTTAAGTAAAGAGCAAACCAATTTAAGATGTCTTTACTACATTGATGGATTTTCAAGTTTTTTTTTTCAAGTAAAATGGTAATGTATGCAAGATTAAAGCCATATGAAAATCTTCTATCATAGTGCCAACCATTTCTCTTTCAGATACTTCAGCCATCAATCATTCTTAGTTATCACTGTATTTTCACAAGAATGACTGTGTTGAAGCCAAACTGAGTTTTATGATTTTAATTTTTCAGGTAGTTAAACATAAAAGAATTATGTACATTCTTATCTCAGAGTTGAAGTTTGGGAAGGCAAGGAAAAATAGAGATGGGATTGTAGTTTTTTACACCATTGAGACAAGCTTTATGCAGAGGAGTTACTTTCCTTGATAAATTCCAAGCTAAACATAAACCTAAGGAAATATATTTTTTTTTGGTGATGAATGTCATAAAAGACAATCAAAACATACATCCTAATGTCAATCTGTATTCATCTGGGTCATAATGTCTGTATTCATACAGGTCATAATGTCTGTATTCATACAGGTCATAATGTCTTTATTCATACAGGTCATAACATCTGTATTCATACAGGTCATAACATCTGTATTCATACAGGTCATAATGTCTGTATTCATACAGGTCATAACATCTGTATTCATACAGGTCATTATACATCTGTATTCATACAGGTCTTAATGTCTGTATTCATACAGGTCATAATGTCTTTATTCCTACAGGTCATAACATCTCTATTCATACAGGTCATAACATCTGTATTCATACAGGTCATAATGTCTGTATTCATACAGGTCATAATGTCTGTATTCATACAGGTCATATTGTCTGTATTCATACAGGTCATAACATCTGTATTCATACAGGTCATAATGTCTGTATTCATACAGGTCATAACATCTGTATTCATACAGGTCATAACATCTGTATTCATACAGGTCATAATGTCCATAATGTTGTATTCATACAGGTCATAAGATCTGTATTCATACAGGTCATAACATCTGTATTCATACAGGTCATAATGTATTTATTCATACAAGTCATAACATCTGTATTCATACAGGTCATAATGTCTGTATTCATACAGGTCATAATATCTATATTCATACAGGTCATAATGTCTGTATTCATACAGGTCATAACATCTGTATTCATACAGGTCATAATGTCTGTATTCATATAGGTCATAACATTTGTATTCATACAGGTCATAATGTCTGTATTCATACAGGTCATAATGTCTGTATTCATACAGGTCATAACATTTGTATTCATACAGGTCATAATGTCTGTATTCATACAGGTCATAATGTCTGTATTCATACAGGTCATAACATTTGTATTCATACAGGTCATAATGTCTGTATTCATACAGGTCATAATGTCTGTATTCATACAGGTCATAATATCTGTATTCATACAGGTCATAACATTTGTATTCATACAGGTCATAATGTCTGTATTCATACAGGTCATAACATCTGTATTCATACAGGTCATAATGTCTGTATTCATACAGGTCATAACATTTGTATTCATACAGGTCATAATGTCTGTATTCATACAGGTCATAATGTCTGTATTCATACAGGTCATAACATTTGTATTCATACAGGTCATAATGTCTGTATTCATACAGGTCATAATGTCTGTATTCATGCAGGTCATAACATTTGTATTCATACAGATCATAATGTCTGTATTCATACAGGTCATAATGTCTGTATTCATACAGGTCATAATGTCTGTATTCAAACAGGTCATAACATCTGTATTCATACAGGTCATAACATCTGTATTCATACAGGTCATAATGTCTGTATTCATACAGGTCATAATGTCTGTATTCATACAGGTCATATTGTCTGTATTCATATAGGTCATAATGTCTGTATTCATACAGGTCATAGATCTGTATTCATACAGGTCATAACATCTGTATTCATACAGGTCATAATGTCTGTATTCATACAGGTCATAATGTCTGTATTCATACAGGTCACAACATCTGTATTCATATAGGTCATAATGTCTGTATTCATACAGGTCATAACATCTGTATTCATACAGGTCATAACATCTGTATTCATACAGGTCATAATGTCCATAATGTTGTATTCATACAGGTCATAAGATCTGTATTTATACAGGTCATAACATCTGTATTCATACAGGTCATGATATCTGTATTCATACAGGTCATAATGTCTGTATTCATACAGGTTATAATGTCTGTATTCATACAGGTCATAAAATCTGTATTCATACAGGTCATAATGTCTGTATTCATACAGGTCATAACATTTGTATTCATACAGGTCATAACATTTGTATTCATACAGGTCATAATATCTGTATTCATACAGGTCATAATGTCCATAATGTATGTATTCATACAGGTCATAGATCTGTATTCATACAGGTCATAATGTCTGTATTCATATAGGTCATAACATCTGTATTCATACAGGTCATAATATCTGTATTCATACAGGTCATAACATCTGTATTCATACAGGTCATAATGTCTGTATTCATACAGGTCATAATATCTGTATTCATACAGGTCATAATGTCTGTATTCATACAGGTCATAACATCTGTATTCATACAGGTCATAACATCTGTATTCATACAGGTCATAATGTCTGTATTCATACAGGTTATAATGTCTGTATTCATACAGGTCATAACATCTTTATTCATACAGGTCATAACATCTGTATTCCTACAGGTCATATCATCTCTATTCATACAGATCAAAATGTCTTTATTCCTACAGGTCATAACAAGTCTATTCATACAGGACATAATGTCTGTATTCATACTGGTCATAACATCTGTATTCATACAGGTCATAATGTCTGTTTTCATAAAAGTCATAACATCTGTATTCATACAGGTCATAATGTCTGTATTCATACAGGTCATAACATCTGTATTCATACAGGTCATAATGTATTTATTCATACAGGTCATAACATGTATTCATACATGTCATAATGTCTGTATTCATACAGGTCATAACATCTGTATTCATACAGGTCATAATGTCTACATTCATACAGGTCATAACATCTGTATTCATACAGGTCATAATGTCTGTATTCATACAGGTCATAACATCTGTATTCATACAGGTCATAACAACTGTATTCATACAGGTCATAACATCTGTATTCATACAGGTCATAATGTCTTTATTCATAGTGTTCATAATGTCCTTATGCAAAGGCTGTCTGTCTGTATACATAAGGTCATAAAATGTTTGTATTCATTGTCTGCCCATCTTTGTAGCATCAATTTTTAATTATGTTTACTTTGAAGTCAATGCCTGTTGTTGACATTAGTAGATAATTATTGAACCTAATGTTCCCAACATCACCTAGAGCAAAGAATACCCCTTGGGATTAGGTCTTGTGAGGTTAAATGTCAAGGTTAGAAGGGAAATAATTAAAAAGCGGGAATGCCAATGGTTCAAAAATTTTAATTTTGTGGTACTTTTTGTTTGAATTAATAATTGTCAATAGACATTATACAGGATTTCACTGCATGAAATATGAATTTATGCAAGTAGGTCATTTATGGTCAAGGTCACAATACTAAATCAGTGAGGTTATTTATGGGTTATATACTTTAAGAGACAGAAATTGATTGGTTTAACTTGTGGCATTGGGTGATCTAATACCTTTTCTCAACAAATTTGAAACAACAGTATTTGTTAAACTATTTAGTTTAATCAAGATCATGCATGTCATAGCGGTCTGAATCATATACATTGACATGAACCTGTTTGAAAAGGAGGCATCATCTTTTTTATGAGGATTTTGTTTATTAGAGAATAAAAGAATATTAAAAATTGTAAACAAAAACACTTTGAAGATAGTTTATCAAGTAAGTGGAGATACATTATATTCAAGACATTTAGATTCTTGATCTAGCCAGTTTTGGGGGAAACAATAAGGCTTAGAGAATACCTGCACAGAGTCAGACTGGTATTGTAGCCATTTCACCACCATCCAATGAAAATCAGTGGTAATTGAAGGTCTTGGGGACCTCTGGAAGCCTCAGAGTTCCTTCCCAACCCACCCTTCAAGAAATTTTCCTGTATCCTTGTGAATCGTTCCAACTCTGTACCTAGATTCATTTCCAGAAAACAGAAGCAAATTTCATTTACAGTACATGTATTTCATTCTGTTATGCACATTGTAAAGTTGCCATTTTTATTAAAAATCAAATTGTACTTGAAGAGTTAATTAATGTTTTCAATAGGTTTATCATGTGTTTACCAAGAAATCTTAGTATTTTTATACAGTCTGCATTTTAATATGTATGCAGTCTTTTTTGGGAGTGGTTCTTTAATGCCTCACTTGGCATGCTTTTGTTTTATTGATTGAACCATAATTCCTTTGGGACAAACATGATACAATTGCCTACAAGAAGAATTTGTATTATCAAGACATGCTTTATTGGTCCCCAGTTCTGATCCATCATAGTAGATCAGAAATAATAAATTGATGTATGAGATATGGCTGATGTATCAATAACTTTTGCCAGTCCAACAAGTCTTGGTTGATTTCTCTTGGATGAATACTGGTTTATGATTAATACAGCAGACATAAAGATGCTTGGGCATTCCTCTATCTTATTATGAATTGATTGAGAACACTTGCCCACTGTCTGGATGATACATTTTACTGAATTACACATAACTTGTAAATGTCAATAATACAACCCCTCTGGAAGAATAAACAAAAATTGATCTTTTTTTTCTTTTAAGGAGTCTTTCTTCAGTCCTCATCTTTACTGATACAGCATATGCAAAATCTACTTAAAAATTTCAAACCAGAATTTCAGGATTTTCTGTATTATTTATAATAAAACTGATCAGTAACCTAATAATGGCTGTTGTTCTTTTGATTAATTAAACAAATTATTTTTACTCTTTAAATTATTTACACTATTGATTAGACAGTTGTTAAATCAGTGATCACGTTAAGGTAGTCTTATTTCACAGGCTAAGTTCACTGTTGTATAAATGACACAGGACTTCCATTGCAGTAATTGAAGGGTCTTGCTTCTCAGTTAGCTGGAGAGTTTTGTTTCTTATCTTGTTTTATGAAATGGAGACTTTTATCATTAGTTATGGATTGGAATAAATATGCAAAGTTGAAGAAATCAAACGTAAAAATCATTACAGTACCTGGCAATTCATAACCATTCAGGTCGTTTTTCAAGTTTCAATACCTAATCAAAATGTACCATATATACCATTTATTGGACAAGTCCATCAGCAGATTGCTCTGACCCAGATCTGCCAGCAAATAATTCACCATTAGATATGGGTCTGTGCAATTTATTGGAAGATATCAGCAGAATAAACAACAGATACCCCAATATGCATGCATATTATGGTATGGCCAATCAGGATGTGTGTTGTTTGTAGTTTGAATTGACATGTAAGTGAGCATTAACAGTATGATTGTATTGTGAAAGATGGGGTTAATCATTGTTCTTTAACAGCTTAGGAAATCTATAATGAAGTTATACAGTCATTTAATATCTGATTTATGGATTTTCTTATGTACAGCATTACACCAGTTTAACTCCTAGTTTTTTTATTGGGATTGTATATGTGGTTTGTTTTTTTAAATTATTGTTTTTTTTTTCTCAAATCACAAAAGGTAATTTACAATTTGTAAGCAATAAAGATTTAATCCTAGATTCATTGAATTGGATCTGTACAAAGTGTACTTTTTTGTTAATTTATATGCCTACCAGTTTGTTGACCTTGTTTGTCATGTTTATATTAGCTTTTGGCAACATTTGTCATTTCACCCTTCAGTTTGCTTTTAGCAGTGGACAGAAATTATAGGATCTACTTGGATTACAAAAAATTCATATAATCAGGTTCCAATACTGTGAGATGCCCTGAAGTAGAGTGGTGGATATTATGCTAATTGTTACAAAGTTGTCAAATGCATTTTACATCCTGGGACTTGGAATTGTATCACAAGAACCAGAACATTTTTGTTTTCTTTTCTTTTCTTTTTACAGCCGCTTTTGTGTGCAAGTTAGTATGGTAGTACGATGGCTCTAAAGGGATATAACTTGCTATCAGAAGTGGATGGTAATTTATTTGAGGCATAACATTATTGTGTCCCTTTAATCATGACCTGACCTGATAGTAAATTTATAATGATAATGCGCCAAAACCTAATCTTACTAAAGGGTGTAAGATATAATCATATAGCACCATTTAATTGGTTTTAAAATTGTATAGTTTGATGGGGCTTTTGACTTGGACACCATTAATATCAACAACAAATAGCCACTATCAGGTACCACTTTAATATCATAATTATAACCCCATATCCAAGGATTTTCCACTTATCAATTGGCTACAAAGGCCTGCTGCTGTAATTGGATGACTTCTCTGATCTGAGATGACAGTTCTGTCCAATAAGGACACCTAATTAGCTGTCACAGAGTTGTTCCTCCAATAAAAAGAATTAGTGATTAACACAGTACATTTAAGCAAGTAGTGAAAAATGCCATAAAAATTTAACACAAGATTTATGGTAACAAGGTTCGAAATTGGGCATGTTATACATGTGTATAGCCAAACTGTGTTAGTGACATCATTGGAAAAACTCTTGTATGAATTTCTAATTATACCTGTAAAATAAATAAGTTGTGAAACATATATAGCTGATTGATCAGACCGGTGAGTGGTTTATCAAATTAAATCTGTATTGATAAGATGCTCTCAACTGAGAGGTCAGTTGGATCTGTTAAGATACTGTTAATACTTTGACCATAAATCATACTTTGTTTAAATCCACTCAAACCAGTACTTCAAAAATTATATGAATATCAGTAATGATGATCACACTGTCAAATAAGAATATCGCCTTTATTCTAAATTGGATTGGTCTTTTTTTATGTAATTTGAAAAGCAAATGCAATTACCTTGGCATTAGAAATACTAATGAGATCTGCAGCAGATTTAATAATACTTGTGAGAATGGTGACATGTCAAGCTTTTCAAGACTGATATGTCATACACTAGTGTGTGTTCCTCAAAGACCAATTAAGAATTAAACTATTTTATCCTCCTCAAAGTCAAACAACAAACCTAAATGTCTTGAAGCTCATTTCTTTTGGAGTCAGCTAACAAAATGGAGACTTTTTGCTAGACTGTAAATGCTACGTCTACAGCGGAAAGAAATACTCAGGAGATCAGTCAGTTTAAGAAGCTGATTCTTTGATGCAGAAGATATTTGTTGTAGACATCTTTGAAAGAAGCGATGCTGATATCAGATTTAGGCCTGATGATTGTAGGGGTGTGAGGATTAACGTCAGCTAAGCAGACAAACTACAACATGATTGATCACATGAATTGCTGATCAGTGTTTGACTTGTACATTTTGGATATGCACTGACTGTAGACAGAATTACCCAAGAAAATGATATGCAAATTGGTATTGCAGGGAAATTGATAGATTCTGGCTTATTCCAAGCGGAAGCTGTAAATGATTTTAAAGCTGGCTGCTGTATGTAAAGTTAGGCTAAGTAACAGATAATGAAATTGTAGTAGCCTGAATAGAGGGGGGGATAGAGTATTTTGTTTCCTCGGGGGATTCTGTAATTAAATGATACATAGAAACAAGTCCTCCAGACTTTGTAATGATTTAATATAATAACACTATACCATGTTTGTTCCAGGGGACCATTTATTAATCACAGAGACTCAGATTCAGAACTTGAGATAGATTGATATAACAGTACAAAAACACTTATTTCTTAATAGACTAACAATAGATGGAGGTAAGTAACATTTAAAAAGTGGTAATGAATTTGACAAAGTTACAGTACTTAGTGTGTTTAAATGCACTGTTCTCAGCTGGTTTAATTCCTAGGTCTTCACTTTAACTCTTCTTGTTTTCTTATGTCAGCATTATAGACTACACTTATTGATAAAATCTTTTCCACCTACATCCATGCATGAAACTTAATTGGGTGTACATTATCCTGAGAACAATGAATGTTGTTAGAATAAGACATGAACCAGCTTGTCATTCCCATGATCAACACATCCTGTAAATTGAGACCTTGACCCAGGCTTCCAAAGGTTGAGTTAGCATTTCACAGAATGAGTTGTCTTAGCTTTGTGATGATTGGTTTAAATTATGAAGCATCTCTATCATGGGACTTAGGAAAAGCAAATAAAGCAACTGACCAAAATCTTATTGAAACTTTTCTAGACTAACCATGGTGAAATGGTTAAGAATGGGTTCATATTGATTTATCCTGAGTAAAAAAAAATCCAGTAGAGGGGTTTAGCAATTGAAAAACTTTTAACAAAAGTACTGTGACTGCAACCTTGACTCCAAGGTCACAGAGGCAAAGAAGCATGTCAAGCAATAAATTGTCTTGTTTTGTACTCACTAATAAAAATTGTGATGATAATATATTAAAGGGTTATGAAATATATATATATATATATATATATATATATATATATATATATATATATATATATATATATATATATATATATATATATATATATATATAGATGGATAAATATTAATCTATTTTTTTAAACACAAATGTTGTGTTGACCTTAAATTAAAATAGGGTAAATGAGCACTCCATAGAATGGTCTTTTTTTCATAATATTCATGCCAATTATGATGAGATTCTATCAAGGGGTTTAAAAAATGATGCAGTTAAAGAAACTTGAACCAAAACTGATGAAGAAAACTCTGAAAAATGACTGTTCTTTATTGCATCTCATTAGATTTGGGATCTATCTTAAATGTGATCATAAAAAAATTAAAGTCAACATATTTGTGTACGATTGTATTGTGTCATAGTTTTATTATCTGAAGTGTTTTTGCTATTCTCCACAAATTTCTTCTTTTTCTCCTTTAAATGTTGTCATCACACAAGTTTTGTGGTAATGTATCTAAATTACTTCATATAATGTTTGCAGAATATCTTCCTTGACTAAATTTGATTCCCTAGGAGATAATGATTAAAGGCAGTTAAGCCTCATCCATTTTTAACATTGCCCCACCCTTCCTCTCCTGAGAGTTACATGATGGATAGAGGTCACCAAGAGAGCAACCTGTAAGGAGTGTCCCCAAAGAATATATAAGCTTGCACCTGTGTAAGAAAAAAAATGCAGTGAATTTGATCATCTCACAGTATGACATTCCTTGAGATCAGCTTCTCACAGAACAAGAAATACAGGAGTATTTTATTCTTCTTTGTGATATTTTGAACAAAGGGTCTCTACCATGTTTTTATAACACTGGTAAGAGGATCATATGAGTGAATCAGTTAATGGAATGCAATTAACATGATTTCAAGTCATGATTGTGTGCATATTCCATACAATTAGCGACATAATAACTTAATGTATTTCCATGTAATTATTGTATTTTGCACATCCCTACCCCCTTTTAACCCCTCAATCTTTGAAAAAAAATATTGTGGCTGTGTATTTTGCCAATCCTCTGATTCAGGCAATATCAAGCTATGAATCTAGTCAGTTTACAAATGTATATAGTGATTATCTGCATATTTTCTTCATGTACAACTTTTTTATTTCATTTTATAACACAGCAACATATTAAGATAAAAGTGTGCAAAGAGAACCACCTTGGCCAAGGACACACAACAGTGCTATTGCCAATCTTTGCTGATTGGTTGGAATCAAACTAGCAACATTCTGGTTATGAGTCCAACACCATAACAAATGATCCACCATGGTTCCCACCATGAAATTGCAAGGGTTGGCAGCTGTAACTTACCTCTCAAGGTGAATTTATCCCACTACAAAAATGCTATAAGTGTGTTACAGCCATCATTTTAATATCAATAGTACCAGTGGCCTGATGCTATTTACCATCCTGGTATCTTTTATGTAAAAAATTCAGTTATATGTACATCATTCCATATTGATTATATTCACTATTGATCATAAAAAATACAGTGGATATCAGTCACTGAGTACCAAGTGGCTTTTTACACTGGGTAGTAATCATACATGAGCAATAATTATTATCAATATAAATATTATGACTCCTACTTTTTATAATGAATTCCCCATATCACAGATTTAGAATAGGCAAAATGTGAACATTGAGTGAGCCAATCAATCAGCAAAGTTTGACATTGTTCTTTCTCTCTACATTTCAATTTATTAGGTTACAAATGCATCATTAAGTCTGCTTCCCTTATCTTCATTATATAAAGTACATCTGGTTTCAAAGGGGATGAAAATGTATTAACAATAAAATGGTAACAAGATAAGTTATGATGTTAAGGCACATTTGTTTAGGAAATTTTCATTGTGAACATGCTAGTAGATATTCTGTTTAGTATTTATGATATCAATCAACTCCTATGTCTTGTACAACTGATTTATTCTACATTGTGCTTGCCAACATGATAAACACTGTTTGAAATATGATTTTAATAGCAGCAATAAGTTACCCATCTCTTTTGCATAGCTTTTACTCTATCACGTTGAAAAACCTAAGTATTGCTTTTTAAATTTCTTTTCATATGACTGATGGTTTGAACTCGATCTCAGTCAAGCTTCAGTTTCATGATGTCTAGACCTTATTTCATCTCACAAGATTTTCTCAGATCTCTCATATTTTGTCAACTTTGACATATATTAGTGACTAGATATAACTGACATACTGGGTAGATTTTGTTTCTTTTGCCATCCAGGGAATACTTGAGAGGCTTAAAACATGCAGTATAATCAGGTATTATCATCAAAACCAAATGTTTGTTCAGTTTTTGGACAAATATAAAATATTTAATTACATGCAGTCTTCCTGTTAAGCTGAACTGTGTTGACTTGTAACTGTAGATCTTTGCAAATGAAAAACTGGAAAATTTTGTTGTCTTTGATTCCTGATTCATGGTAAAAATTATATAAAAATTAACTGTAACATCCTTTGCTATCTTTTGATTGTTTGTGTGAACATCTTTGTCATTTGTAGACAATTAAGGTATGGCTAATTTTTATTTCTTACCCATAGATTGCGAATTGCCAGACAGTTTACAAAGTTGCTGTCTTTCCATTGTGCCCTTCATTGTAACCCTTAAGGCACTATCATTTGAAGAGAGGCTGTAACCGTATGCTGAACATGTATTCCTATACATCATTCAATTTGTCCTTGAAAATTTGTACTTTTTTACTTTTATCAAGAGCTAAGCAACAGTTCAGAGTTGTAAATTGAAAAAGAAAGAGCAGATGAATCATTAGAGGGCTGTTTGCCCTTCCTGCATTTTACTAATTGCATAAGTTTGAAAAAAAAAAAACAAATGCAAAGAGTTAATTTGAAACACATTGGGAATAAGACATGGCAAATGTAACAATAAATTCTTTGCTGATACATAGCATGCTCGTGTTGGAAGAACATATTGATATCACGAGTAACATTGATAGAAATCAGCTCTATTTGCGCTGGCTTTTATGGATTTTATGTTAAATTAGTATTCAGTTGCAGAAGCTGCTCTTAGAGAGTTATTTTTTTAAAAAAACTTGTCATGACTTCATTCTTAGATTTACAGAGATATTTCTCTAGTCAATTTGTTTTGAAGGACATTAACATTGATTACTTTTCATGTGTATGTTAAGCTGTCATTCATTATTATGCCCATACAGTGCAGTTTATGTGTATGGGTCAAGCTGTCAGTATCTGTCCAAGCAATACCATTTATTTTGTATTGGTCAAGTTTTCAGTATCTGAACAAGCAATACAGTTCATGTGTATTCACATGTGGGAGGTTGCTGGTTCAAATCCCTGCCACGTCATACAAAAGATTTATTTAAATGTTACCAACAGCTGCCTCAGTCAGCACTAAGCATTAAAAGTGGCAAGTGTTAAGACTGGTTGGCCTGGTGTCAGGATAATTTGACTGGGTGGGACATAATGCTATACGTATTACAATACATGGACATTACAATAGAGTGCAACGCTGCAGAAATCTTAGTCTTATAACTGAAATTTTTTTAAAAGCTTTGTTAAAAATCTAAATCACACACACACACACACTTTTGTAACGGTCAAGATGTCAGTATCTGTCTACGCAGTCCATATGTATTAGTCAAGCTGTCATTATCTGTCCAAGCAGTCCATGTGTATTGGTCAAGCTATCATTATCTGTCCAAGCAGTCCATGTGTATTGATTAAGATGTCATTATCTGTCCAAGCAATCCATGTGTATTGATTAGGCTGTCATTATCTGTCCAAACAATCCATGTGTATTGGTTAAGCTGTCATTATCTATCCAAGCAGTCCATGTGTATTGGTTAAGATGTCATTATCTGTCCAAGCAGTCCATGTGTATTGGTTAAGATATCATTATCTGTCCAAGCAGTTCATGTGTATTGGTTAAGCTGTCATTATCTATCCAAACAATCCATGTGTATTGGTCAAGCTATCATTATTTGTCCAAGCAGTTCATGTGTATTGGTTAAGATGTCATTATCTATCCAAGCAGTTCATATGTATTGGTCAAGCTGTCATTATCTGTCCAAGCAGTTCGAGTGTATTGGTCAAGCTGTCATTATCTATCCAAGCAGTTCATATGTATTGGTCAAGCTGTCATTATCTGTCCAAGCAGTCCATGTGTATTGATTAAGATGTCATTATCTGTCCAAGCAATCAATGTGTATTAATCAGGCTGTCATTATCTATCCAAACAATCCATGTATATTGGTTAAGAAGTCATTATCTGTCCAAGCAGTCCATGTGTATTGGTTAAGATGTCATTATCTGTCCAAGCAATCAATGTGTATTAATCAGGCTGTCATTATCTATCCAAACAATCCATGTATATTGGTTAAGAAGTCATTATCTGTCCAAGCAGTCCATGTGTATTGGTCAAGCTGTCATTATCTATCCAAGCAGTTCATATGTATTGGTCAAGCTGTCATTATCTGTCCAAGCAGTCCATGTGTATTGATTAAGATGTCATTATCTGTCCAAGCAATCAATGTGTATTGGTTAAGAAGTCATTATCTGTCCAAGCAGTCCATGTGTATTGATTAAGATGTCATTATCTGTCCAAGCAATCAATGTGTATTAATCAGGCTGTCATTATCTATCCAAACAATCCATGTATATTGGTTAAGAAGTCATTATCTGTCCAAGCAGTCCATGTGTATTGGTGAAGCTGTCATTATCTGTCCAAGCAGTCCATGTGTATTGGTTAAGCTGTCATTATCTGTCCAAGCAGTCCATGTGTATTGGTTAAGCTGTCATTATCTGTCCAAGCAGTCCATGTGTATTGGTCAAGCTGTCATTATCTGTCCAAGCAGTCCATGTGTATATGTCAGGTTTTCAGTATCTATCCAAGCAGTACTGGCAATGAGTTTGTGTGTATTGGTAATTTTCTTCTAATTTCAATATATATTTCAGTGATATAGACATATGAGTATAGATAAAGACAAATTTTATTTCAAGACAGAATTGCATTTGAGAATGGTGATTGTATTAGTCTAAATTTCATTTCAGTGGAATAGCTAAGCTAAATTGTAGTTGTTTGCCAGACAGAAGGAGGGAAGTTTTTTCTTTAAATTCGACATTTAGACATCTGCAGTTTCATTTTGATACAACTATCAAAGTGATCAAACATTTCATACTGAAGTACAAATAAATAAATTCTTGCTTTATTTCTTTCTTTAGAAGTTTGTATACTTGGAAATTATATAAGATGTTAAGCCCTTATATAAAAAGAATCTATGGTTCTTGTCAATTTTAAACATCTGCTACAGCCTAGGGTATTAGCTTTTTTACTTGCAGAGACTGAGATTGGTTGTTAACAGGAAAGAGCAAAGCTAGATTGGGTTCATTGATTTTTGTAGTATAATCTTAGCAGCACAGTCTGATTTCAGTGACCATTTTAAAGGAAATTTATGTATTTCTCTCTCAGTCAAAGAGTTAAGAATCCCAACAACAGACTTTTCATCATTAGTGCATGACTCACTGAATTTAAAATGGGTTACTTGGATGATTAGTCAAGGGATTGACAAGTAGATTGCAAGAATGCTAGATATAACAGAAAATTTCATGGTGTTGAGAATTCTGGAAGATATTTAAAGCTGTACCAGAATCAACATTTTGTTTTAATGGATTGATTTTTCAGTTTCAAGCTACTGCCAATGTCAAGACCAAGTGTATGACTTCATAATAAGGTGACATGTGCCAGAGTAATTACAGTGCTGTGTTGATATAATGCCAGAGGAAACCTTGCTGAGGATGATTAACCTTTCTTTTAAAAGAATAGAAACCCAGTCCAGTGATATTGTTTAAAGAAATAATTATGAAAATTCAAGGGAGATCACTACAGAGATATTTTGTGTGTGAAAAGAACTTAATTTGTATTACATGTTTTTTGTTTTATCTCAGGCTTAAAATGAATATACATTGAAAATAATTACACGGAAAAGATCCGTACATTTATATTAAAAGATGATAATGGTTTGGTTACAACTTTTGAAGGTTGATAATAAATATCTCATTTTGACGAATAAATTAAATTGAATCACACCTTAGTTTATTCAGTTGAAAACATTAGTGAACCTCAGAATCTTGAATCTCCAATGGACAGGGTGAATTACATGGGAACCTCAAATGAACAGAGAGAATCATCGGGGAACTTCAAAACCTTAAACTTCACATTGTATGAATCATGTCAAATATAATCAGTTGTTTAAGACTATGAAATTTTGTACTTACTGACTTATGGTGTTTAAACACCAGTTTGTGCGATTTGAGTTGTCTAACCAATAATGTTTGAGGCTACAGAATTTTCCTTATTTTTCATGAGATGTTATGAACTTTTCTGAAGATTTTACAGTTTTAAATCATGTTTGATTCTTTATGATCTGTGTTGATCCTTGACACTGGAATCCTGGGAACATTCGTTATTAGCCTGCATGTATGTCAGAAAAGGCAACATAAGGACCATCTTTTTCAATTTTGCCAGATTCTTCAATTTTACACTATGAGTTTTAACAATTCTTATAACCCAGTGGAATCATATTTGTACAATCGACATGATCGGGCTTTGCTCCGTCTGTGTGCACTACTTTGGATACTTAAAGTAAATGAGGATTTAATGAAACAAAAGGACCACATTCCTGAGTCGTGTACACCACCACCTGAATCAGCTCCAGTAGAGACAGATGGGGTAAATGTTAGTCTCTAGTTTATCATGACGTTACGAGGCTCAAATTAGGTGTGTGGGGGTTGTACTTTGATCCCACAGAAGTACAAGCAAGGCATAGCAGTAATTTTGCCACTGCTGGCAGTAGCTTTAGATGTTAATGAAGCTTTTAATAGAACTTTTCATTTGCATATATTTCCTAAACCTAATGATAGATTCTCATCATACTTGGCATAAATCGATGTAAACCTTGAGATAGTTTATTTTGTAAAATATGCACTATACCATTTGAACTTGGGATCAAGGATATAGTCATAGAATATTTGTTAAGTTTTAATTAGTTTTTTTAACTGCTCATTTTTCCTGAGCCTCCTGATAAATATTTTTCGTACTTCGGATGAATTATTCTGAAGCGGAGACAATTTCAGAGATGCCATCCATTCCATATTTTGCTGAATTTTTTCTTTATAGTTTCTGTAAATTCCACATTTCCAAAAAAAAGCAACTGATGAAATTCCAAGAATCAAAAATGTATGGGATCAAGTATATTCTGTATGAATATGAGGAGGCACTGTAGTGACTGGGACAAGGACTGTTGTTTCTCAATGTTAAATATCACAAAAACCAGTTGATTAGACTGTTAATCAGTGAAAATGGTATAAGAGATGAAGAGATAAGAAAAATGGTGACATTTTCTTATAGAAAAACTAGTGTTTGTAGTTATTATATTGACCAAAATGTTCAAGATATTGAATGGTCTGAAATTTAAGGAATGTATACACCATTTATTCTCATTGGACCTTTTTAGTTGTACTCGTCATATACAAGAAGAGCTTATCATAAATATTGTCTGCAATCTGTAATGTCTGTGAGTCTATGTCAGCAAATCTTGGCTGTACATTTTCCGAGGTTTCTTAGGAAACCTTGGACAGATGTTCCTAGGAAAAACCTTGGAGTATTGTTTACAGACTGTCCGAGGTGACAGTGTAACAGACAAAAACTTTTGATAAAAGTCCAAGGTTTTTATACTCAGATGTTCGAGGTTTCCTCAGACATAATCCAAGGTTTCCTTTCCTTGGACATCATCCAAGGTGTCCTAGGACATACTGTTCAAGGTGTCCTAGGACATAGTCTGAGGTGTCCTAGGACATCATCCAAGGTGGCCTAGGACATCCAGTCCAAGGTATCCTAGGACATACTGTCCAAGTTGTCCTAGGACATACCGGCCAAAGTATTCTAGGACATACCATCGTAGGTGCCCTTAGGACATCGTCCGAGGTTTCCTAGGACACCTCTGGCAAACAATACATCAGATCAACAATTTATAATGAAGCAAATTATCATTGCATTAATATATTTTTAATTTTGTTCATCACAAATGAAATTTTCAAACATATCCAGAATGCTCATCATGTTCCTTTAGTGCCAAATTTTACATTTCAGTTTGAAATAATCATTTCCATACATACTAACCCCAGAAATGTATAAGTATTTATTGCTATTAGAAGTTGCAGAACAGCGTGATTTGGGCATACAAAGTTTAAGCCATATATTACAGTCCAGAATTACAGTATGTATGAAACATATTTTCACTACTTTGATGGTTCTGCAGCTGGTCAAAATCCATTTGGATTAGAACCAGAATGCAAATGCACCATATACTGAAAAATTATTCATTCACTTGAATTAGTGCACTTCTGTAACTCTTACTGAATAATTGTGAACTTGAATTTTGTAATGATCATGGTCAGGTGCTCAGAGTGCTATATTTTATGACTCTCATATTCTTCTTTTTCTTTTATATTAAAAAAATTATACAGATGTTGTAATTATATGACATCCAAGGCAAGAAATATGGGAGTTAATAATAATAATAATAATAATAATAATAATAATAATAATAATAATAATAATAATTTATTTAGAGAAGGTAACTCAGTTACAGAGCTAATCTATGATGAGGCCTTTTGTCTGTTATGTACAATATATACAGTACATGTATATACAACATGTGAAGAATATGGCTTGATGCTAAATAATTGATTTTAAAAATCAATTATCAAGCCTAGAACATATGCACAGGCATCTATAAACACATAAACATATAAAATATTATCCTGCATTGAAAAATTCAACTGTGAAAAAGACTGACCTATTAAATACTGCTAAGCCTGACAAAGCCACACAAAACCTGACAAAACCACACAAAGCCTGACAAAACCACACAAAGCCTGACAAAGACCCACAAAGCCAGATTTAAAAAGTGTATTGATATTGGTAATTATATTGATGAATCGATTAACTTAGCTGATATGCAGATTTTCAAAATCAAATAATCACAAAATAATAATAGACTCACAAAATCATATGTGAAATATTTATTACTTTATTAATTGTTCCTTTAACTTAATATGGAAAGAAAGTGCAATTTTTCAGTATATCCTAATCACGCAAAGCCAAAGTCATACAAAGCCTGACTGAGTCTTACAAGTCAAACTAGTCAGGTGTATTTATATTATAAATTATATTTACGAATAAAGTAACCAGACTGAAATATTAATTTTCAGCATCATTATGCCAAATTATATAACCGAATAAAATTTGGTGTCAAAGTTCAAATTCGAATATTAGCAAAATCATACGTAAAATGTTTATTATTTGATAAACTATTCATCTGCATGATTATCAAAAAAAAATGCAATATTTAAATATGTCCTGATTATACAAAATCTGATATAGTCATACAAATCCTAAAAAAGCCACACAAAACGTGACAGAGTCGTGCAAAGACATATCAGACAAATGTATATTGTAAATTATATTGACTTATAAATAACCATACAGAAGAACTATCTTCAATACAATAATAAATACTGATAAAGTCTGAACAAAGCGATATTTGCAATGTTTGTTTTTTTTATGAACTGTTCATTTAACGGATTATTGAAACACAGGTTGACAAATTCAACAAAGCTTTTGATGTTTATTAAGAAAGGCGTACAAAGTCATACCAAGTGGTAATAAAAATATTTACTATTGTACTATGGTGTTTTTGCAGCATAAATTGTAGGGAAAAAATGTTGGATTTACTATGCACCCCATAATCAATGACTGGTTACTGGGAGACAAATTCCAAATTCACTGCATCTCAAAAAAGGCATACAGAACATGACAGTCTTTGCTGGTATGTTTATTATTTTAAATGTCTAAATAAGAAAATTCAACCTCCATTTGGGAAGATATTTGTATAAACTTACACTAAACTAACCATAATTAAAATTTTTTGGAATGTTACAATAATGTACAAAATAATGATAAGAAGAAAATGTTTGAGAAAATACATGATTAATATTTAATATAATTCACAATAGCTATATATGACTTTGTGCATCTTTGTGGTGTTTAGTAGGACCGATACATCATGGGGACAAAAGTTATTGGAGGCGACACTGACCCCTCCCCCAGTCAGAGAAAAAAACGCGATAATAATTAACATTTGCATATATGGGTTTTGGTATAATAAGCATTTTACTAATATTTTCATTTATCAATTTATGATAAGTGAATTTCTAAGCAAACTTGAAACTGAAAGCTATTTAAATTAAACATAGATTTAAAAATGAAAACTGCTTCTAACTGCAATTCTGGTAAGTGTTATGTAGAATGGATTTGTCAACAAAATTCAAATTTCATTACTAAATTTCAACGGAATTGAGGCAAGCTCTTTTTTTGAAACTCTTAAAACTTACATTACATCTGTTAAAAAAGAACAAATACTATATGTTGTGAAATACTATTTAAATGACCCCTCTTTCATATATGCCAACAAGGTATGGAATTGATAAGAAAAACTGTAGATACTTAATTTAATATGTAAGAATAAGACAGAGAAATAAAAAAAACATTTTTTTTTACAATAGTGATTTAGTGATCATCAACATAAACAAATTTGGAGGGAAATCCTGAAATTATAATTATGAAAACGAAATGCATATCTAGTTATTCATTCATACTAATATTAGTACCTCGACATTGTAGCTCGTTACTAAAATCCAGTGAAATAGGCTGAAGTACACACAAATAAAGTCAGATTAAGTTATTTATTTCAATTATCCAATGACTATAACGAATTTTTTAATGATTATAAAAAAATAAATGCAAATATTGTGATATTAGCTGTAAATTGGACTCTGTGTAAAATGAACAATCTGAATTCAAAATTTCTTAAAAACTTTTTCTCATATTATGAAATATTTATTATTTAAAAATGTCTGCATCTGATTAACTGTCAATCAGTAATGGTTATTTTATCCACCCAGGCACACAGTGTCATAAAATGGCATAATAAAAATGTGTTTTTCAAAGTCAAAAAGGTTGTTGATCATTACGTCAAATTCAAATCAAATTCAAATTCAAATTCGTGTCAAACTTTTTCCTAGTCCTTGTCGCCTGGCACCTTGTTCTTTTGTTTGGTTTCTTTTCCAGTTCTGGGGCTTTCAACACAGTGTACATACTGTCTGAGGACGTCACAGTGGTTGTTAATTTAATCTGGGATTTCTTCAAAGATATCATGAATATATTGTCTTTTTCTTCCTGAAATTTTGAATTACATGATAATTTACTTATTTTACATCAGGAAAATTTTGTGATGAGGATATAGTTGCCTGTGCCGTACAGAGATCGGTGAAGGTACATGAGGTGGACCTTGATCAGTTCATATAGTTTTTCAGTTTGGTTGATTTATTCATCAATATTATATTGCAATATAAATACACCTTCCTAATATGACTTTATCTGGCTTTGTGTACCTTTGTTATGTGGTTTGAATTTAGCAAAAACTATATACAAATTGACAACTCGTTATAACATATATTGGAAAATTGAATTTTGTTTAGATAATCATTTGAAGAAAAAAAAAACAAAACAATTTATAAAATAATAACAAACATTTCCAACATGATTGTGTCATACTTTATCAATACTTTATCATTGTTCGAAATTTGAACTTTGTCTCCAGTTTTCGGTCATTTAAATTTGCATAAATATGTCTTTCAGTTAAGTTAATTGACAATTGATTAATCACTATCATAATAGTATAAATACACTTTTTTAATCTGACTTTGCATGGCTTGGTGGGGCTTTGTCAGGCTTATCAGTATTTAATAGGACCCTGAAAATGATACAAAATTACAGAAAAGCATCCATTTGAGACGCTAAATAAGAAAAGAATAAATGCTAGGAGCCTGCCTTATGTCACTGTTGTACTGCAGACTTGATTTTTGATTAATGTACAAACCATGATGTTGTTGTGGTGTCTTGAATTAGTTCTTGTTCCATAAAAATGTTTATCATGGTATAATTACTCTTGTTTTACAGTGAATTCTAACACACCTAGAATATTTTGATAATATACACAATAATACCACTCAGGATATTGAAGGATGATTCCACTTAAGGGCAAAAGACTATCTTTGATTGACATGGGTATCTGGCAACAATATCAACAATTCCCACCAGTGATCTATAGTTGTCCCTTCTAAAAGTTAATCAATTTGGAGTTATATAACTTTGAAATCATCCTGGTTCAATTCCTTGTCACATTTAGCATGTTAGCCATTACAGTAAAGCTCCTTATAGCACAAAAAGCAAAATGCTAGTCCAGTCGTTCAGTTTTCATATATACTGACCAACTACATTCCCATAGGTTCCCATAGACTTTCATTCAAGCTATTCTCACTGCTGCACAATTTTCAATGGTTATTCAAATTTGTATCCTGCTTGAAAAATTGAATTGCCATGCTAAGCAAGCATGCTCATTCCCATCAGTTTCCCTTATGCGACAATTTATTGGGCAAGTAGAAAATTTTGACCAATCAGAAAGCTCTTTACAGCAATCATCTGTTAAAAAACAAAATGGAACAAATACTTACTAGACAGCTGAATAAGACCAGATAGAGCATTATTGCATTAAAAACATTTAGGAGTCGATATTATAAAAAGGGACCATATTGAGGAAAATCAGATTCAGGTTAAGAGAAAGCGAAATTCTGATTTAAAACAAAACAAAAAAATTTGTTTGAGGGCAGTTAAATCCAATTGAAATTAAACAAATACAACAATCGTGAAAAAGAAATAACAAGGAAATATGTGGAAAGAAGTTCTTGTTAAATGTATATGCTTATGTACCACTGTGTTGAAAGCCCCAGAACTGGCAAAGAAACCAGAATTTTTGACAAACTCCAATGCTTATTTCTTGTATTGGAACCTTAATAACAGTAGTTTACAGTCATGAAACAGGTTTACAAGATTTCTATTAACAACCCAGTCAGTGACTTTTATGACATGATCAAACTTTGCTTTTATTGTTCTAAACATGTACAACTGGATTTTTATTACTTTAATGTAAAAGGATCTTTCCACATGTTTGCATAAGAAATTTTCTTTACCTCATGATCTCACAAATAATCAACTAGTTCAGGGTTTTTCTCTTTGGTAAATATTAATTTAGTTTGTATTTAATAGAGCCCTCTGGTGGGATCATCTCCTCAGCATAACAGTGAATGGCATGCTTTACTTGACTAAGTTTACTGCTGATAAATTGCAATGTCGATTGTTTAAATGATTATTTTGCTGAATAAGCTGACATCACTGTCACTATTAACCAAACTAAAGTGTTTTAATTTTTTGGTCAAATTGTCAAGCCACATTCATATATATATACAGTATTCTGATAGACTGTCTTGGATCTACTTTATTAGAGTCAGTTTTATGTAAATATGCCTGGTTATAGCTCCTGCTGTATTAGGACACTATGCAATCATTATTTTAAGTTTAATTTTGAGAAAAAAATGATATTAATGTGGAGTACTGATGTAATTTCTACACTTTTTATTAAGTTTAATTAATGAAACTGGATACTTGCAAGTTTTACAAAATTTTTTTTGGGAAACTTTATGCTTGAATGTATTTGATAACCTTTTTGTCATATAAATGTCAAAGAGTCACTTTAAAATGATAATGATTTTGATTATATATTTATTCTATGCTACATTATTACATGAATCTGCATAATGTATGCATTACTTAAAACCACAGAGAAAGATTTTCTGTCACTGGTTTCATCATTCTATCACACAAGGTACATGCCATGGTGACTCAGAGTCTGATGTGCCAGACTCAAAAGTGTGCTAAGCTTTGACTCCTACCATCAAGTCATCCTCAGTCACCAACTGTCTGGTGTGTCTTTCTGCAAACTCCTTTTGCTAGATTACCTGGGTAATAAGTAACCTACTTGTGTTGCTGTGCTGTAAACACCAATACAGACCAAATGTTCTTCTCTAGTACTGTATATGACAAATATAACAGCAAACTGCACAGACCCAGATCTGCCTGCTCATAATGCACAGGCAGGTCTGGATCAATGCAGTTTGTTAGGAGTAATCAGTAGAACAAACTGACAGGTATGCTTATCTGTCTGCAGGCCCATTATGCTACAACTGATCAGAATCTTTGTTATTTGCAGTTTAATTTGACTTCTAAGAGAATATATACAAAAATTGATGCACCATGTTATTTTGATTTATAAAAATGCTAATCAAAAACATCAACTGGCACAGTATTAGAGTCTATTTCATTATTGCATGATGTAATGAAATATTTGTCCACAGCCTTTGGGTGGCCAATTGGTATTAAACCCTTTACCAATCACTGCCATCTCAGCTCGGTTGTGTAGACTCAGATTCAGCCTGTGTGGGACTGTGAGAAAGCTGTCAATAGACTTCCATGGCTTGGTGGATCTTTTGGAGTTTTCCTGGTCGCCCTCCCCTAAATATACTGCCCTCCATGTATAGCCTATCTTGCACTGAGAAATGGCATTAAAACCAAATCGTCATCAACAACAATCCTCATCATGTTGTTTTAAGGGAAAACAATACATATTGATGGTACATGTCACATATTTTGATATGTTGTACTGTTATGAATGAATATTAAGTGAATGTGATATAAATAATCTATGCAATCACCAATATACAGACCCAAAACTATTATGTACAGAATTAAAGGTCTTGGTACAAATTTACTGACATGTCTTAAAGTTAAAGTTCAGGCTGAAGACATTTATTTGGTCCAATTTAAGCCAGTATTGAATTCAGTTTGAATTCCAAATTTTAGACTTAAATTTACTGTGTTTTAAAACTTCAGACTTAAAAGTTTTATCTTTATCTAACAGAAGTAGTAAAAGAAGTTCTTTCAACTAATTAATGTATACTCTCAACAGCTCAGATATAGGCATATTGTGGTTTTGGAGGTTTTTGAGGCTGCAGAATCCTTCAGTGATGTATTGGCAACTGTGTACTTTTGCATATGATGGAACTGGGGATTAAACCTAGGACTGCAGAGGTGCAGAGTAAGTATATTGCCTTTCTGCTGTCCAAGCCCATCAGTGGGCAAGTTCTTTCATTTATCACCACATCTGATATATGCCTCTCTCATATCCTGAGATTTGGGTTAGGAATAGCTTTGCAAGCATATATGCCTATGTCATAAATCAGATGAAACAAAGGCCTTCTGAACTTATTTAAGGTTAGATCCATAACTGTTGTGAAAGTAGCATGGCAAGCATGCATCTACTACATAGACTGGGTAAAGCAGTTGCCTTTTGAGCTCAGTTAAGATCAGCACCAATATTGAGGAAATAACACTGGTAGTGGATGTAATCATACTTGTGTTACAGGCATCAGATAAAGTAGTTGTGGCATCTGAGCTCATGCAAGATAGAGCCCTTCTTGTGGAAATAACATTGACCAAGATAAAGATAAATCAACAGATATCCAACTCTAATGGCAGTCCAGACAGACAATTATTGAATGGCATATAAAAGGAATGCCTTTTTAAGCCATACAAATATTAGTTGCTAATTTATATTGATTTCCTATTCCCATTTTTGGGCTAAGCTGCTTTTTGCATTCTAATCAATTTATGCTAAATTATTGGTGCAGATCTGCTGCTGCAGAATGTAAAATGTCCAATAACAGAATAGACCCAGATCTGCTTTCAAGAATAGACCGCTTCAGTGGCCTAGTGGTTAAAGAGTTCGCCTTGGATGTGGGAGGTCGCGGGTTAAAACCCCAACCAGGCCATATCAAAGGCTTTTAAAAAATGGTACTTACATTTGCCTAGCTTGGCCTCAGCATTAAAAAGTGTTAGGACTTGTCTGCCTGGTGTCAGGTTAATGTGACTGGGTAGGACATAATGACACATGTCTGCAACATGATGCCCCAGACTGTCATAGTATGCAGACATTGTTACTAAGGGATATGACTGAAAATTTTTTTAAGCTTTGTTAAAACTAAATCTCACACAAACACACTTTCAAGAATTTATGATGTCCACCAACTATCAGCATAGACCCAGATCTGCTTTCACACAGGGTATAATATCCACCAAATAATAACAGCATAGACACTGATCTACTTTCACATATTTTGATCACCAACTGATTACAGCATAAATCTATATATGTTTTTATGCAGTGTACAATGTCCAATAACTAACAACATAAACCCTGATCTACTTTCACAATGGCCACAAACTGATTACAGCATAGATCCAGATCTGGTGCTACACAATGTATAATGGACACCAGTTGATTACAGCATAGACCTAGATTGGCTGTTACACCATAAGAATAATATATGTGATTTGCTACAATGGTCATGTTGTAAAAGACAGTTATTCACCATCAGTTTCTACCCTGGAAAACATTATGTATGTATTGAAATTTGAGAAAAATGGGTTTTACCATGCATCAGCCTTCTTTTCAGCAAATAAAAAAGTCAGTTGTAAATCAGGACTTGTCTAAGCTACAGCTGATATTGATAGTAATCATTGGTTTTGTTCACTGTATATTGCATTGATATTTTATTAGATTTAATACTTAGAATATATTGACTTAATCAATTAATTTGGGCATGCATTTTTACTCTCAAATACAGAAAATGCACTTATCATTGCTGGTACAAAATGTGTGTGAGAACCTGATAGCTCTTCATGTGATTTATGATTTTTTGTTTGTTTTTTCCATTTCAATTGTTTATTTCCATTTCAATTGTTTATTTCCATTTCAATTGTTTATTTCCATTTCAATTGTTTATTCTCCCAGACTGTTTTCATAGTATTGTGGAATACAAACATTAAGAAGAGGTGCAGTATTTAAACTGAAAATGTGATGGATATATTTTTGGCTGTGCTTTTTAATATTTCTGTTATGTACATGATAAACTAAAGATTATCAGTAATATAATCAGAAATAATTGGGAACAAAATAAATAAAAGGCAAATAATGGCAATCTGAGCATAATTATTTGGATTTCCATCAGCAAAAAGAACACGAATTTCCTAGAACATATGCAAATAAGATTTTTATTGGATAATATTGAAGAGATTCACTTTTGACCAAAACTTAAAGAATATTGAAAACAGCAAGATATAACTTATTTGTTGCATACCAATTTATAAATACTGTATAACCAGAAATAATATATTAAGATTTTAAATTTCAGTCCAGGGTGGGGGAATGGGTAATATGAACATGGTGTCAAGGTTTCACAAAAGCACCATACCAAAAAAGTATGTTACTGTTGGGTTTATGTTGAGCAGGAGAAACCAGACATTTTATGTGACAGGTTAATCCTTTTTACTGTAGTAAAAGTTTCCTATTAGTCAGTTAAACTTGGAGATCAAAGAGTTACTATGATTTCTAAGAGTTCTATCAGTGTCTCTTAACAGCCCCACTCCATACAGGTAGACTGACCACATTGTAACTGGACTTCATATGACATATGATTGTATATTTTGGCCACTTCTCTTAAAATAGATCATTCAGTTACCACTTAATTGCCTATAGGCTCTTTAACTAATATAGTACACATCTGACTGAAGATATAGTTTTTGAATTTCTGATGAAATGCTTGTAAGAATCATTGGTTGACAATTATTGATGTTGTCAAATAGCAGTTTCACTACTAAACATTATATTAATATTTAGGACAGCTATGATCTGGCAATGCTACCTCACTTTGTCAGTAAGTAATTAAAAACTAACAACAGAGCAGAAATTATACTTCCATACATCTGGTGTTTCAATTAGTATTGTAATAGAATTTTTTTCATTTCAGTTGCCTTTTTACAAACTAATTTAAAAGCCTGCCAGACTTAAATTGTGATTTTTCTCTGTTTTTGATATTTTCAGTTGTATGACAAGATTAGCACACAGTCTATCAGTCCCATCAGGCCTCCACCAGCTGATGCCGTGAACAAGGCTAGAGAGGTAGAAAACAGTTTTCAGTACTTAAGTTTTAAAAATGAAACACTGATTCTTCATAATCTCATAACAGTAATAATGATGCTTATGGTATATCAATAATTATAAAACTACAAAAAAGATATAAACATTCATTAAAATGTAATGCATTTGATCTTTCATTTAATAATATCCAGTTCTCATTAATGCTGAAGTGCATTACTGTATTTTAATTTTTAGCTCTGCTTGTCATTGTTCAGAAGAATTTGAAGAATGGCTTTCTGCCTGTCACGATGTGGTTTTCTCTACAGAGCTTCATGCCTATTTGATCTTAAAATTGGGGCCCTGGGTGGCCAGGTGGTCAAAGAAGCTCGACTTTACTGATCACTAACATTCAAGTAGTGTGCTCCCCTTGTTTCCATCATGTAGGAACAGGTTCAAATTTGAACAACTTTATTTTATTGACTGCAGTACTGCATCCAATGAAATTCATAAATATCTGATCGATCTGCCAAGGTGTATATAGGGTTAACATATCAGAACATTAGCAAGTGAAGATGGGTATGTGTAGCCATCAGAATGTCCATCTGTCACTCAGCCCTGGTCAATTTTTGTGGCATGTTCTTAAGCAAGGCACTTTATTACTTCATTTGTACTAAATTACCTGCTAGTGTTTTGTTAAGAAAAAATATTATTTGAAAAATTCTGAAAGTTCTTGAAATGTCCCTGAAGAACAAATCTGAGGCTGTATGAACCATGTAATATCTTTACCCAATGACAGACTTTCAGGTATGAATCATGTAATACCTTTCCCCAATGACAGACTTTCAGGTATGAACCATGTAATACCTTTCCCCAATGACATACTTTCAGGTATGAACCATGTAATACCTTTCCCCAATGACAAACTTTCAGGTATGAACCATGTAATACCTTTCCCCAATGACAGACTTTCAGGTATGAACCATGTAATACCTTTTCCCAATGACAGACTTACAGGTATGAACCATGTAATACCTTTCCCCAATGACAGACTTTCAGATTACTGATAGTCCATGTGGACAGTTGCATTTTTGTTAAGGTGTTTGTTTCATTTGTATAATTTTGTCAGGCTTTTGGTATAAATTAAGTTGCTCATGAAATTTGCTTAAATGTTGTAATATACAGTGTTATACAGTAAGTAATAATTTGTTATCAGGTGCTGAAATTACTGGCAGAGACATCAGACAAGAATGGGCATGTGGGTCAGGAGTTAATGGAGCTGCTCAGACAGCCAGACATGATGGTATGTATATAAATGCTGCAGTTATATTGTAATGATTTAAAAACAGGTCTAAATTCCAAACCTGAACAAATGGATGATATATAGGACTAGTTTGGTATTTCAATGATTAATGTTGTTTATAGAAGTGATAATTAGATTATAGTTTAAAAGTTTGGTTAAAATCAATGTGCATCAGTCATTTTCTCTTATTTATAGATCACCTGACCAAATGTCATTTGATTATATGGCATGGGTCAACATTCCATCTGACTGCATATGCTATTTTTAACTTTTAAAAAAGGGCAAGGCCAGTTGGATTAAACTTGGCAGTTATGTTTTTTATATGTGGCCTGACTCTGTTATGTGAGTTCCTTAGCAGTGAGTTGATTAAAGTATTATTTACTTCTCAGCCTGTCTTGATCACACTAGGTGAGGAATGTTTCATTGTACATGATGTTTTACAGTTGTGTCCTAGGGTGGCTCCACTAATATAATAGTACAGTTTCATAGTAACCATATTGACTGGGTCAATTTTGATAAGAGATTGTTGTAGGGCTGTGAATTTTCCATGGATTTATTCATCACAAGGGTCATATTTAAGATTGGCAAAAGTTTGAAGCAAAATTTTTAGGGGGGGAGTAGGCTGTCAATCCACAAAGTCAACAATGACATAATCATTTGTCAGTAATTTAGCTTATTGCATGGCAAGACAGAAATATCCAGTTGCAATTATTAATCAATTATCAGGCATGTTTATTATAATTTCACTAATATTTTGCATTCAGTTTTGTGAGAAAGATAAAGAAGCCATAAAAAAGATGTTATTGAAGATATTTTCATGACTTAATACACATTGAAAAATGACTTATAGTGAAAAATGAAAAATCTAATTGGAAGGAAATTGACAGATGTGAAGAATAAATTCTCCTTAAAATGGTTTAAATGTGTAGAATTGAAGATGGGTTTAGACAAACCAGTATTAGTAAAGTTAGTCAATACTTTTGTCAAGTGTGACTTATTGGGACCAGCATTATGCAATTTGTTTACAAAGCAAATAATTACAGCAATCATGGCTTGGTTTCTTTCTTTCAGAAATCACATCAGATCAATGAAACATGTGTTACATTTAATATAAACATACTTACACTACAGGATTGACAAGTTGTTTGAACAGTTCAAGTATGAACCAGAACCAGTCAGAGAAGTTACTAGAACCAGTACCTCTAACCCTGCAACAACTACTGTCACATTCCCAGATATTGTTCCAATGTGTGATAGGATATCAAATTTTTAGGCATGTTTTTAATTGGTTTAGGGGTTTTATATCATTAATGATATTGCAGACATTTTGGGGGACATTGCCCACCACCCACCTTCAGCCCATTACAATATCATGTTGCCCTGACCTTGCAAGGGGGTCTTCATAGCCCCCATGACTCCTAGCATACATTTTTCCTCATTTGTACATAAATGTTGTTCACAGCCCTGTGGTCGGAATGTTTAGCAGAACAGCTTTATTAAAAACATTTCTGGGCTCCTCTTGCAGTGAAGTGGCTTCCTTAGCAACTAGGTGAAAAATTTATTTGCAACTTTTTCATTCTGTTCAAGCTAGAATATTTTATAAGACATGTTGTATTATACTTAATGTGACTTTCCATAACTGTTTGGAAAAATTTTTTAAAACTTTTTCTCTTGAGTCCATTTTGATTAAACTAAATCAGAATGTTACTTTGGTTATCCTCAACCAACTGTTTGCTGGGTAGTTTCCCTAGCAATGAAATGGTTTCCATAGCACCCATGTGGAAAGCACCCTCTTTCATAATGGCTGAACTAGATTTGGTACCTTGATAGGAACAATTTACTTGATATATCCTACCAGATTTGATTCCTGTGTGGCTCCCAAAGTTAGGATTCCAATGCTACCAGGTGGAAAACCTGTTTTCAACTTTTTCATCAGTAGGACTTGACCAGTTTGTATTGAACTTGATAAGAAATTTCATTGGATGTATTCTTTGAGAATTATATTTGCAATGTTGCCCCCTAACAGCAGTGTGACTTCCAAAGCAGCAAGGTAGAAAGAGCAACATTTTTATTTCTCCTAGAAAGCAGCTGAGACATTATTGAGCTGACTTGGTAGGAATCATTTTTAGGACATATTCTACCAGAATCAGACCAAGATGGTACCCCTTGCAATGGTGCAATTCCTATAACAAGCAAGCTAGAAGACATTATATTCAACTTCTTCAAAATGGTTCAGGCAGTTTTGATTAAACTTTCTAGGAATGTTCCATCGACAGTGCAGTTCCCGACATGTGTTGAGTAGTAGCTTTCTTAGTTTCCGCAGACACCAGGCAGAGAACTTGCAAACGATGCTATTATCATCTCATATATCTATTGTTTTTATAGTGGTCCCCCTTTTGTAAGGTCTTCTGCATTAGTGAAAGTGGCCTTATTAGAGAGGTGGTCTTTCTATAGGGGGATCACACAGACATAAGATTACTATGAAGTAATAAAGGCACATAATTCAGTTTCAAATATTTAATAGTTTTATTTAAAAGTCACATGTATGTTATTTAATCAATGTGGTAAAACTTATATTCATGTTATTTAAAACAATTTAGTAATAATTATCAAATTCTACCAATAAAATCAGAATAGAAAAATCTGTCTCTATATACATCTTTGTCTGCCCATGATTTCCATTTTCCCACTTCTGCTGACTCTATGATTGTTATGTTTAGTTTAATCATTCTGACATCAGATTTCTCATAAGTGATCAAAGAACTGACAACATTTTCACAAAATTATATTTTGTCATTGTTAGCTTTACCACTGTGAAACTAATGTTAGCCATTACATAAAATAGTCTTTGTTTATAAGGAAGTTAGTCTGTCATGTGATCAGCTAGTTTAAGTCTGGTACCCTTTTATATGCATGTTATACAATCTAAGAGGGATTAAGTCTGACTACCATTTTTACTTTATAATGACTGGATGTCACACTGACTTGAGCTGAACAAAGATGTGCTTCAGAGCAATTAGCTTATATCATCTTGATAATTACTGATAGTAGTAATGGCCAGGAATGTTCAAAGATACAATACCTAACATCAAAGGAACACATAGCATTAATGATAATTGGATTATGTTATAAGAATTGAAGTTAGGTACTTAATTGATAGGATGGAACAAATGGCAGTATGTTAAAATTCAAAATTAATAAATGTTTGTCAGATTTTGTAAAACCAGTTATGTCTGCTTGTGAGGGATAAATTTATATATTTTGCACTACTGTGCTGGCCACATTTGAGGGTTGGTCAACCAATTAGGGTCCTCTTGAAAGCAAACTAATTAGTGCCAAGGAATTCTGGCCATAAAAGGTGTGTGGCTGCAGGTCAGGAGACCATTCAAGAGGGGGACCACATTAATATTAGAAATCTTTCATAGAATGACTTTCTCATCAAAACTACCAGACTGAATTATACAAGATTTCATGAATACCTTGATATCCTTATGAAAGCTACTCATGTAGATAACATAGGTACCTTATAAAATATGATCAGTTTCAATCAGTGATCCTCACACTGCCAATCCATATTGATGCAGTACGTTTTCATAGAAAGTTTGACACTGCCAGTGCATCTTGATAAATATTATATCATCACAGAAAATATGACATGCCAATCCATATTGGTAAAGTATATTTTCACAGAAGTATCACACTGCCAATGCATTTTTATACAGTATATAGTGACAAAAAATATTGCACTGCCAATGTGTATTGAGACAGTATATTTTCACAAAAAATATCTCACTGCCAGTGCCTAATGATACAGTATGTTGTCACAGAAAATATCACACTGCCAATGCATCTTATACAGTGTAAAATCACAGAAAATATCACACTGCCAATGTATATTGATACAGTATACAGTCACAGAAAATATCACACTGCCAATGCATATTGCTGAACATTAGCTTACAACTGCTTTATTTACAATTTAGACTTGTTAGGTGAGCAATAATCATTCTACATGGGCCTGTAGGGGGAGGGGTGTGTCTCAGTAGTACATCTATCCAAGTAGTACATCTCCTGTCACTAATTATCTTGACAACCTTTAAGAAAATGGCATGTGTCAGTGAGTTCAGTCACATCTACATGTAATGACTGCTCAGGGGACAACACAAATGCAATTCTTATATACATTCTATACAGATTAGGTTTTAGTCAGTTGTCCAAAAAATAGCAGTTGCTAGACACATTTAGCAGGTGATTCTTATATCCTGTCACACTTTTTGGAAATTTTGAGGGTAAAAATGTTATATTTCTGGTCATGTGTTTACTATATGCAGGTGATCATTTGGTTAGATTTGGCTGTATATGTAATACTAAGAATAATATATTAGCCAAAGATAACCAACATAATGGACTAAATGATTTGGGTTTTTTAAGACAAAAGCTAATCATGTACATTGTTATTAGCATAATGGTTTAAAAGAAGTTGAAGATAAGGTTGTGAGGAAAAAGATAAATTTTACCCAGCTTTTCAGATTTTCCTGGATAGAGTTGTGTTTTGAGAAATAACCCTGAAAGAGTTATTTCCCTTCTGTGCAATGCTGTCTGTTTTAATAAATCATTATTGTATTTCATTTCATGTTTAGTTGGAGAATATTTTTACAGAATATTGCAGTTTCTCTGCACAGTTCAATTTTCAGTACCAGTTTAGCATATTTGGGGGAAATTTTTGTAATAATAATTTTTTTCACATTGTAAATACTCATGTATCCAAAAATATCAATACAATAAACATGCTGCTGGTTCCAATATAGTATATCATTCAAAGAAATTTGTATCCCAATCCTGTTTGCTTGTATTTCTGGCAAAAATATAATGTACAATCTGAATCTTGTGATTTTAGTATTCTTCTGTGAAAAATGTTAACAAATATCATAAAATCATGCATTTATAAGTAGAACTAAAACAAAACCATTGCATTTTTTTTATACATAATATATATTCTCTTCATAATTGCTAAGCCTCTGACAAATTGGTTGTGTAAGAAATCCAAATTTCATGGATCTGACAAGTGCCAAAGAAACTTGAAATTTAGATAAATGACAGACGACAGTTCATTAGTGGATCAACATTATTTGTATTGACAGATCTAATTATTAATGTGCATTCTGGTGAATTTCCATGGTGTATTCTAAGATATTATAATGCTTGTTGGTTTAATAGGAAAGGGTTTCCATATAAATTGGAAACAAACCTTTTTTAAAAGACTTCTTATGATGTTTTTCTGATCCAAAATGGTACATTGCTAACATAATAATAATAATAATAATAATAATAATAATAATAATAATAATAATAATAATAATAACAATAATGTGGATTTAGCACAGCACCTAATTTTTAGAAGCTGTTAGTGTTTTAATAGTATTAGATCACATATGAAAACATATACAGTGACAAAATTACAAAAACAAACACCATGAAATTACCAAACAAAAACATGCTGACGAGTATTAAGGAAGTAAACATTATTGAGTCTTTAAATCTGTTCTTGTAGTCAAAATAAGTGAGTTTAAGATCTCTCTTGAATGAGATGACATTGTCCCTGTGTCTTAGATCTATCATGACATTGTCCTTGTGTCTTAGATCTATCATGACATTGTCCTTGTGTCTTAGATCTATCATGACATTGTCCTTGTGTCTTAGATCTATCATGACATTGTCCTTGTGTAATAGATCTATCATGACATTGTCCTTGTGTCTTAGATCTATCATGACATTGTCCTTGTGTCTTAGATCTATCATGACATTGTCCTTGTGTCTTAGATCTATCATGACATTGTCCTTGTGTCTTAGATCTATCATGACATTGTCCTTGTGTCTTAGATCTATCATGACATTGTCCTTGTGTCTTAGATCTATCATGACATTGTCCTTGTGTCTTAGATCTATCATGACATTGTCCTTGTGTCTTAGATCTATCATGACAATCCTTGTGTCTTGGATCTATCATGACATTGTCCTTGTGTCTTAGATCTATCATGACATTGTCCTTGTGTCTTAGATCTATCATGACATTGTCCTTGTGTCTTAGATCTATCATGACATTATCCTTGTGTCTTAGATCTATCATGACATTGTCCTTGTGTCTTAGATCTATCATGACAGTCCTTGTGTCTTAGATCTATCATGACATTGTCCTTGTGTCGTAGATCTATTATGACATTGTCCTTATGTCTTAGATTTATCATGACATAGTCCTTGTGTCTTAGATCTATCTGCAATTTATTCCATGTAAGTGGACCCTGGTACACAAAAGAACATCCATGTGACTTCAATAACAGTGGGAAATAGGAGAATGTGAAAGACAGAAGAGGAGCACAAGTTTCTAGATTGTGTGTACATGAGTGGGATCAATTGGACTGAAGCCAATCATTGAAATGTAGCATTGTGAACAGATTTTGTGTTTTGATTCAGGATCAAATCAGTTTGCCAGTGAAGATTACAAAGCAGGAAGAGGTGTACTCAGTTGTCCCCTAAGGATGATCTGAACAACCAATGTTTTAAAGATTCTGAGATGAACCAGATAGAAGTGAATTTCAGTAGTTGAGTCTTTAACGTACTTAAAGGAACATGCAACTGTTTTAGTGGCATCAGACATAAAAAAAATCCTCACCTCTGTGTGGGTTCGAGTCTAAGATTTGGTGAATGTGGATATGTGGGAAAGCGCCAGTAGCTTCTCATGGGTCGGTGGTTCTTTCTGGTGATTTCCCGGTTTCTTCCTCCACCATTCATACTGGCCACCATGTATAGCCTATTGTGTGCTGAAAAATGGCATTAAGCCCAACAACAACAACAAACAAATCATGAATGAAGCAGATGTGTCTTGGCTCCAAATATGCATCCATGTATACATTCATTACATGTTGGTGTAAGGAGAGTGTTCTTTCGAGAGTGACACCAAAATTTCATACTGTCTGCATAAATTTAATGTTGGTATTGCTGATACTTTGGGGGGGTAGGTAAAGGATGAAAATGGGAAAGTCTTTGCTTGGTCTTCAGAAAACTTTAGTGGTATCACCATTCATCTGCAGTTTGTTACATATTGTCCATGATTTCACATCGGAAAAGCACCTCTCTATGCATTGGATGGTAGCCTCAGCTTCAGCTATGCAGCTAGATTTTATATTTAAGTATCATTAGCATACAGCAGGTGAGACACCAGATGTTGATCTATGACACTTGGTAACAGCTAAGTGTAAAAGATTAAAAGTATGGTCTGTAGAACCGATCCTTGTGGAACAAAAAAAACATTGATTAACTGAGCTGGAATATTTTCCATTTGCAAATACAGCTTGTGTCCTATTGACTTATTGTGAAAACAAAATACAGGCTGGAGATGGTGTAATAATATATCTTGGTCTCTTGTGTCAGATTCTACAGACAAGTCAAGGAGGGTGAGGACTGTAATCTTTCCTCTATCCAAAGCAGAGAGAAGGTCGTTAACTACTCTCAAAAAGGCAGTTTCAATGCTGTGGTGAGAGGGATATGCAGACTGTATATTCGTAAAAAAAAAATAATATTCAAATTCAGTTGAGATTCAGACTTGGAAACTTTTCTTAGATTTTTTAAATGAATGAGAGGTTAGAAACATGACAGCAGTTCCTTAAATCTTTCTGGTCAAGTGTCCATTCCAATGATGGCTTTACAATGTCAGTTTTGAAAAATGATGGAAATTCCCCAGATGAGAGAAAAGTATTGATAACTTCGGTTGTTGAGGTAATTTTGAATATAACCACTCAAGCAGCAGTGATGCCAGACTTGGATGAAGTTCACATGACTTTGGGGCACTGGTCATCATAATGGTATGTACCAAATCCTTTGAGACTCAGACAGTTTTAAATGCTGTTAAAGCTTGCTGTGTGTATTCTGTATCACAACTGTGTGAGTCATCTGGAATTGTGTTGTACATCTTAGCTTGTTAATGCTCTGACAGGTTAGGTGCAGTCTGTCTATCCTTTTAGGTGTGGTCCATCTGACCTATTGAGTCTTTCTGTTGACTGCAGGGTGAGGTAGGTACCAGGGATATACTAATTAAAACATTAAGTCATATTGTAATCTACAGTTTGTATCTATAATACTCACTAGTTCTATTCACCTGTCTTAATTCTACACTAATTTTTTATAGTTTCTCACTATATTTGTGCGCTCAGAATATCTATCTTTATATCTTTGTCCGATTCATATTTCCAACTACATCTTATCTCTACTGTCCCTTTTTCTTTCTTTGCCCTTCTGCTTTTCTTTCTGCTTTTCCTCCCTCTGCTTTCTACTATGCACTATATCTTGTGTTTATCTATATGCACATATTGTAATCCCACATCTTTTCCCCTACATTCAGAATATGATTGGCTAACCATTACTAAATGAATAACAGCTCCCTCTCCCCCACTCCATCCCCAATCATACCATAACTAAATGGTTCTGAAATAACAGGAATATGACCAAGTTATCCAGAAATTTCATGATGCTGACCTGTTTACCCAGGTTTGTCAAACCTTGAAACCCCAAAACTTGAATTTCTATTGATATGTCCTCACACTCAACTTACATTAATTTCTATAATGCTGACCTAGTTACCCAGATTTATCATTGCTTCCCTCACACCAGTCTCTGAAATTCCCATATTCTCACACCCAACATAGAACTGGTTAGAAACCTGATATTGTTACTGCTATATATTTTACTTTTTTCCCACACTAAAAATCTTTCTGTCATCGGCCATCTTGAAAATCATTTTTTACAGCTCCTCTTAAATGAAAAGTCTTTTGACATGGTGTTTTCATCTGAAGAACTGGATCTACATTAAATGACTGATCCTCAACATGGCCACCCCAATGGCTATCTTTAGAAGATTATTAGCTCTACTCCTGTCCAGACTAATATTTATATTATCATGGGGTTTTTTCACCAGTAGACTTCTTAAAATACCTATATGAAAATTTTATTGTTACTACTCTTTTGCTTAAAATTTTTTAATGATATCTACATTTTCCTACATGAAAATAATGCTAATCTGACATCCAGTATGTGCACTGGAAAATCTTTTTATAACTGAAGATTATGTGGAGTTGGTTTCAGAGATGGTTTCAGCACGTTGCAATTATAAATAAAGTAATGGTCTTATCTTCAAGGGACTCTTTTTAAATAATTATTAATGTAGGCAAAAATACTTATGTACAAATAGTATATAAACCACCATTTTTGGCATCCTTTCAAAGTGACTTTTTGACTGTGAGAGAGAGAGAGATTAATACACACTGGATGAAATCAATAAAAAAACACAAAGAAATTATGTAGGTAAGTGATGAAAGAGAATGTTTCTATAACATAGAATCCACTCTGTATACAAGCATGATTTAAATGTTGACTTAAAAAAACTCATCTTAGTTCACAGATAAAGATGTTGACATAAATTGATCTCGCGGAACTGTATCCAATTACAGCATATTTACACAGTGATGCAAATCAGACTCAAAAAGACAATTGTTTGCATCTTTTGTAGTACAGCCTACTGTTCCAAATGAAACAGCGCAAATATCCAGCAACAAATAACATTACAGTAAAAGTGGGAATTGCTGCATTTGTAATCCTCTTTTCAACATTGTGGTGAAAAATGATTTTGTTGTTGTAAAATGATCTGTTTATTCAGATGGTTGCTTGTTCTTTGATTTATAGTTCATAAAAAATGATTATCTACTTTTACTAGTTCAACTTTGTTTGGGACTATTTTTATGAGCAACAAATGAAAATTATTCATTCTTCTTTCTATGTAAATAATTTCCATTGACATAAAAACATGTTTTAAAAATAATCTCAGGTAATGATCTTTGAGTACATCATTTTTGTGTACATGGCTGTTTCTTACATTCAGTGTATGCCTACATGTACATCATTTGTGTATATGGCTGTTTCTTTCATTCAATGTATGTCAACATGTACATCATTTGTGTACATGGCTGTTTCTTTCAATCAATGTATACCAACATGTACATCATTTGTGTACATGGCTGTTTCTTTCATTCAATGTATGCCAACATGTACATCATTTGTGTACATGGCTGTTTCTTTCATTCAATGTATGTCAACATGTACATCATTTGTGTACATGGCTGTTTCTTTCAATCAATGTATACCAACATGTACATCATTTGTATACATGGCTGTTTCTTTCATTCAGTGTATGCCAACATGTACATCATTTGTGTAAATGGCTGTTTCTTTCCTTCAATGTATGCCAACATGTACATCATTTGTGGCTTCTATTGATTTTATTCAACATTCTCTCTCTCTCTCTCTCTCTCTCTCTCTCTCTCTCTCTCTCTCTCTCTCTCTCTCTCTCTCTCTCTCTCTCTCTCTCTCTCTTCTCTCTCTCTCTCTTCTCTCTCTCTCTCTCTCTCTCTCTCTCTCTCTCTCTCTCTCTCTCTCTCTCTCTCTCTCTCTCTCTCTCTCTCTCTCTCTCTCTCTCTCTCTGTTATTTCTTTTCATGATTGTGAGTGTAAATTAAATCAAATCAGCCTTATCATTATGTTTTCATTTGCATAAAATGTGTAAGTGGATTTTATATAGGTATTCGTGAATCATTATGAGCCTTGGTATTATCAATAAAGATTTATGAGTTTCATCAATATCTGCAAACAAATGTGAGATCTGTTGGTTTAAACAATGAAGTCTACAATGATCATGTTTTAACATTGCATTGTTAAAGCATATCGGAGCACAGCATTGTCCAGGTTTAATTGTTAGCAACAAGCTGGTATTTGTACACCATTTAATCAATAGACCCAATCTCTGGCAGCAATTCATCAGCTTCCCGTATCATAATTTTTGAAGCACTGTAATGTACCCAAAGATCCATAATGATCAGATGACACATTCTGCAGAATGTGTCAGAAGAAAATTATGCAAAAGTGCCATGAGTCATAAAAGACATAAAAATGATGTTATAGAATGGATATTGACTGTACAGAAAATTAACAGTTTTGAGTGGCTCAATAATATGAAGCCTCATGCATTTTCATGTTGCTATGCAGCTCTTTGTATTGTGTAAATTACTGCAAGATGCCAATGAAGTTAGTATCCTTCTCTGAAGCTAGTGAATCCATTCAAAGACACTGCAACTGGCATCTTCAGGAAATTTTCAATAGTAAGGAATTGTTTCTTTTTTCAATAGGCTGTGTATTTCAGGATGGCTTTAAGCTAAATGTTTTACTGGTGTGATAATAACTCATATATTGATTTGTTTATTCTATACCAAAAGTATATACACCGTAATATAATGGTGGGGGGGTGTTTATATTTTGCAATTTATGTATACTGATTATTCAGATGCTGATGGATTTTGTTTAAATTTTAAAAATTTTCAAAAACGTGGTTCTCAATCTGCATGCATGTATGTGTTGTTTCCTAGATTCTTTACAATTATCCAGAGAAACATTATCTAAATTCTGAAATGGTCTTAATTTTAATTTAATTTTGTTTTAATTTTCTTAAATGCTTTGCATACATTTTTAGATCAGGGTCTGCAGTAAAAGCTACATTGTTGTTTGATTTTGTGACCTTTGTTGTCATTTTGTACCAATCAAACCATAGAAATAAAAAAAAATTTCTGTATTTAGATATTCTTTGTGCATCAAAGCAAACTTATAAATTCAAGTCTTATTTAGAATCCTATTCATTTAGTTTTATTTTTGAGTTCCTATTAGAATCCTATTTATTTAGAATCCTATTCACAGTGTGTCACTAAAATTATTTGTAAAAGGTGACAAGGTAACTAGTAAATTCAGAACACTGTTCATCTTTTGTTCCAAGTAAGGGAAAGCAATCTTGTAGTTTGGTGTGGGAGGGTTGTTGTACATCATTTTTCAGTGCAAGATAGGCTAATATGATGGAGAGTATAATTGGTGGAGGAAGAACCTGGGAAAACCCAAGTAAGATCCACTGACTTATGGGAAGATGATGGCAGCGTTCTCGCATACCCAAATTAGCAGAGACCAAGACTTGAACCACACAGAGATGAGATGGCAGTTATCAGTAAATGCAAGCACTTTAGACCATTGGTCCCCAACCCCCGAGCTGCGGATTGGTACCGGGCCATGTACCAAATGGTACCAGGATGCCCAAGGAACATTAAATTATTTCCATTTTATTTACTGTTGTGTATTTCTCTCGGGTTTGTGTGACTTGCCATGGACAAGAGGTTAACCAGAAGCTGAGAGACATCACCTTAAGCCGCACCAATACTGTGCATGGGCAAAATATCATGATATCAGGGCAGTTTTAGGTCACGCCTGGAGATGAGCGACTTTGGTGGAGAGAAGGTGTGTATAACTCTTCTATCTGTTCACCATTACTTGTTTAAGAGTGTTTGGTGTACGTGTATATTGTGTTTTCTCAAATTTAACCCACAAATTAGCAAAAATGAGTTTGAAACAGACGTTGTTAGAAAGTGTCTTTGGGAAAAAGAAAAGGCTTAGTCAGAAGAGATTGAAGGCCTTCAACATCAAAGAAACATAAACATTTTAACAGACAATACCATGAGTCCTACTTTAAATATGGATTTATCGGGACAGGTGATTCCCACACAACAACCCTGCTTTGCGGCGACCAGCTCTCTAATGAAGCAATGAAACCTTCAAAACTGCTTCGCCACTTAAATGCCAAACACCCTGGATTAAAAAAGAAGCTTCTGGCTTATTTTGAAAGAAAAAAAATGGGAACACGAAGGACACCACATCAATAAAGGAGAATGCACTGAGAGCATTATATTTTGTGTCTAACCGAATTGCTAAGGCTAAAAAGCCATCCACTATCGGTTAAGAATTGATCTTGCCGCCCTGCACTAAAGACATTTGCCTGCTGTGGAAAAGATAGCACATTTGCCTTTGTCGGCTAGCACTGCGACTAGGCGCATTGAGGAAATAGCCGAAGACATTGAGATACAATTATTGGAGAAGATTAATACATCACCATGGAACCACTCTAGGTTGATGAATCTACAGATATTTACAACAGGGCAATACTACTTGTTTATATGCGATATATATCTATCTATATATATATATCTATATATATATATATATATATATCTATATCTATCTATATATATAGATATCAAGAGGATCTGCTATGTGTTGCCAACCAACACCACAGGAGCAGAACTGTTCATGTCACTGGATGGACAACTAAAATGGTCCTTTTGTGTTAGCATATGCACAATTGGAGCTGCTATAATGACCGGAAGACTGTCTAGTTTTACTGTTCAGATTAAGGAAATTGCACATGGGAGTGAATCTACACATTGTGTCATTCACAGGGAAATGCTGGCAAGCCAAAAAAATGTCAACGGAATTTAAGGAATTTAACAGCTTATTGATTGATTGATGTCGTTAAAAGTTATTAACATCAAAGCACATGTCCTTAACTTGTGCATGTTTCAGCAGCAATGTGAAAAGATGGACGCAGAGCACAGATGACTTCTCTTATACATAGAAATAAGATGGTTATCCAGAGGAAAATTGCTAACCAGAGTATTTGAATTACGAGAGCCATTGCAAAGATTTCTCTCAGAAAAGAAGTCATCTCTGGCAGAACATTTCAGTGATAAGGTATGGGTCGCAAAACTGGCTTGACTGTGTGACATATTCACCATGCTCAATGAACTCAATCTGTCCTTTCAGGGGAAAATGACAACTGTTTTCCAGTTGGCAAACATTAAGTAGCTTTATTTAAATCCAAACTGGAGTTGTGGGGACGGCGCATGAACAGAGGCATTTTGGACATGTTTCAGACATTAGCAGAGATTTTAGGCAAGACAGCCTGTGCATTCATTCTCTCAGTTGGTGTACAATCGCCTGTCTTTGCTTTTAAAAGAGTTTGAGTGCTACTTCCCAACCACAAAAGACCCACGAACTGGTAAGGAAAGGATCCAAGAAGAAGATCAACTGCTAAAGATTGCAAATGGCAGCGGCCTTAAAATTACGTTTGAGACAACAACTCTGCCGGTGTTCTGGATTAAAGTTATTGCGGAATACCCTGAGATTGCCACCACCGCACTTAAATCTTTATTGCCATTTCCGACAGCCTATCTGTGTGAAGCTGGTTTTCTGCAGTGACAGCAACCAAAATAAAACAAAGGAATAAACTGGACATAAGCAGCACACATTGTCTCCTATTACCCCCAGATGGAACCATCTTGTTGCAAAGAAACAAGTTCAGGGTTCTCATTGATTTAGCGTTCTAGTGAGTTAAAATGTTAAGTCACTTTATATTCATTTTTTGGTGTAACTGTATTTTATTTTGAAGGCATGTTTAAATACAATTAAATAAGAATTATTTAATCAAAACAATCTAAAATATAAACAATCAATGTCCCCCCTCAGCGGGCCACAGCAAACTTATCAAACGTTGACCGGCCCGCAGAGATAAAAAGGTTTGGGACCACTGCTTTAGACAACTTGGCCAACCATGGTCCTGGAAAGAAGGTGTTACATATGGCAAATGAATGCATCTTCATCTGACAGCCTCAACATGTCTCTTGTATATTATATCAAATGAAGTCTTTCTACCAATCTGGTAATAAACACCAATTCCATTTAATGTATGCATCTTTTATTTCATATTATCCAGTGGTTATATGAACAAAGTTCCATAGGGGGGCCATTATGTTTGTATCATGTATCAGTTTCATGTTAGATTTTAGTTCATCTTTGATTAAATTGATCTGCAGGATTAAATTGATTTGCAAGAAAATGAACTTAATGTTACTATAACATTTTGTGCTTTTCACAGATCTCATATTTGGAATTTCAGTTTTCAGTTAGATATTTTGTAAAATATCAAGACTGTGGCTAAAAACCTGAGACCTGAGTATTTTAAATTACTAGAGATCAGTTTTTCAGCTCATTTCAGATGGCCAGTTCATGTAACATAATGTCAGTATCTGTATGAGATATGTCAGTGTATCTCCAATGCATATCATCATGCAGACTTGCACAACACTGATCTTCAAAATCTTCATCCTTCTGTTGCCACAATAGAACGCAGGAAAGAACTAAAGCTCAGACGTTGGGATGCACCCACCCCACTCCACTAACACTAGCAGCATTTAGTTGCTCTTCCTTGTTCAGTAGTCTAGTTGTAGGCAGAAAAGATAGTTTTGAACATGTAATTTGGAACATTGAACAGATAATACGCGACAACTTTGAACTAAAAAATTGTATAGTTACGTATGGAATGTTTGGCATAATACTTTCAACAGTTGAATCTGCTAAGTTGCATAACAGCCTGGACTTTTTTAAACCTTAAACCTTGTGTCTTTATATCTACAATTGAAAATAGGCATGTAATTTCTTACGGAAGCACAATGCGGAAGCACAATGCGTGTAATTTCTCACTGAAGCATTTAAAATATATGTTCTCTTTTGTTTGCTGATATTGACAGAATGGAAATAATGGAATATAATCTTTGGTGTCTCATGAATTTAATCAAAGGCACTTCGGCTGTTGAAGAATTAATTTTGTTACATTTGTTGGCTGCCTATTTTAAAACTTCTGAAACACATTGAGGTATTATTGTTATGCAGTAGGAGTGTTTTTCCCATCACTAACTTTGCAGGCATATGATTGGCATATAAAATCATTGAAGTAAAAGAGAGCTTCCAATTAATCTCCGTTGACATTAGAATAATCCATTGGAAGAACAGCACCACTGGATATTTTTCTGTTTCTGTTTGTGCATTATGCAGGAAACTTGCTCCCCTGTAAAGTCTCTATTTAACTTTTGACAAAACATTCTTTTGTTCTTGAATTTTTCTTAATACTGTCCTGAGATTATGCAATTACTGTTTTGCAGTATTTTTATTTCTGATTGGCTTTAGCAAAATTAGGTTTGCAAAAAACATTTCTTTCTATCCAAATATTTTATCATGGGTGATGTTTGACTTTAAACATGAATACCATCAGTAACATTGCAATGACTGTGATGATTATATGGTTGACACTTTATATGTACATGTATATCCCATGGTGAAAGATTCAAGAATTATTTTTGTAAAATAGTAAATCTGAATTGCACTGAACAACTTCTCCGTTGCAAGGTTAAATTTTCTTAGTATGATAGTCTTCACAAATTTTTGCAATATATTAAATTAAACAGGATGCTCCATGGCTGGCCAAATGGTCTATTGTACTTACCTTTAGAGATCAGTAGCACATCCACGTCTGTCCAAGAACATCTGTCCACACCAGTCTTAGATCAATAGAAAGCTTGCCTCTAGTTTCCCATGGGTTGATGGTTCTTCCTGAGGTGTGTCTTCCTCCATCAGATATTGAAACCATGTATAGCTAGTTGCCTATCAAATGCTGAAAAATGACATTAATAGATTAATCGATATTCTGACATTTATATCTATATAACTTATATCTAGCTATATAAATTATGGTACAAATATACTCTTTTTTTTCTACTGTAGTCACGCACACACACATACAGACACACACACACACACACAATGGTTAATTAGTTCTCAGCATTTGTACTAAATTTTCATTGGTTAATTGCTTCTTAGCATTGGTATTAAAAAAATGTCCAGTGGTTAATTACTTTCCTGCATTGGTATTAAATGTCTGTTTAATGGGTTATAAACATTGATGTTAAATGTCCAGTGGTCAGTTCTTGGCATCTGCATTAAATGTCCTGTGGTTAATTAGTTTTCTGCATTAGCATTAAATGTCCAGTGGTTAATTAGTTCTCTGCATTAGCATTAAATGTCAAGTGGTTAATTAGTTCTCTGCATTGGTATTAAATATCCATTGGCAAATTGGATCTTAGATTCTTGCTTAGCAGTGTGGAGATTTGGGAACTTTTGTGCATGTGCTAACTGTCAGGCACATTAAGCTTTTTTTTTAGCAGCAATATTGTTAGTAATGGACCTAATACATAGTACATGTCTTCTCCTGCAAGTCCATTCATATATGCTGTGGGAACTGTTAGACAAGGCTGTGTGAATGTGTAACTCTAGCTTATCAACTCTTACAGAAACCTCTTACATTCCTGCTTTGGTATAGGAAAGAGTAAAAGCTCAAGATCTCACTGTCAGCCCTGCCATCAGTTTGTGCAGGCTTTTTTAGCATGTTGCCCAGATAAACTCTCATTTGAAGAACTGGTTCTGGCCATTGCAGGAACCTTATTGTAAAATTGATTCTTTATTCCCAAGGATTTACACTGAGAATTATTGCTAACTCTTGCTGGTGAGTATTTTCTGTTTTTGAATGGAACACATTTTCAAAGAGAAATTGTTTAACATGAGAGATATTTTGATGCCTTTGTTGATGAAGGTACAGGATTTGTCAAGAAAGTTTGTATTTTATTTCACAGAAATATCTTCTTGCTGCTGAATACAGGATTTTTTTGTTTCTGAGATAGATATGACAGAAAAGAAGATAGGAAGAATGCAGGAGCCATGTCTAAAGACATTTATTTACATGTAATGCATTTCACATGGATGTTGTTTAATCTTGGAATTAACAGCATATTGCACCAGGAGCTCACTCCCTAGTCAATAATGTTGCATCAAGTAGTGAACTTCTCATGCATTCCAGTTTGTAAACTATCTGTCACTTTAGCTCTACAAAGAGTTATGGGATGGTCAGTTTGTTACCCAGCATCAGTCAGGTAACAACTGTCAATTAGCACAGATTTGTTGCCACTACTTCTTTTAAACTTCTTAGAGGATTGCCATGAGAATTGACACAGATTCATCCCAATGTCTAGTTGGTCCTGAATGAAAATAGTGATGCTCACACATCAAGTACTGCCAACACAACAGCCATTTTGAAAATCTTCTGGTAACTACACCTACTGAATGGATAGTGGTATCAGCATAAGAGTTTAACTTTAAATACTTTTTATGACGTCCAGGTTCAGACTGAAAATGGTACAGATCTTACATCCAGCATGGACAAAACCAGGCAGCTATCTTGTTGTTGTTGACGGGCTTAACGCCATTTTTCAGCACACGATAGGCTATACATTGCGGCCAATATTAATGGTGGAGGAAGAAACCGGGAAATCCTGCAAAAGAACCACCAACCCACTAGAAGCTACAGGCAAGCTTTCTCACATATCCACATTCGCCGAATCCTTGACTCGATCCCACGAAGACAGAGGTGAGATGGCAGTGATTCATAACGGACAGCACTTTAGACCACGAGGCCACGCGGGGCCCCCATCAGCTATCTTGAAAATTTTTTTATGGCTTCTACTCCTAAATGAAAAGCTATGTCATCAAGGAGTTTTCACAAGAAGATTTCATGTGTCTAATGGATCCTAAATTAAATTTGTGCCTATTGGACATCCAATATGGCCAACACAGCAGCCATCTTGAAGATCTTGATATCACCACTCTACTTAAATGGATGGTCATATCAACATGGGTTTTTGCTGAAACACTAATTATGATGTTATATTTGAAGGTGTGCAATCACATGATTGATGCAAAATTTATATGAATTTGTGTTGTTGGAAAGCAGTGATGCATGAGAACTCTTGCAAATTAGTTTCAGGTCACAGATATGAAAATGTACTCTGCATAGGATATGGATTTATTCAGCTGTTCATCCTTAAAGTGCTTGTCATGACAAAAGTCAAACAGGTAGAAATATCATTGCATTTGTTGTGATGTGTATTTTTGTGTAACTATTTACACATCTGGTTCCTTCAGCTTGACATGAATGGTTGTAAACTAAATGTGAGTGGTCCCTATGACAAGCATTCTGTCATTGTTTGAATCTAAGTGCATCAAGTGCACATTTATAATACAGGCTATCTATAAGACCCAAAATGGCCAAGTCCCATTGTGGTTTATGTTTATTTGTTTAGCAGATAGTAACTGGCTGATCATAGTGATGAAGGGAATTTCATTTTAAAGTATATCTATCTGGGAAAGTGTTAATGGAGGGACCAATGAATAATTTTTTTGAACCTGAAAATGGCTTTAAATACAATTCCAATGTACATACTGGATGGACAAAAAACAGACAGCATGATTATCAACCACTCATTTAAGAGGTAAATTGAATAAACAAAAGGCTGCCTGCCAAATTAAAAGTACAGAGTGTTTAAAAGTAGACTGCACTTTTGGTTTCTTTGCTGTCACAATTTAAGCCTAGGTGTGGGATCATTTGTTACAAAACCATATAACCCTGGGCAGAAAGGTTATGATAAATGTAATAAATAAGAATATAACAATGAAATTAAGAAATATTTATTTAATTAAAATACCCCTGTTTGAGTAATTAAGTAGACTATGGCATAATGGACTTAAAATCCTAATATAGCATTATGAAACAAGTAGACTAAGGCATTAATAGACTTAAAATCCTAATATAGAATTATGAAACAAGTAGACTATGGCATTAATGGACTTAAAATCCTAATATAGCATTATGAAACAAGTAGACTATGGCATTAATGGACTTAAAATACTAATAAACCATTATGGAAACTTAAGTCTGGTATAGTAGTCAGTAGATTGCTAATTTAAAGTTAAACTTTAGCAAAACTTATGTTAGTGAAAAGTCTTATTTTGGAGCAAAAGTACTCAAAAGACAATACCAGTGGATAGTGGAAAATTGTACACAACAACGATAAAGAACAGCTGCCTGGCTTGATGCTCAGCATTAAGAGATTTGTGTTAGGACTGGTCAGTATGGTGTCATGATAATGTGACTGGGTGGAACATCATGCTACATGTCTTCGGCATGATGCCCCAGTGCTAGACATCACTATAAACTGCCACACTGCAGACATCATAGTGATATGGCTGAAAAATTATTAATGCTACGTTCAAATTCATAATCACATCACATCACAGATAACAAACAGATTAAGCTCAGGAAAAAATCAACAGCTTATAGAACTAGAGTCAACATCTTTTAAAGATTTTTATTTCAACAGGAGTTTTACAAAGTGGAGCTGGAAGAAAGTAAGATTTTTGTTCTACTCCCCCACACCCTTATTTCTGTGACAGATGGGAAAGGCCCTCAGCCCCATTATTATGAAATATTGGGATCATCTCTTGTTTTTGCTTTTAAATTAAAATAAAGCCGTAAAGTTTTAACATGAAATATGACCACCATAGCTGTCATCTTGGGGATTTTGTTATTGCTGCTTATTCTCACTGGAAAGCCATATTGACATGGGGTTTTCACCAGAAGACTCATAACATCTAGCTGGTACTGAATATAAATCTTGCTGATCCGACCTCCAATACGACTGCCACAATAAACATATTACAAATCTTTTCATTAATTTTCCAATGGTCATATCAATATGTATTTTTCACCAAAAGTCTTATAAAGGCATCAGATGTGATCTAAAAGCAAGTGATAACAGATCTTGTATCCAAAAAAGCTGATATATTGGCTTTTTTAAAAATTGCATTGATCAAGAATATAAGAGATAGCTTTGGTACTCATATATATATATATATATATATATATATATATATATATATATATATATATATATATATATATATATATATATATATATGCACTCACTCACAAATTCAACAGTGTATTCTTTTTTGCATATAATTCAAGTAATTACCTGCCATAATCGAGTAATATCACAAAATTACCTGCCAGACATCAGATAGTTGCTGTCTTCCTTAGATATGAAGTGGTCTTATTGCATGAAAGTTGTCCATCTTGCAAAATGTTATCCATTATAATAAGTTTTGAATTTTGAGGGGGTAAGAAGTGATTTGTTTTGTTTTTTCTTTCTTCTGGAATCAGTTTACACCAAATCCATCAAAGTATTTGAGCTAAAGCTACACGAGTCAATAATTGTTGATCCAGAAAAAAACATTCCTGATTCCTGTTTTATTATTTTAAGTAGTTTTACACAGTGCATGCAAATATCTTTCTGCTTAAGTGACATGAGTGTGTACAGTGTATGTATGCATGGTTCTCTTCTTGAGTTGTAGTTGTTGTGTGGGGGGTATTGCCATTTTTCAGCACATAATAGGCTAAAAACATGGTAGCCAGCATATTTGGTGGAGGAGGAAGGAAGCCAATTCCATGGAACAACCACTTGCCGACAGGAAGCTCTTGGCAATGTTTCTCACATACCCAGATTTGCCAAGCCAGAGACTTGAACTCACAAAGTAGTATGAGTGTGGACAGTGTATGTGTTTGGTTCTTTTAATGGCGTGTGTGTGTACATTATATTTGCTTTGTTCTCTTAGCTCATGATACAAACTAGGGTCTCAGATGTGCAGATAAAACACTCTGCTACTTTATTGTTGTCAAGACATGCCTAGACTTACAGTGAATGGTTTTTGCTAATAAATTTGGTGGCCAGGCAAATACCAAAACACTCAAGCAAGATTATTCTTAACAAGATTACTGCCTTGTACCCTAACCACTCTCCAATGATTAATGTGAGAGGCAACCATCAGTTGTATTCATCAATACTTTCAATCAGATTCAATTTATATTAAGAAGTCCCAGTTCCTGTGATGTAGAGTCCATTATCCAGTCCCAGTATTTTGTACCCTGTAGAGATTTAAAAATGCCCCCAGTTTTTGATGTCCATATTGATGATCACACTAGTGAAATGATAAATCTTGAACAGCTGTTGTCAGCCTGCTTTGTGACTAGTCCTAAGTATTGACCAAGATGGTGTTGTACAGATTACTTGCAGATGAGATTGTGTTAAAAGCTTGTGAAATATTAGACTGGTTCAATGTTGATATGTTGATTAAGCTGGTGTGGTATGTATAAAGTGCTGAGTGACTTAATATCCCATTCTGAACTGGGTTATAGCTGGACCCAGATGCTAAATCAGGATAAATGAGCCTGTCAGTGGTGATAAGGAATGTATCCATCAATATGACTTGGAGATTATAGAAACAGTATAATATTCAGAGCCAATGAAAATTTCTCTAAACATCAATATCAGCTGGACACAATATCAGTATTGTATGTATGGTAAGTCCTCTGCCACAGGGACTAGGTTGGAGACTTTTCTCAATGTTTACTTACATGTTAAGGAAAGAAATTCAGTTATTGAGAGCAGATAGTATTCACAAAAATATATCTGAGGGATATTTGACCAGTATGACAAAACATTTAATAATTTGACCAATGAAGCACTGTCTGGAATAAAAAAAATTCATTGAATTGTGGGTAATGTGTACTCAAAAAGAGCTGTATCAAAGAAATATCTGCTATGGCGCTTGTACTTTTTACCTCGGTGAAACGTCACTTGCAGTGATATCAGTTTCTAAAAATAGCCATTCGGACAAGGTGAACCAGCTAATGTTGTTCAGTTTTCTTTTTGGTGTTATTGTTCTTGTTATTATTTTTACTGAAAACCATACAGATGTGCATTCCAATATTTAGTTACAGTGGTGCTTAAGCCTGCAGGCTGTATAAATCATATAATCAAATTTGATGAATCTTTCTAGAACAGAATAATACACAAATGCTTACATTTCATCATCGATTGATATATTCAAATATTTTGTGATGAAAATTCCAAGGGAACTGCAAGCCACACACCCCATTAAATAATGTTGATATGTGGTTCATGTTTTAAGATATAGAGACAAATGTATTTAGGAAAGTGACTATTTCTTATACTTTGTTTAGCGCATAAAATTACACTCTGCTTAGTTGATGTGATTATTATTATGCATGTAGAATCTAGAAATATTGCATATATTTTCCATCAGTTTAAAAACAATGTATCAATGTTTGTTTTGTTTGTTTTTGTATTTGTGGTTTTTTGTATTATTCATTAGTGATTTTATTAACCTTTTCTGGTGGCCCCGAGTGGCCGAGTGGTTTAAAGCGCTCTCCATTGCAGATCACTGCCATCTCACCTCTGTCTGCGTGGGTTCAAGTCTAAGATTCATCAAATGTGGATATGTGAGAAAGCTTGCCAGTAGCTTTTCGTGGGTCAGTGGTTCTTTCCCCGGATTTCCATTTCTTCCTCCACCATTAATAGCCTATAATGTGCTGAAAAATGGTGTTACGCCCCACAACAACAACAACATTAACCTTTTCTGATTCTGATGTGTTAATCAGTAACAAAGTTAAGAAAAGAGGAGAGAAAATTTATATCTTTATTTCATAGTCTGTTTTACAAAGAAATTAATTTTGAATGACAGTTTAGAACATATAAGAATGCATTATGTTCATTAGCGTTATGGTGTTGAAAAAGCAGCACTGGTTGATTATATTTATACTATGTGCGTAATATATTTCCATAATTAATAGATCAATACAATTACATTTTGTGAAGAGGTTACTAGTAAGAAGTATGCATGTATTGATGGAAACAGCAGTACAAAAACTGCTGTCCCTAATGACGACAGCCACCCTTAAAATTATACAAATTTTACACAAAAAAACTAAATGAAAAGGAAACAATAAACAATGAAGATATAACTGAATATTACTGATCTCAACACATTCCTTCGGGACACACACACACACACACACACTCCTTAAATGTGTACATATAAGAGCTTTACTTAACTTAAATTTGAAAACAATAAAAAAGGATGCCAAAAAATAAAATGTACAAATTATTACTGTATACACACTCATATATAACAGTGGAATATATCAAAACATTACATAGTGAGGGAAGTGCAAATAAAAACAACTCTATTTTTGTTTTTAGGTCATGAATTACTACATGTTACTAAGGATCTCTTGGTGCTTTATCTGAAAACAATATGGCAGCAATCAGGCACAGTGGTTTGTTTTTAGCAAAACATAGAATTCAGTACAAGTACCATTGCTTAATGCACAAGATCATTGTTATCATGTGTTTAATTGCATGATAGAACTAAAAAAATAAAACTAAATAAAATAATAATAATAATAAAATAGAACTAAAATGTGCCATAAAATACCCAACACACATATTATAACTTAAAAGTGTTGATGTGCCATAAGACACCCAACACACATCACTTAATAGGGTTTATGTGCCATAAAATACCCAAACCACATATTATAACTTAAAAGTGTTGATGTGCCATGTTTTTAACACCCAACACACATCAGCATTATGTGGTTATTGTTTAGGACTGGTTGGCCTAGTGTCAGGATAATGTGATTGGGTGTGACATAATGCCACATGTCTGCAGCTTGTTGCCCCAGTGCTAAACATAACTATAAACTGTCATACAGCAGACAATGTATCGATATGACTGAAAAATTGTTAAAGCTACATTAAAAATATAAATAACACACACACATCACTTAAAAGTGTTTATGTGCCATAAAACACCCAACACATAGCTTAAAGCCCCTGACAAAATGCACACGGTTCTTTAGTTTCATAAAATCTTGTTATACACCTAAGGTCAAATTATTTGTTTTTTTATATACTGTAATACAATGCAAAAGGATTATATTTGGTCAAAACTGAGTTCCATGTGTTATACACAGTTGAGTGTACCAGCAGTTCTTGGTCTACAATGTGTGTTAAGTTTGTGTTATTCAGTTAAATCTGATGATTTTTGCCTGTGGAGTTTAAACTCTTCAAAAAGATTTCAGATTAAATACTTCCTAAGTTTAGGTTTTAGTCAGAAGTTGGCTGATTTGAAATTGATTTAATAAAGAATGACAGCTTACTTATCTCCTGTGAAGCTGAAAGTTAGATTGGCTTTATCTTCTCTTTGAGGAACTTGTTACAGGAAATGGTTTAAAGTTTCATTTTCCAGCTGGGATGGAGTCTTTGTGTCATGCAAATTAGACTGCTAGCATATTCTCTAACACAAGAAACCAATTATGCTGTTTATTGCATGCAGTTTTAATATTTTGCAACTGAAGTAATGAAAACATTTAAATTAAATTTATTCATGTAAGCCATATGTGTGAGGATAAAAACATTCTCCTTCTTGTTTTTCTGTTTCCAGAATTGCATTGTAATTAAAGTGTTGCTGGTATCCATAGTTCATCACTCATTTGTCTTGCATGTAATCTTCCTAAAAATTTTTGTTAATCATGCAGTTTGCATGTCATTTCTGTCAGCTGTTTTAAAGTAAATTCAGTGCATGACCTTTCTGTCAGTTGTTTCAAAGTAAATTCAGTGCATGTCATTTAAATACTTCCATTTTGTATGATCCAGCAGTCATTCAGTTTGAAATCATACATAATTTGTGTAATAGAATAAAATATCTCGAAACAGGGAAGATACTCATTTACATCAGAACACATATGACAGTCCTTATGGAAACATTCCATCAACAATAGGGGGCCCCGAGTGGCCGAGTGGTCTAAAGCGCTGTCCGTTACGGATCACTGCCATCTCACCTCTGTCTGCGTAGGTTCGAGTCTAGGATTCGGCTAATGTAGATATGTGAGAAAGCTTGCCAGTAGCTTCTCGTGAGTCGGTGGTTCTTTCCGGGTGGTTCTTTCCGGTGATTTCCCGGTTTCTTCCTCCACCATTAATACTGGCCGCCATGAATAGCCTATCATGTGCTGAAAAATGGCGTTAAGCCCAACAACAACAACAACAACAACCATCAACAATTTACCTATCATCCTTGTATTTGTCAAAATGTATTTTATTCCTGGCTGTGATAAGTCAGTCAGATCAGAACTTGACTATCTTAACATTTATTTTTTTTAAATAATTTCAGAGCTTAGGTTGCCTAAAATGTATACTGCTGAATTACACTCAACAGAGCTTAGGTTGCCTAAAATGTATACTGCTGAATTACACTCAACAGAGATTAGGTTGCCTAAAATGTATACTGCTGAATTACACTCAACAGAGCTTAGGTTGCCTAAAATGTATACTGCTGAATTACACTCAACAGAGCTTAGGTTGCCTAAAATGTATACTGCTGAATTACACTCAACAGAGCTTAGGTTGCCTAAAATGTATACTGCTGAATTACACTCAACAGAGCTTAGGTTGTCTAAAATGTATACTGCTGAATTACACTCAACAGAGCTGAGGTTGCCTAAAATGTATACTGCTGAATTACACTCAACAGAGCTGAGGTTGCCTAAAATGTATACTGCTGAATTACACTCAACATTTTGTAATGATTCATATTGTCAATGTCTTTGTTTTTTGTCATACAGGCACTACTACAGGCCCACGATGTAGTAGCCCATGAGGTGTATGGTAACGAGATCAAGCGTGCCACACTGCCACCTACTCTGCCCTTACTGAATGGTGATGCAGACTTGGACTCACCAGAAAGTGGCCAGACAGACATGGAAAACGTGACTAGAGTCCGACTTGTACAGTTCCAGAAAAATACAGATGAACCAATGGTATGGCATGCTTCTTTGAACTATCATTTCTAATTATGACACACGACAATATATAACTAGTTTAATGTACAAAGCAATACGTAAAGTTGTCCTTTAACAAATCAAAAGAATGAAGCATCTTTATTCTTCTCTTTTCTTCCATTTGAGATTTTTTTTAACCCAAACTCAAAAAATTTTACTTTATTGTCACAGAACTTTTTCTCAGCATAAAATCCTTACAATGGAATGCATTTTTTATGTAAGTAAAATGCATCTCTTATTGATCTGACAATTGAAATGATTTTTTTCATTCATCAGATGTTAGATGTATTAGTAGTGAGGAAATGGAAATGCAGATAAAGAACAATCTGTGATGTTCACTATGAGAAACTGAGATCTTGTGTCATTTCTTTAGGGAAGTCAGATGGTGTAGAAAAGGAAACGGAATTGTACGAAATGTAAAGACCAGTAAGAAAAAAAAAATTTTTTTTAGATACCTGAATAAGAGTGGTATGAAGTGTTCAGGTTATCATAATTTTTGTTTATGAAACTATTTTACCAGTCAAATTGCCTGTTGAATTTTATAATGGTCCCACAAGAAAACATGCAGAATATAGAGTGATCATCATGTAAGTTGAATGGTATATTTCTACACACTTAACCTCATTCTTGATAAGCTTCTACTGCAATAGATAAGAATGAGGATGTGCAATCTGGATATAATGAAAACTATTATCTTGGTACCAGTTTTTGAAAATCATGCCCCATGTCACTGTTTTACCAGTTTCGAAAAGTTGCATTTCAGTTGCCTTATTACCAGCCTTCCAAAACCATGACCCATGTTGCCTTTGTGCCAGTCTTCAAAAGCTGTGTCACAGTTACCATTGTATCAGTCTTCAAAGCCATGTCTGAGTTATTATTGTACCAGTCTTCAAAAGATTTTATCTCCATTGCCTTTGTACCTGTCCTCAATTACCTTTGTACTAGTCTGTAAAAGTTACCTTTGTACCAGTCCTCAAAAGCCATGTCTGGATTACTATTGTACCAGTCTTCTAAAGTCATGTAACAGTTGCTTTTGTGCCAGTCCTTAAATAGCATTAAATAGTTACATTTATACTGGTTTTGGAAAGGTATGTAACAGTTACTTTTGTACCAGTCTTTAAAAGTCAATTCTTGGAAGACTCAGAAAAGTGTGTTTTGAGTTCCAAAGGGAGAATTAGTGCACATTACCAAAAAAGCAGCATCGTCCACTTGAGAACTCATATAAACCTACAGAAAATGACTGGACATTCAAACCTGAGAAGAAAAGAAAAATGATATGTTTTCTTTGAAGCATTTAGAACTTAAATTTAAAAAATAGATGATGGATATAAAAAAACTAGATGATAGGGACAGCATTGTCAGATATTTTCACCACATACGCACACATGTGCCCACACTCCAATAATTTCAACAATTGAGACATTAAATAAAATATATGTAAAATATCTGTTTAAATTCTATTATCTTGAGGAATACATGGTTAATTAGACACAGTATTTGTTGAAGGTAGTTTAGTTGTTATTTGTGTTGACCTTTTCTCTCATTTTTAGACTGGATGGTCCTATTGTTCAGACTTCGCTGATGGTCTTGTTGAAAATGTAGAAAATGATCTTTCTCCATCTTCATTGCCATGTGGGAGTGTTAAACATGCGTTTTTGAAAAATGATGATGCAGCTGCAAATGGCAGATTGTGCTCACCAATAAAATTGCAGAGAATTATTTTAGCTCTTGTGAAATGGTCTGTTGGTAGTTGTTTAATGTTTGTTTGGAACTGAGCTCTTAAGTTTTTAATTGTCCCATGTAGTCATTCTTATTCTTCATTTAAGATTTCAAACCTATTTAAAGTTGTTTTTTTTTAAAGTGATTAATATCATAATAAGTTTTGCTTTGAAAACTTATCTTTACTACAGAATAATAATAATAATAATAATAATAATAATAATAATAATAATAATAATAGTTCTAAGTGTTATTATGATGATGATTATTATTATTATTATTATTATTATTATTATTATTATTATTATTATTATTATTATTAGTGATGATGATAGTTGCTATAAAAATGCTATGGATGGATTTTATTACTATCTTCATAATCACTATAGTTAGTATGACTTCTTTTTAATCATGTATCAAGCATATTTTGGTTTTTATGTGTTGTTTTTATTACCTGCACTTGTCAATTGAAGTTTGTGCTAAGTGAATTTTCATGTTGTTCAAATTTTATTTTGCCAATGACTTCATTTTGTACATTATCGCAAAAGATACAAATCAGAGAGTTTCGTCCCTTGTGAATACTTTAACCAAGGCATGTAATACGTGTCAGATGCCTTCTTGGAGATTGGAGATTGCATTTAATTTGTTTTCCAATGTTGAAAATGTTGATCTCTTGTCACTAATGACATCAGCACATGGGGGAAATTGGGTTTTTAATCATGTTAATTAGTGTTTTGTATGAAGAACCAGCAAAAATGTACATCCTCTTTGCCAGATCAATATTGCAAACACTGGTTGTAAAAATCAATAACAAGGGTAATGTTAAGGAAAAGCATGTAATCAATTCATTATTGAAATACAAGCTGTACAGAGAAATATCAAGTGTACAGATGCAAATATCAGTGGATATATTGTAAAGCATATTGAAATCTCAATCCTAGCTAGGGTTACTATTTCAGGGAAAAGCAAAGAAAATGAAGCAGTGGGAGTTTCTCAGGTCCAAAAAGTCAGCATTTAATTATGTTGTATGGTATTTGCATATAAAAAATGTTTTCGGTATGGAGTATTAAAGATTAGTAGTAGAGATTATTCAAAGTTAAAATTATTGTGTTAGATCATAACTGTGGACAGCAGCGTATTGCATAGTCAGTGATAGTCATGTGAACAGACTTGCACTTCTGACATCAAACTACTATTGTTTTCTGATTGGTTGTGGAAAATATGCATACAGAATATGATCAGAAAGAAAGAAAAGAAAGAAAGAAGAAAAGAAAGACAGCATTGATGATCAAGCATTTTGTAATCGATAAACTAACATTAAATATTCGAAATGCTATAGGTGTGATGAAAATGGTTGGCTGGTTGGTTGTTGTGGGGCTTAACGCTATTTTTTTAGCACACGATAGGCTATACATGGCGGCCAGTATTAATGGTGGAGAAACAAACAGGGAAATCTTCGGAAAGAACCACCAACCCATGAGAGGCTACTGGCAAGCTTTCTCACATATCCACATACACCAAATCTTAGACTCAAACCCACGAAGACAGAGGTGAGATGACAGTGATCTGTAATGGAGAGGCTTTAGACCACTCGTGGCCCCTGTGATGAAAATGTAAAACATCACAAACTCTTTGATGTACATGTCAACCACCTTTATCATCCCTTAGTGAGTCAGTTTTATCAGCATATTAGTGCTTGATTAATATATCGCCAATTTTAGTGGGTACCTCATTACATGGATACATATCAGATGTGTCGTTTCCAGTAATCATTAGTTTTCATTGCTGTCTTTTCATATATGTACTAATGTTTTAAGGTACATGAGCACAAAAGAAGCTATGTAGCATCAACAGATGGTTTAGTTTTTAAAATGTATAATTGAATTTGGAAAAAAAATTGGGGATATAAAGCCTTCCAAATAAATTTATGATTGAATACAAGATAAAATTGTGTACAATGTATATGAAATGAAGCATTTAAAATCCTAAAAACATACATGATAAAATTTTTTGTTTAAACAGCATTCTGTTCAAGAATATTCAGTTTTCTCAGGTGGTACCTCCTCATTTTGTTTCATTATGTTTACATTAAAATGTCTGAGAGGGTCAGGGTGGATGCTGATTTTGAGCACAACATTATTTGTAACTGTAAAAGTATTTTTTCCTTTGTATGACTAGGGTCTTGTCATTGTCTACATGTTTACAAAGGTAATATCTGTTTGAGAAAAATGTGTCTGTTGAAATCCAAATAATTTTTGTATATTTATACAGTTTGTTTTAGCATGTTATGTTCTGTTGTATTCAATCTGTCTAGCATCTGACTGATCAGGCATCTTTCCTTCTGGTACCAATTTTATTTCTGTGCAACAATTCAAGTTCTCCACCTTTAAAACAGTTACTTAACTTTGTGGATAACTTGTACTTGGGGATAAGAAAGACACTTCTTGATTTGGGGTAAAAGGTCAAGGTCACTAACTGAAAGAAAAAAACAGTTTCTGGACAGTCTATTTCTCCAGGGTCAGAAGTTATCAAACCTTTGTACACTGCATGCACAAGTGTTAAGTAACTCCTCATCATAGGTATCAAAAGGTCAAAGGTTACAGTAACTGAAAGAGTATAAATCGTTTTTGTACAGTCATTCTGGTTCTTCATAACATACCTGTACCAAACTTTGTGGGTGGCTTAAACTTGGAGCACAGAAGAAACCTATTGATTTGGAGTCCAAGAAGGAAAATGGGCCCCTCATCAAAAATCAGAAGGATAAGGGACATTATTGAAGTAATGTTAGAGGGAGAGAACATAATCTCCCACCCTTCATTTTTGGAAGGTAAGGTTTTACCACAAAGGGTTCTCCCTCCATTTATTATCTCAACAGAAATGATTTAGGCTTTAAAGTATAAAACACATTATTCAGGAGTCCAGTATAGATAAATGGTCGGACTTCTAAAAGGTTGCCTTCTTTTTGAAGAGTACCTATTTCTACAAATGACAAAATGACTTGCTGTGTATATGTATGAGGTCAAAAGACATGAGAGAAAATAAAGTTTTTGACACAATACTTATAATCTACAGACCAAACTTTGTTGATTGCTTGCAGTTGGAGAAAGATGGAAGCATATTAATTTTGTGGCTAAAAGATCAAAGGTCTTGGTCACTGCATCTGAAAGAATATTTTTTTTTCATGATAACTTTAATGTTAGACTGCATAACTTGACCAAAGAATGTGGATGGCTTGCCTTTATACATGTAGTATGCAAGAGACCAATCAATTTGGGAGTCAAATGATCGAAGTTTGAGATCATTTGGGCTCATGGAAAAAGGATTTTGCAGAACTAGTTCTGTTCGTGAACAAATCCTTTAATACACATGGGATGATAATGAAACCTACAGATTGTGGGGTATAGAGGTCACAGTTACAGTTAAGTATGATGAAAAAACTGATCTCTGCACATTAAATTTGGATCAAATCCACAAAAAATGTGACTAAAGGTCATGGTCATTGTGACCTTTTTATCAGTAATTTTTAGAGTTAGTTATACCTTTTAATACTATCTTCAAGAACTATCCGACACACAGTGGGCATAAAATGTACTATTCTAATTATTCATGCTGATTGGCCTGATGAAGTTGAATCTTTGCTTCAAAAGGAAATAAACTAGAAGTTTTTTTCAGAAATGTAAAGCCTTGGTTAATATTGAATTAATGACAAAGAATGTCATACCTTGATATTTTTATAAAGGAATGTTCTTGTGTTCATGTGATACTCTTTGAACAGCCTTCAGAGAGGTTGTTCTTAATTTCAGGGACACACTTCCCTAGCACAGGCATTTCCCTAACACAGGCACTTCAATAATACAGATTCTTTCAATGCACAGATTTTTCCTTAACACACTCTTCCATAACACAGACACTTCCATAACACAGACACTTCCATAACACAATCACTTCCATAGCATAGATACTTTCATAACTCCAAATCTTCCATAATACAGACACAAAATAACACACACTTCCATAACACAGACTCTTCCATAAGACAGACACTTCATAACACAGACACTTCCATAACATAGACTCTTCCATAAGACAAACACTTCCATAACTCAGACTTCCATAACACAGACTCTATACAAGGACGTTATGGATTATGTTCAGTATTTTTTGCCAATTGTCCTAATATGTTTGGCTACATTTTTACAGAATCAGGTATTCCTGACAATAAAGAGTATGGCATTAGGCTTTGGTTTCTTGCATACAGAATGAGCACTAAAAATGTTCTCTACTTTTCAGGGAATCACACTGAAAGTGAATGATGAAGGCCGTTGTATGGTTGCCAGGATTATGCATGGTGGAATGATACATAGGCAAGGTAAAATTTTAAATCAATTTCTATATTAGTAATAAATTTTATTCTGTCTGTATTACCCTATTCATGGATGAAATATAAAGAATTAGGCAATCTGCCATATGACCAGAAAGTAAAAGCATATTTGTGTGTAGTTTTATATGAATACAAGATCATGTCATATCAAATCATTGAGTAACATGTCATTTGGTTTGCAGTCTATCAGCAAAACATACTTAGTTTTTCTTGCTATTTGCATTTTTGATGATCATATTTCAGAAAATTCATATCTACTATCAAGAAAAACATAATAGATATCAAGCATTGACTTTTAAAGGCTGAAACAAAGTTTCAGAGCTCAAGAGAAGAAAATAGAAGTTCAGTTAAAATACATCAGAAACCATCAACAATTAGGTGCTGCAGATCTTCTGTAGTCCATCTGCTCTAAGCCTACTGTAGTCCATCTGCTGCAAGCCTTCTGTAGTCCATTTGCTGCAAGTCTACTCTAATCCTTCTGCTGCAAGCCTACTGTAGTCCATTTGTTGCAAGCCTACTGTAGTCATTCTGCTGCAAGCCTACTGTAGTCCATTTGCTGCAAGCCTACTGTAGTCCTTCTGCTGCAAGCCTACTGTAGTCCATTTGCTGCAAGCCTACTGTAGTCCTTCTGCTGCAAGCCTACTGTAGTCCATTTGCTGCAAGCCTACTGTAGTCCTTCTGCTGCAAGCCTACTGTAGTCCATTTGCTGCAAGCCTACTGTAGTCCTTCTGCAAGCCTACTGTAGTCCATTTGCTGCAAGCCTACTGTAGTCATTCTGCTGCAAGCCTACTGTAGTCCATTTGCTGCAAGCCTGCTGTAGTCCATCTGCTGCAAGCCTACTGTAGTTTCCTGGTGCAACCCTACTGTAGTCCATTTGCTGCAAGCCTACTGTAGTCCAATTGCTGCAAGCCTACTGTAGTCCTTCTGCTTCAAGCCTACTGTAGTCAATTAACCCTTTCCCTCATGGAGCGTATGGCTTTTTAGCCGTACAATGTGCATGTAACAAAGTTACCCAGTGCAGTGCGCTATACATAGGCATGTTTAGCAGTGAGGTGTATGCTACGTTTAACAGCAATTTTAACCATTTTACATTTCTGGTACACATATATTATGTATGGAAAGATTTCGGAGTAAAATAGTGTCGTTATAGCTGTAGAATTATTTTTCACAGAAGAATTTTGTATATGTTTTAAATTCTTCAAGGTTATAAAGAATTTATTCAACATCAAGTTAGTGAAGGAGCATGACTAACAGTAGCTGCCATTTACCTAAGTTATTGAAGCTTTTATAGTTATGATTCTAATCGTAAAAACTCGAGCAAGTACTGAATGTTAACCAGGAATGACCATTATGGAAAGACACAGTTATGATCCACTTACTTTAAATAGCAGATTTCGACCAGAACATAAACAGTGACCACATCATCTGACGTAATTGTCATTCACACCAATGAATATAGTATCTAATACGGGGTTTTCCCTGAAGGTGGCAATACATAAAGCCGCTCAAAATGGCTGCTGTTTAGAGAGGCGTCAAGAGGCGCTTGTATGAGGTAAAGGGTTAACATTAATGTCTTATTCAATCTAAATATCTATTCATACATTTTAGGAACCTTGCACGTGGGCGATGAGATTCGGGAAATTAATGGAGTCAGTGTGCAGAACCAGACAGTGGACAGTCTTCAGAAGATGCTGGTAAATATTATACATTTTTTATCAGTAACTGTGGTACTTGCAATTTACATACATACTTTTCAGCTTTTGGCATTTTTATCTTACCATCTTTTTAATGTGAATGTGAGTTGTTTACTATGCCATACAAACATAATCTCCAGTTTGGCATTGATCAGAATCTGTACAAAAGGAAGGACCCAAGGAAATGTAATTACTAAAGATCACGATTGGCACTGATACAGTGATTGGATCATTAGAATAAAGGTAAGAAAGAAATGAAATTTTTGTATTGTTGACTCAGACTATGCATAGATATTGCATTTTGATAGTACTGTTGTAGGTCAGTATGGACAATATATCATGCTTCACTGACTTGGGTTAATTTTTGTTTTTTGTTTACATATCTCAGTCGCTATTCATACTAGAATTGAGAGATTGTTGATAATATGAATTTCCAATACTACCATACCCTCACAGAAGCTCATTGTGACCTATATTTAATCTTGTACTGGCTTCCATTAAAGATCTTCCATTTAACTCAAGACCTCACAGATTTTTAGCATGCATACTATCTTTCATAGTCATCAAACTTGGTTAAGGGATGCATCTTGATTTCTAGCATAAGATGTCCATCTGACCTATATTTCAAGTTTCAATGATTTTGTTTAAATTTGGTGTTATAAGTCTATATATCAGGTGCTGTCTATGTCCCAGTCATGAAACTTTATAATAGACCCATAAAACCAAAGAAGGTCAGTGTGACCTGCATTTTATAATCTAATAATGTGGGTTAAATTTTAATGTTTATGAACACTTTGGTATACCTCTGCTAGACTAATATAAATAGACCCATAAAACCAAAGAAGGTCAGTGTGACCTGCATTTTATGATCTAATAATGTAGGTTAAATTATAATGTTTATGAACACTTTGGTATACCTCTGCTAGACTAATATAAATACTAATAGACCCATAAAACTAAAGAAGGTCAGTGTGACCTGCATTTTATGATTTAACGTGGGTAAAATTTTAATGTTTATGAACACTTTGGTATACCTCTGCTAGACTAATATAAATACTAATAGACCCATAAAACCAAAGAAGGTCAGTGTGACCTGCAGTTTATGATCTAATGTGGGTTAAATTTTAATGTTTATGAACACTTTGGTATACCTCTGCTAGACTAATATAAATACTAATAGACCCTTAAAACCAAAGAAGGTCAGTTTGACCTCCATTTTATAATCTAACGTGGGTTAAATTTTAATGTTTATGAACACTTTGGTATACCTCTGCTAGACTAATATAAATACTAATAGACCCATAAAACCAAAGAAGGTGGGTGTGATCTGCATTTTATGATCTAATAATGTGGGTTAAATTTTAATGTTTATGAACACTGGTATACCTCTGCTAGACTAATATAAATACTAATAGACCCATAAAACCAAAGAAGGTCAGTGTGATCTGCAGTTTATGATCTAATGTGGGTTAAATTTTAATGTTGTTGTTGTTGTTGTTGGGCTTAACGCCATTTTTCAGCACATGATAGGCTATTCATGGCGGCCAGTATTAATGGTGGAGAAAGAAGCTGGGAAATCACCAAAAAGAATTACCGACCCACAAGAAGCTACTGGTATGCTTTCTCACATATCCACATTCACCAAATCCTAGGCTCGAATCCTAGACTCGAACACACGCAGACAGAGGTGAGATGGCAGTGATCCTTAACGGACAGAGCTTTAGACCACTCGGGGCCTCTAAATTTTAATATTTATGAACACTTTGGTATACCTCTGCTAGACTAATTTAAATCTTAGGGAACACAGAAGGCCCTTTCTGACCCCATTCCATATTAATAATTATGAAGTATATTGTGCTGAGTTACCTACAGTAGATTAATTGTATATTGTCTGTGTGAGTGAGCATTGGAATTATATGAGTTGTGTGGATGCTTTTTTATGTGAGGTCTTACCTGTAGTGGTTTAAGGTAATTATTGAACTATATAATGCAGGAAATCACTCCAAATTAAATTGAAACCTTTGACTTTTACGTAAAAATTTGCTTCTAGGGGTGGATAATACTACATGTAAGAGTTTGTCAAGCAGATTTTTAAGTAAAATTATTAGAAAACTAAAACATTATTCTTTTGTGTTTTATTAACTCAATATTTTGGTATGATAGAAAAAATTTCTTTTTATTGTTTTCTGTCTTTTATGCCCTGTTCAGTGAGTAGGTGGTTTTACAGTATATCAGCACTATACTGGTTATGTATGTGTGTGTATATATATATATATATATATATATATATATATATATATATATATATATATATATATACTTTTCAAAATTAGTCTTTACTAAGAAAATGGGCCATGATCAATTAGTCTGAATTTATTTTCTGAAAAATAATGTTTACAACAGCTACTGGAGACTTGTAAAGGTGGATATTATCTGTTGTAATTATTGATTACACAGAGATTATATTTAAATGTATTGTACCTTATGTATCATTTAACTGACAGAAAGGGGATATTTTGACAGTACCAGTATTTTGCCTCACTTAAAGAAGTAGATGATGTATTGGATTTACTTTTTCCATCTGTCTATTACCTTCTCCATTCATCAGTTCTTTTTTGTTTTCTTCCTGTCCAGGCTGTAACTCCTCTAAAATTGTGCACCTTTATAGAACATGTTTACAGTCTGGTGCATTTTCAGATTAAGTCATGAGGCACATTAAATTTTAGTCAGTTTGTGTCCAACTCTAACATCTCTTTACCTATTGTCACTAAAAAAAGCAGCTTTGTTGCATCTTGGGATGAATGTTGTATTGCACACAAAACTGGGTCACTGTGACCTACCTTTCACAATTTCTTCAACATGGCTTCTTCTTGCCAATATCCTTTCCCAGCTCAGCAGGTCTTAGACCGAAACATGTGTTATGGTCTTTATCTATTAGCTTTTTGTAGTCTCTATTCCTCTTAAACAAACACAAGTATTGCCAATAAACTTTACAAACACATTTATCCCAAGGTCTGGTTGGTCCAGAATTAAAATATACTGTCTTTTTGAAATGTCAAATATGGCCACCATTGCAATCTTTTTAAAAAAAATTTATTGCTTCTACTCCTGAATGATGGTCATATTTACTAAAGACTTCATATGAAGCATAATTGGTCCTGTGTGAACATGGTGTCAATATGATATTCCAGTATAGATGCTATCATAAAAAAAAACACTGGGTATGTATTGAATTTGTCAGATCTTTGATTTATGCTCATACATGTTGTTGTTGTATTTTAAACATTCAAGTAACCACCATTTTCATAAGCATAGTTTTATTCTTTTATATTCTTAATTTGGGTATTTGTAGGGGTTAAACAAAAACATGAAATACCAACTAATATGCAAACTTTGACAAAATAAACACTCTAAGTACCCATGAAAATATGTTGTTTTTGGAACAAAACCTTGAAAATTGAGTCCCACAAAAATAATTAATGATACTACAGTGTTGTGCTTCTGATGACCAACATATCTACACCTTTTTGAAAACCAGACCAATTTGACATTAGGAATAAGCCAAGGGTCATTGATTGCATTGTTGTACTAAAATGTGAAAACAGTGACTTGTACAAGTAAATTATCATCAGACTTTGTATTTATTTGCATTCAAGTAAGAAGAGAGCACTCTGGCATTGATCAGGCCATCAGTCTACTCTGGCATTGATCAGGCCAACAGTCTACTCTGGCATTGATTGTAACATCAGCAGTCTACTCCGGCATTGATCTTATGATCAGCAGTCTACTCTGGCATTGATCAGACCAACAGTCTACTCTTGCATTGATTGTAACATAAGCAGTCTACTCTGGCATTGATCTTATGATCTTATGATCAGCAGTCTACTCTGGCATTGATCTTATGATCAGCAGTCTACTCTGGCATTGATCAGGCCAACAGTCTACTTTGGCATTGATTGTAACATCAGCAGTCTACTCTGGTATTGATCTTATGATGAGCAGTCTACTCTGGCATGGATCAGGCCAACAGTCTACTCTGGCATTGATTGTAACATCAGCAGTCTACTCTGGCATTGATCTTATGATCAGCAGTCTACTCTGGCATTGATCTTATGATCAGCAGTCTACTCTGGTATTGATCAGACCAACAGTCTACTCTGGCATTGATTGTAACATTAGCAGTCTACTCTGGCATTGATCTTATAATCAGCAGTCTACTCTGGCATTGATCAGGCCAACAGTCTACTCTGGCATTGATGGTAACATCAGCAGTCTACTCTGGCATTGATCTTATGATCAGCAGTCTACTCTGGCATTGATCTTATGATCAGCAGTCTACTCTGGCATTGATCAGGCCAACAGTCTACTTTAGCATTGATTGTAGCATCAGCAGTCTAGTCTGGCATTGATCTTATGATCAGCAGTCTACTCTGGCATTGATCAGGCCAACAGTCTACTCTGGCATTGATGGTAACATCAGCAGTCTACTCTGGCATTGATCTTATGATCAGCAGTCTACTCTGGCATTGATCAGGCCAACAGTCTACTTTAGCATTGATTGTAGCATCAGCAGTCTAGTCTGGCATTGATCTTATGATCAGCAGTCTACTCTGGCATTGATCAGGCCAACAGTCTACTTTGGCATTGATTATAGCATCAGCAGTCTACTCTGGCATTGATCTTATGATCAGCAGTCTACTCTGGCATTGATCTTATGATCACCAGTCTACTCTGGCATTGATTAGGCCAACAATCTACTCTGGCATTGATTGTAACATCAGCAGTCTACTCTGGCATTGATCTTATGATCAGCAGTCTACTCTGGCATTGATCTTATGATCACCAGTCTACTCTGGCATTGATCAGGCCAACAATCTACTCTGGCATTGATTGTAACATTAGCAGTCTACTCTGGCATTGATCTTATGATCAGCAGTAAACTCCTGCGTTGATCAGACCAACAATCTACTCTGGCATTGATCTTATGATCAGCAGTCTACTCTGGTGTTGATCAGGCTAACAGTCTACTCTGCCTTTGATCTTAAGCTCAACATTCTACTCTGGCATTGATCTTTAGGTCAACAGTCTACTCTGGCATTTATCATATGGTCAACAGTCTTTCCTGGATTTGATCTTAAGATCATCAGTCTACCATGGCATTTATCTTATGGTCAGCAGTCTTCTGGCATTTATCTTAAGGTCAGCAGTCTACTTTGGCAGTGATCAGGACAATAGTTGATTCTGGCACTGATCTTTAAGGTAAACATTCTACTCAGGAAGTGATCTTATGGTCAACAGTCTACTCTGGCATTCATTTTAAGGTCAACAGTTTACTCTGGCATTGATCTTAAAATAAACAACCTTATGTTTTTAGCTGTACTGGTTTGCATGGAAACATAAACAGTCTTGTCATCTAATCCAATTTGTAGATATATCTGAAGAATACTTTAAATAATTCCACTACAATAATGTCCTTTTTTTCCAAAGAAATATTACTTATAAATTTAACTGAACTTTGCATGTGGTTATATATTGACATCAAGGATTTTGATGAAGAATTTGAAGAATTTTGTTCTGGATTTAACATATTAACTCAAACATAAGAAAAGTAAAGTTTATTTATGTTAAAGTTTCTAAAGAACATCAGAGATGCTTTTTTTGTACTTGGCAGTTCAGATTAAATGGTTTTAATGACAGCTGGAATTCCTGGTAATTCTTTTAGGGCAGCAGAACATGATCATTTCAAAGGACTCTTTTTTTTTTCTTTTTTTTTAAGTCATATTTTAGTTCAATACAAGGCCACATACCATATTTAATGTTATTTTTCGTACATAACAAAATAATTATTAATTTCGGTGTACAAAAAAAATCATATATAAAAAATAATTATCATTTTGTGGTAATGACCAGGTACAAAAAATAAAGGGAGTATACCCAAATAAGGTCAATGGAACACATGACAACCTAACATACAAAACAAATGTACAAACAAATGACTCATTCAGCACTAAACTCAAGAATCTGAATGTTGTTGAGAGAGAGAGAGAGAGAGAGAGAGAGAGAGAGAGAGAGAGAGAGAGAGAGAGAGAGAGAGAGAGAGAGAGAGAGAGAATAATCTGTATTATTCAAGAATCAGTTTCCTATTCCTATCTGTTGTTATTCCTTATGTAAAAAGATTCAGTTACCTGTCAGTTGTGTTATTCGTTAGGTAAATACTACAAGGGCACTATTATATTACATTGGCAATTAAAACCTGAATAAATAAATTGGTTTTGTGTACCAGTAATTACCAGATCCAAGGTCAGTAGGCCACATGGCCGTGCAGAGGTAATATACATGCTAATTAAATACTCTTTGACCTTTAGCTTGGTCTTTTCCAGTAAATACTGGACTGAAGACCAGATTCACCTCCACAGATCAAATTAAATAGGTTTTGTGTAGGGAAATGAGGCTACCCATGGGGTGTTGAAAATGTGTATGACTAGCCCATTAGCTCAAGAACAATATTAATCTACTGTAACTTGTCCTGGAGCCATTGAAAAAAAAAAGGCAAATGAATTTAAGAGAGAGAGATCAACAAAGCAATGTGTATAAAAAATATTGTACATTATAAACACATGTTATTTTCAACATTTACCTACATATAAATCAAACTTAAATAGTCAATAACATTTGCATTTATGATTAAAACTAACTGGGGTTTTATAGTTTTTACTGCATTACTATATTAAAACAATAAGATTAATTGCCCAGTTGTCTGTGGTCCTCACTTCATCCTCTACTGAGGTATTATCTTCACTGGATAAATAAACTCAAATGGCCTCAGATGTGTTTTCAAATGCAGGTGTTTTTTGGCTACAGACTGAGGTAATAAAGAGCTCTGTTATCCTGCTGTTAATGAATAGTGGTATATATTGTAAGGACAACAACAAAACAAACATCAATGATTATATTTTCTTGTCAATACAAAGACAAAGAAGGGCAATATGATGAATGCCAATATATTCTCAGTTAACAAAACAGTTGCCCTTTTGGAGTAAGCTGAGCAAAGGGCTTTCTACACACTTATAATTGGTAAATATTTGGTTTCATTTGTTTTTTATTTCTTTTTCTTTGTTAGATACCTCATTTATGCAAAGATATCAGATAATTGGGTTTGTGTTTCATTGAGGAAACAAACATATATTCCTCTGTGGAATTATACCAAATAAACTTAGCACAGAATAAATTGGTCATTTTGATTATCTAAGTGATAACGTCATTTTATGTAAGAAAAAAATAATTTGACTGAAAAAAATGTGAAGTTTTGTGTATGAAAAAAAATGATAGCTTCAATTAATTATTATTTTTATGGCTTGATGGAGTACAAAAAATAACATTTGGATACGGTACCTTAAATTTGATAATAATCTTTTTCATATTTATCGGAATATGTCCTGATATATAAATAATATTTATCTGGTATTCCAGAAATCTTTACGAGGAACAGTCAGTTTCAAGGTGATACCATGTGTACAGGGAATTCTGTCCTCAATCAGATATGAAAACAATAATCACAAAGAGGTATGCGCAACACTCACCACTTAGGAATGGAGGACAGTGCTCATTGTATGAACTTTTATTATGTCAGTTTTGTCTCACGTCTTGTAATTTCTTTAAAATTTTGATGATCTCATTCCTTAAAATTTTTGATGATCTCAGAAGGAATGAGAGTATCAAGAAAAGTTTTAAGAATAGAAATGTACCATTTCTTACTTTATGCTTGAAAGTAAAAAGTGGTTATAGAAAGGTTCACTTTTGCAGCTGGGAAAATTGCTCTCACCAGATTTTATAATTTTGCATGAAAACAAATATTTTTGTCATATCTTTTGTAGAGCTTTATTAAGATTGAAGGAAAACATTTGTCTTGTTTGTGCCTTGTATGTTTCTACTTTTTTGTTGCAGATTCACCTGTAGCATTGCAGTTGCCGTGGTTTCCTTTTAATAATGTCATATATATATATGCACCAATATCTCTACCTACCCATGGCGGGGCACAACATGATCTAAGCTGACTCCTTTTTTTTTAGTGAGGGGGTGACTTTGAGCAATGATGTCTTTATATGGTGTATTAGTTTCTTTAAAGGCATCTGCATTTATTATTTAATATGAGCCTTTTTTTATGTCAGTGCTGAAAAAAGTGGTGAAATCTTTCAAGAACTCTATATTTGCATTGTCTAGAATTGAATTTCTTTTATTTTAGAGATGTTGCAATTGATAAGATTAATTGTAAGAGAAAGTGAAAATTTATGAACATGGTAAAAGAGTTTACTAATATTTATAGTAACATACAAGGCTCACAAAATTAAGTATATTTTGTGGTTTAGCATCAGATTGTTATGCTACAACATTCAACGAATGTTGTTTATTATTTGCTGTAACAAATGAAATTAAAATGCACCCAATTTGTTGAGAGGTCAGTGTGCCCCAGAGCTGTGGCTAATAAGATATTAGTGCAAGACCTAAGTTTTTCTTTTAATTTTACATCAAGTTCAGGAAAAACGATGACTTCGGCAGAACACCTTTTTGTCTCACTCCCTGAGCACTGCCAAATGTTTCCATGTGCACTTAGATCACTGATAAGCACCTTAATATTGTGATATTGTTACAGAGAGATGCACGAGGTAGCGTGACCTTGAAGATTGTCCCTAGTTACAGGACCAATTCCGGCCAGTGTGAGGTAATCCACATCAAGCACTGCCTGCCGATTACTGTTATTTGCCTGGATCTATAGAGGAAGCTTATTTGTAGATCCTTTCCTACTCACATTATTTGTGCTACTGAACCACAAAATGATGTTGAGGTTAAAGTTCAAAATGAATAGGTCTAAAATGGATAGGTCTGTCATATGTACAGTATTTAGGTTTACAAACCTTTTTACATTTCAGACTTTATGCATGGAATACATAATCATATTCTCAACTACTGAGCATGGTTACAGGGTAACCACTAGAAACTGACAAAAAAGTCCACAAACTCCAAACATTGAACAGTCAAAGGCATCTCTTTCTCTTTTTCATCCATAAGCTTATATTAAGAATGTATTATTCCATATATCATAACAAATTTAGCTTTAGATGCTATCCAGCATTATTTATAGATAGTATATGACAGCATATGGTCAGTTATTATTAATTGTTTGAAGATTTTAGATTTTTATATCAATTGACAGAGAAAGGTTTTTTTGAAATAATTTTAATGTAATGAGAACATTTAAAAAATTGTCAATTCTGCTGCAAAGTCTATGAAAATATGCTTTTTTATGGAAACATCCCAAAGTCTGGCTACCATTGGTTATCTTGTTTGGTTCTTTAGTACTAACATAATATCACTTTGGTACATGATTATGTACTGAAAACTGATCTTGACTCAAGCTTTAAGAGCTATTTATTTAAGTATATAAGGTTACCTTAAATCTTACCCTCATTTTGTGGTCATAAATAGTACCCAGCCTTATTTATTTTTATGTTTATATTAATGTCTTGTATTCTTTATTTTCAATTTCATATGTTACAAACAATTCTGAAACTTAATCTCAGATTTAGTTCAAAGCCCTATCACCTGTTTACTACCATTTTATCCAGTGATAAGCTTGTGTTTGATTATAAACCTTCCCTCTTTAAAAACTAATAGCAATCACCAGGTATTTACTGGGGATATGTATGTGTTTGATAATAAAATTACCCCATTTCTGGACAAATTTAATATGCTGGTTCACAGCTCCCATCATTGGGGTAAGACTAGTCCATGATTTGCTGTTACCTAATAAGACATCAGAAATACTGTGATCATTGATTTGATGTTAGCCTATCATACATGAGAAATACCATAGGCAGTGATTTCATGTTAGCCAATCAGACATGTTGTAACCAGTGATTTGATGCTGGCCAATCAGACATCAGAAATATTGTAGTAAGTGGTTTTTGATAATCACCAATCATATGTAATAAAAATACTGTTTTCACTGATTTGGTGTTAGCCTTTCAGGTATCAAAAATACTGTTGTCAGTGATTTAATGTTGGCCAATTAGACACCAAAATTTGAAGTTGAATCTAAGAGTAAGAGAATTGTTTGTAATCTTGAAACCTGATCTTATGAAGGAGTCATAAACATAGGAACTAAAGCACATACTTTCAGTTTTTGCAAGAACCTAAATTTTTTGCAACATTTTATGTGTATCAGCTAAAGGAATATTGGTCTTTAAAATCTGAAGTGAATTAGATCATTTTAATTATGCAGTGAACCCCAGTCCCATTAAACAAATCCCATTTCTCCTTGGAAGCTGCAGTAGCCCAGTTGGTAGGGTGTCAGACTCATAGCTTAGGAATTGTGAGTTCAGCACATGCATGAATAGGCTGTCTCATTGAGTCCTTGGAAGCTGCAGTAGCCCAGTTGGTAGGGTATCAGACTCACAGTCTAGGAATTGTGGGTTCAGCACATACATGAATAGACTGTCTCAGTGAGTCCTTGGAAGCTGCAGTAGCCCAGTTGGTAGGGTGTCAGACTCATAGTCTAGGAATTGTGGGTTCAGCACATACATGAATAGGCTGTCTCATTGAGTCCTTGGAAGCTGCAGTAGCCCAGTTGGTAGGGTATCAGACTCACAGTCTAGGAATTGTGGGTTCAGCACATGCATGAATAGACTGTCTCATTGAGTCCTTGGAAGCTGCAGTAGCCCAGTTGGTAGGGTATCAGACTCACAGTCTAGGAAATGTGGGTTCAGCACATGCATGAATAGGCTGTCTCAGTGAGTTGTTGGAAGCTGCAGTAGCCCATTTGGTAGGGTATCAGACTCAGTCTAGGAATTGTGGGTTCAGCACATACATGAATAGACTGTTTCAGTGAGACGTTGGAAGCTGCAGTAGCCCAGTTGGTAGGGTATCAGACTCACAGTCTGGGAATTGTGGGTTCAGCACATGCATGAATAGACTGTCTCAGTGAGTCGTTGGAAGCTGCAGTAGCCCAGTTGGTAGGGTGTCAGACTCATAGTCTAGGAATTGTGGGTTCAGCACATACATGAATAGGCTGTCTCATTGAGTCCTTGGAAGCTACAGTAGCCCAGTTGGTAGGGTGTCAGACTCATAGTCTAGGAATTGTGGGTTCAGCACATGCATGAATAGGCTGTCTCTGTGAGTCCTTGGAAGCTGCAGTAGCCCAGTTGGTAGGGTGTCAGACTCATAGTCTAGGAATTGTGGGTTCAGCACATGCATGGATAGGCTACCTCAGTGAGTCCTTGGAAGGGGCTGTTTGTTTCCATTTCCATGGCATGATACAGATCTTGTTTTACAGCCATTTATTATAATGGGATTTTTGATATAAGACAATACCATTTTGAACCATATGACCAAACTCAAGACTCTGTAATTGAATTGATGTCAAATATATGACTTCATAAGAAACAAATAGCAGCATAAAACTTCATATTATACTTTTATTTCTGTTTTAAAATGCCTCAGTGATTACAGCATATGCTATGGCTGCAGGAGGTCATGGGTTCAAACCCCAACCAGGTTGTACCAAAGACTTATAAAAATGGTAACAACAGCATGGCATTTAACATCAAGAGGTTAGTTTTAGGACTGAATGGCCTGGTGCCAGGATAATATGACTGGGTGGAATATTATGCTACATGTATGCAACCATGTACGTAACCACCAACCCCTCCTCCTGACCTTTAGATTCAAGAGACACAATTTATTGTGTATAAAATTATCAGTTTCCAAGCTAACCATTTATCAGGACAAAGTCAGGGTTTTCTGATGAGTCTGCATAATATGTGTTTTACTGCAGCACACTTTCCTCAAAATTAGGCTGTTTAATTAATTTTACAGGTGTAATGAACTAATGAAGAAACTAAAAATTGTGAGTTTATGTAGATTTTACTCCAATGTTTGACTCTTTCATTTGATGAGATAGGTGTATTCCTGATGCATGAACATTATCAGTACATGGCTAACTGAACTATTTATATCTTCATTAAAAAAAAGCAAAATTGTCAGGAAATGCTTCAGTGTGTTTATGTTTCTGATTTACCATATGTAATCACTTATAAGTCAAAGTGCAAATGACAGAGATCCTGATCTGCCATAGCATAATGTGCCTGCAGATTAGCATAGGTTTTTTGTTCTGCTGTTTTTGTTTCACCTAACAGACTGCATAAGGACTTGTGAAGTATTCTTTCTTATGTATATTAATGAAGGATTCTGGAAAAAAATGCATTTGCACCATTTATTAATTGCATTTGATAATGAGGATTAAAAATAACAATCATCCATTTCATAAAAATTGAATGTAAAGCCAGGAGAATTTGTATGCATGTGTATACATGACTGCATGTATATATCAGCTAATTTTTATACATGTGTATACATGACTGCATGTATATATCAGCTAATTTTTATACATGTGTATACATGACTGCATGTATATCAGCTAACTTTTATACATGTGTATACATGACTGCATGTATATATCTGCTAATATTTTCATACCCATTTTTACACTAACAAGCTTCAAGCTTCCCCATGTACTCAGTTTTCAATTTGTTTGCCATTAGTGCTATTTATTACAGATTTGATGTGAAATAAACAGTGTTGTATATAGTCACTTTATTCTAATGATAATGGTTTCCATGAAAGAGTATACATTTTACAGTCATCCAGTGCTAGTAGTTTCCATTGTTTGAAATGCTGGGTATATTTTTGGACAGGTATCCAATGCTAGTAGTTTCTATAAAGGATTATGAATATCTTTTTGGGCAGTCATCCAGTGCTAGTAGTTTCCATTCAACACAATGAATGTCTTTTTGGACGTTCATTCAGTTCCTTGAAAGATACTGAAGGTCAGTTTTAGTCATCCAATGCTAGTGGTTTCCTTCAAGATGCTGAGTATCAGTAATCCAGTGGTTTCTGTGAAATATATGGAGGATGTCATTTAAGACTCTGATATATCAGTCTGATAGTCATTGAGTGCTAGTAGTTTCCATGAAAAAAATAAGTCTAGAAGTCATTGAGAGCTGGTTGCCAAGAAGGAAATAAGTTATCATTATGATTGTCATTCAGTGTTTGTGGTTTCCTTGAAAAACACAGAGTATCAGTCTGACAGATTAGAGGAATATAATTGCAGTTTTCTAATGCATAACAAGGAATACACCTCTATAGTATTAGTGGTATTTGTATTGAAGAATGTCATAATGCTTTTAAAATTTTATCTTGCAACTATTTATATCAAATCTTTATATATTCCTGTAAGAATTCAATTTGTTTATAGAAGTTTGAAAAATTAAACAAAAAATATGATCATGACATTCTACTTTTTTAGTTGGACATTTTCTTGAAATATCTGGATACAAATCATATAATTTCTTTGCTATTTAATATGTTTGCATTTTGTTTTAAATGCTTATATCTTTCCTGTACTCAAGGTTTATGTAACCAGTTTTGTCATTACACCATGTATTCCAGCCATGCAACTCCAGATGAGCACAGCAGAAACCATATATTATAATTAGTTCAGATTGATAGAAGTACCTTCGTCACATTATTATAGTTGCTAAATAAGTAAAAATCCACCACCACTAGAACAAACAATTCATTTTGTTTTAGTTTCCAATACATTCACATTCATGCTTGATTTGACCCATTAAATGTGTAGTTGTACAGTCTAGCTTACTCAATCTATAACATCAGCTGTGCAGTTCTAAATGCCCAGACTCCTTAAAGCATGAGATGCATTAGGCCACATACCAATGTCTCTCTCATTCAAGCTCAGCGTAAAGCATGATGGTGAGATGTTGGAAGGGTCTTCATTTGGTGGCATGGTGGTTTCATCCACTTAACAAAAGTGGCTTTTTATCTCACCCATGCAGTGCTTTGTGTATGGATAGAAGGGGCATTGTAAATATAGAAATCCCTACATGACTAAGTTCATGATTGTTGGCAGGTCATTGTACTCACCAGTTCAGGATACTCTGATAAAGTGGCAGAGGGATATACAAAGAATACATGTCTTGAGTATTTGAGTCACTGTGATGGGAAGATTCTACATGTGCCACCCTGTACAGTTATATGGTTGTTTCAAACAGTAATCTGAGTACTCAATCTATGTATAGTTTCTGCTGTCTTCATCTGAAGTCATGTGGCCAAAGTACATAGTGTAATGACCAAGAAGGCCACTTAATCCTTGTAAAAATGCTGGTCATAAAAATTAAAAGTGCTGATTAAACTACAGTTGTATTATATTTTAAGCCAAAAGTGAAGTCATCCAGATATTTTGAGATAATTTTATTTATGCTTAATTGTTTCAGTTTCAGTTCATGCATGATATAACTTATTTGCAGATCACTTTATTTTCATGCTATATACTAACATCCAGGGGACATGGAGATTTGCATAAAAATATGTATATAGTTTTTAGCTATACATGTTGCATGGAAAATGTATTCATTATAGAATTCAGACACTTTATGAAATAAGGGCAGATATTACTAACATAATAAGTAGCTTCAACATAAATATATATCAAAGTGATGATTTTAGTGCCACTTATGACAAAGATTTATGATAGTCTATATTGGCTGTTATTGGATATCACTGATATAATATTGCTGTAATCCATTTGATATTTTTGCTGTATTCACTTCCATTATGTATCATGTTTTGACATATACTAGATAATGGTTCATATTGGGAAAAAAAAACTAGATAACTGTGACATACTAGATATTGGTGACATAATATTAGGTAATGGTGTCATTATGTGACAACATTATATAATGAGATAATACTAGATAATGTTATATGCATACCATAAATGATAGGTAACAGTGTCATTCTGTGACAATACTAGATAATGTTATGTGCATACCATAAATGATGGGTAACAGTGTCATTTTGTGACATAATACTAGATAATGTTGTTATGTGCATACCATAAATGATAGGTAACAGTGTCATTTTGTGACATAATACTAGATAATGTTGTTATGTGCATACCATAAATGATAGGTAACAGTGTCATTTTGTGACATAATACTAGATAATGTTGTTATGTGCATACCATAAATGATAGGTAACAGTGTCATTTTGTGACATAATACTAGATAATGTTGTTATGTGCATACCATAAATGATAGGTAACAGTGTCATTTTGTGACATAATACTAAATAATGTTGTTATGTGCATACCATAAATGATGGGTAACAGTGTCATTTTGTGACATAATACTAGATAACAGTGTCATGACATGACAATAGATAAATTTGTTACACTTGAAGCCTAAAAAAATTGAATGACATGTATCATAGTGTCTTTGTCCATTTCAGTACATGTAAATTTATGGAAACAAAAATATATTTCATTAAGATGCAAATAGAATATTAAATTTGCTTTCATTTTATACAAATCTGTGAAATTCACTGTCTTGTTGTGATGTTTGCTTGCCAAGCATTATTGAAAAGAAATAATTTAACTTAATCTAGTGTCAAGCATAGACTTCATCTTCATTATTAACGCGCAGATATCTGTCTTGAGATAAAATAGCAAAATGCAATTCGGTGACATCTTCAAATTTATGATGTCCTGATGCAGATGACATCAAAAGAATTGTAGACTTGTATAAAAATAAATTTTTCCCAACATTTTCTTCCTAAGAAAAACTTTCTTTTCTTTACCAAGATAATTTGAATTGGTATACTTGCTTTTTTGTTTTGTTTTTGGAAACAAAACATTCAAAGCACTGTGAAGCTTATCAAGGTGCCGCTTTTTCCACTCTTTTCAATTTTTTTTTTACCCAGACCTGGTTCAGATATTGATTGCATGGTGATAAAGGCTAAGTGGATCAGGTGACCCAGGTTAAATTCAATTTAAATTAAATTTAAATTTGATTTCAAATGAGCACCTATGTAGGGTCCTTCATGTAATGGAGTAATGATGAATTGTGGATTTTTTCTCTCCATCAGTATCCCATCTTTAGTTGCTTGCTTTGGCACTAAACTACTTTTGTTTACTATGTGTGACCAGCATAGTCATGGTTACCTATTTTAACTAAACTTATGATAACATATATATTGCAGGACTGTCTTCTGTTTTCACTTTTCCAATAATGTGGACTAGATGCAAGCTCACTTATTGATTGGTGTTTTCAAACATGGACTATTTAACAATACAGCAAAACAAATCTCAAAAGAGTCCCCTTCTGTCGACAAGAAATTGTCATTGAGGACAGGTCATCTGAGAATTGACTTTGATCTACTGAATCAGTTGTCCTTTGAAATCATGGTCTATTTGTATTTCACTGAGACAACATTTTACATGATCTCCCACTCACTTGAACTTAAAAATTATAAGACTTTATTTTAAAAAATTTAAGTTATTTGACTCAGTTGAGACTTGTTAGAAATATATTTGCATGACAAATTAAAATGTAATACATCAAGCTGTTTTATAACTTTTTTTATCACATAAATGGTACAATTTGCCCTCAGTGTGTGCAGTTTCATATGTTTGATATTATACATGTGAACATATCACTTTATGTGATTCTGATTGGTCCAAGTAAGCCCATGAAATTAGTGTGCAATATTCTCTTTACTGTGATCATGGGAAAACTTATTTAACCCTGCCTTCTGGAATGTTTTTATTGAAAATGTTTGGCTGCTATTTTTTCATTGACTCGCCAAAGGGAATTGGGAAAATATTGTCTAGTCTGTTTCACTATTGCCAATTTCCCCCCACAAGGGTTTGTTATGTAATGTATAACATATCATAACATAAAAAAATGGCAAAACCTCCAAGACAAGAACAACAGCAACAAGTAAAACTGCTGGTATTGCTTAGATGATAACGAGGGTGGGGGTTGGGATTGGCAGTATATTTGTAGCTTGGAATCCATCCAGTATACAAGCTTGGTTTAAATGTGAGCTTACTAAGTAATTAAACTCAACTTTGTTCACAGAAGAATGTAGACTTAAACTGGTCTCCCCAACTGACAGAACTTTATCCACCTACAGTTTATTTATGCAGTATATATGTGATGCAAGTTCAAGTCAAAAAGAGATTTATTTATGTTTAATGTTCAAAGTCATATACTGCAAATATCTGGTCACAAATACATTAGAGTAAATATGTGTATTCCTGCATCCAGTAATCTTCTTTTCACAAAACCACGTAACAATGTAATGTTTTGTTGTGATGTGGAATTTCAATGTAAACTGTCACTGTGTTGTGTTGGCCAACTAAAACCAGTACTGTGCACCATATCAAACAATGTGACTTCATACATATTGGACATTTTGTGTTGACAAATGTTTTGTCTTTTGTAAAATGTTTTGTTTATTTGGATAGACACTTATTCTTTGATTTTTAGTAATCAGAAATGTATAATATACTTTTACTATTTCAACTTTTGTTTGGGATTTTTTTTATTATTATTTTTATTATTTTTTTCAGTTAATAAAGAGAGCTGTGGTTAGCAAGCGAAGAATAATCATTATTTTCAAAAATGGTGCTTTGCTATACATGCACATACCCCATTATGTTGCTTATGCTGATGTTCTATTTATGATTAAATACATATATTTTTTATGTGACTGTTCATTCAATTTTCCAATACTGCAATGAACAAAAAAAAAATCATTGGCTTCTTGCATTCTTTCCTCTTTATATTTTTTTTTGCAGTACTTTATAAAATGTTGAAGGAATTTTTCCAGAAAGGTTTTCGTGAAAATAAGCACTTTAATTACAAGTTGCCAATAGATTAAATTAGTGTAAATAAAGGTCTAGCAAATTCATAAACTTGTAGAATAATATACAATAAGTTAACTCAAGGTAAATTTTTTTTGTTTTAACAGCATTCAGTGTATTGTGAATGTTATAATGTATTTGTGGAGACAAAATACAATTTTAATTATAGCATTGTTTGATAATTAGGATAAAAAATCCCTAATTATCAGTATTATAGTTGTATTATTAATTATTACTATTACTAATTATCAGTATTATAGTTGTGTGTTACACATGGTTTTGTGCATCAATGAATCTGTGCAGATATTTCTTACAGGAACTTATTACAACAAGTGCATGTTCTTATTTGTTTGTTTTTTAGGCATTACTTTTGTGTATTTATTTTTAGTTATTTATAGTTAGACAGATAGTACAACTCTATCTCAAAGATAGTTTTCCTTCAATCTTTGCTTAGATAATTGTTAAAAATTATTGCAAAACAGAATTTTATTTTTTTTAAATAAAGCTTGAGGAAATGGCAATATTGATATTATTATTCTGATGTGCCAAGCATTGCCAGAAAAATGTGAGTATTCCATTTATATTTACAGTTGATTAATGGACACCATGTAGACCAGAGTAATAATTTTCAGAACTTAAATATCTTTGAGTTGATCAAATTTGGGGTTATTTATTATATAAGAATACTACCACCTGCTTTAATAGAATTTTTGGTCAAGTAAAGACAGCCCCATGAATTTGCTAAGAAAGTATAAATCTTCATAAGATCTGCCAGTCATGATGGAGTTCTCATATTTTTGGCTTTCTTAGTGAAATAGTCAATTGTTATGATTTTAAGCTAGGCAGACAGTATAGGACTCGAGGTGCCAATTCAGTTCCCATAGTAAACCCATAAAAACATCATCATTTTAAAAATTCAATAATTTAAAATTTCTGAGTGCCCATAATCAAACCTATATTTATCAGTATACATGTAGATGAAACCTGGATGTCAGCTTCTATGTAGAGGAAACCATATGAACCTCACAATTTTCTGGACCAGCATGTGCTTGAAACATATGCTTTCAATTTCCGCGCCAAAGAGTCAGGTGCTAATTTTAGTAATGAGTGTTCCTAACTCAGGACTGTTAAAAGACTGGAATTCCATCAATAAAACAATGTTTTTATTTTGTTTCAATTTCAACTAGCATAAGTTTTCAAAAGATTCTTTCTCCTAAAACATAACTTACATTATTAACCAATCCTGACCAGCCAAGCCTATGTATACTCTATTTTATGTTTATCCATTTCAAGGCGGTTCCCATTTTTCCTGTAAGGACTGTAAATTGTAAATACATAAGATTCATCTAATGTAGCTGAGAAAATTTATGTAAATAATTTGGTATTGATTCCGTTAAGGATTGTCATAGAGGTAATTCCAATATGCTGATGAAATCTTATTTGTAAGGATAGTTTGCATCATCTTGTCCTTGTCTGTCATTGAAACTTCCCTCAACCAGCACCTTCTGTAACTCAACTTCCTTTAGTGAGGCTGGTCACATTCTTTGGTGTTGATTAGCCTGTGGAAATGCTGTCACCCATATACAGTGTTGAAAATGTTTTGCCACAGCTATGTCTGGTTGAGGAAAGATTGAGTGCATTTTTATAAGCACAGTTAAAGGTTACAGTGTTTTCCATTAACCTTTGCATTCATATTTTATGTTGCAGATTTATGTTCGAGCATTATTTGATTATGACCCCACTGATGATGACATTATCCCATGTCCACAGGCTGGGGTGCCATTCAAGGTTGGGGATGTCCTCAGGGTAAGCAGTGACAGATGTTCTCCATGTTAAATGTTGGATACCTCTTTTTACAGAGTATCTACCAGTTATATTTACCCACTTCAATTATTGTGTTTTGCTACTCACAAATTTTGGTATCTCCTGGTGATAATATGTCTCATTTCCCGCGTAAGTATAAAGTACTGTCAAATGAGTCCTATCCGTTTTTTTTTGTGTGGGTTATCTCCCTTTAGGTAGCATTTTACAGGTATTGTTTCCCAGTTAAAGATTTACATTTGTGCTTATAACAAATTTGAATAAATAATTACTTTATTTACTTTTTCTCTTATGAAAAATTTTGTAGATGATCTAAATACACCCATTATACCAATGCAAACAAATAACTATTTACAATCTTGACTCACTTTAGAAGAAAACAGATTCTGAAAAAAATGTTTCATATTAACCCACATATTTCCCATACATATTGTCCCCAGTCGGTTGGAAGTTTCAGACAGCCAGAAGCAGATGAAATGTGGTTTTTAACCTCTGATTTATCATAATACATAATTTTCAAGTACTGGCAGTATATATTCTCTCTTCCATATTTACAGTTAAGTGCATTCTTTCCTACCTTCCTACACATATTTAAAAGGATTCAAGTGGTTTTATTGATTGAATGTTGCATCAATAAAAGTTTGATGAAGGGTGGAGTTTTGGCATTTGTAACAGCCAATTTGTATCTGGTCTTAAAAGAAGCAGAGTCGGTACCAAGTAACCAATTTTGGCTGTTGAAGTATAACATTACCTGGGGAAAATGTTGAAGTATAACATTACCTGGGGAAAAGTATAACATTACCTGGGGAAAATGCACATAGGAAATGATGTTTCTATCCCCTTTTAATGTGTATGATGCTTCTAGATGGTTATTTGGCACTAGGTGTTATCTGGATAAATATTTTAATACTCAAACAAGAATTTGTGCAAGATGATGACAAAGAAAAGTAAAGACAGTGGTCAAGTTTATAATAAATGATCAAATGGATTAGCCACACTGTATATATCAAAGCTTTTATTAATTCATAATGAGTTCAACTTCACTAAGAAGAGAACAAACATAAATTTACTATTGCTAAAGACTTGGAGAATGGAAAACCAAGATTTTATTAAAATCAAGGTTTTCATTGTACTTTTGATTTTGTTTTCTTTTAAAGAACATGCATCAAAGTTTGGTGAATGGATCATGACCATTCATAACCTAATAATTGCCATGTTTTTTATTTTCTAGGTAATAAGCAAAGAAGATACAAATTGGTGGCAGGCCCGTAAATATGATGCCTTACCTACAGAGCCTGCAGGTCTCATCCCCTCCCATGAACTTCAGGAGTGGAGGATATCACGCCTAGCTCATGAGAAGAGACAGGAACATGCAGGTATAGAACCAGCTCCCATTTTCCTCAGTCCTGCATATGTTCTATGTTAGGAGTTTTCATCTACTTAAGTGCTTCAGATTGCAGCAAAACTGGTCGCATTTGAAACTAAAATTTCAGAACTGGCTAGTGAAAATTATCAACTGGTTGATATAATTCAAATGACATCATCATTTTCTAATTACAAATGTGTACCAAACTATGCAAAACTCATTCAACAGATACTGTATTCTTCACTGCATAATTCATTTTAATTGTAAGACTAATAAGTTTTTACATGGTCACCATCTTTACATGTGGCTAAGTCAGGATTACAGCCTATGAGTAACCATTCTTATAATTAATCTTTGCCGTCAACCTCAACAAATGGTACAAATTGGAAATGGAATGCATAAAAGTTTGCTAGAAATAAAGTGAATCGCAGTTGAAGTGCAGATATGGCTAAGGCTTTATTAATATAATCTATCGGCAGAAGAAAAGGACAGTTAAACCCTGTATCAGTAAATTTGAGGTTAGGCAGTACATAGAGGGATTGTTCAGAAAACTTTAAATAATGAATTTATTGAGATTTACTGTTGATAGCACTCTCAGACAAATCTCCATATATTAATGTAAATAACCTTGATGTTATTTAGGTCTACTGATCATAGACAAGAACAGCTTATTGGAGGGTCTTTTATCTGAGTTCCGTCCATCAATCAGCACAAAGGTGTTATTGCTACTCCATGGATCATTGCCACGAAACTTAAAACACACATTCATCATATGGTCTTCAATGAAAATTGCGCTGATTGTCAAAACTTCTCCTGACTGGATGGTCATCAGCATGGGGTTTTCACTTAAAAGATTTCTTTTGATGTGCAATTGGTACTGAATGAAAATGATACTGTTTTGACCTCCTTTATTATTGTTACTCCTCCAACATGGATGTTCATCTCAAAATGAGGCTTTCACCAGAAGACTTCTTGTGGTATATAGTTGGCCTAAATGAAAATGGTGCCAATCTGACATCCAGTATGGCCACCACAGCAGCCATCTTGAAAATGTTAACACTACTCCTGAATAGTCATATTGACTTTGGATTTTGACCACAAGACTTCTTGTCATGTCTAGTTGGTCCTAAACAGAAATGGTGCTGAAGTGAAGTCCAACATAACTGTGACAGTTGTTGTCATGAAAATCTTGCTATCACTTTTCAGCCCAAGTTGAAGTCAAATTGACATAATTTTTTCATCTTCTTGTGATGTCTAGTTAGTACTAAATGAAAGTGGTGCCAATTTCATCTTTAATATGGTTGCCAGTCTCTAGCTCTGTCTTGTATATAAATAAAATGAACAATTATATCATAATGGGGTTCTCACCTAAAAACATCTCATAATGATTGTTGATACAAAATGGACATGGTGATGGTCTGATGTCCAAAATGTGACCATCTAGAAAGTTGTTCCCTTTGTTCTTATGGGTTTAATGCCATTTTTCAGCACAATATACATGGCAGATATTATATCTGGTGATGGAAAAACCTTTAAGAACTGCTGACCCACAGAGAGCTAATGGTAAGCTTTCTCACATACATATGCTGGTCAGTCCTAAGACTTGAACCCACATAGAGTTGAGATGTTGATGATCTGCAAAGGCAAGTGACTTACACCACTTGGCCACCCAGGGTCCTACCACCCAGGGTCCTTCTACCACCCAAAGTCCTTCTACTACTCAGGGTCCTTCTACCACCCAGGGTGCTTCTACCACCCAGGGTCCTTCTTACAGTTTGGTTTTCCTCACCTGTTCGTACACAGGGAAAGGATTTTCTGTTCCCATGTGATGTATTTTTTGCAACCAGAAAAAATGCAGAATATGCAAAATCTGCAATACATCATAAATGTATCCTGTTGAGCATGCATACTCCAATGGTAAGATTGATTTCTCTGACCCAGGGTAAAACTTGGTACACCTATATTTGATGGACAAGAATAAAATGCAGTCCATCATTCTGCACTGATGTTTAAGCAGGGATGAGTATGCCATGTTTTCTTGGCCCCAAATTCTGATCCTTATGATGGGATGTCCCTATTCCATGTTATTTCTCCCATTTCTTTAGAAAGTAGTGTTGAAAAAAACAAAGAAGGATCATCATAAGGCTGGATATTGCTTACAAAGTACAAAGTATTTCTCTAAAGTTTATAATGTCATTAGAAAATGCATAAAAACTTACAGTTTTTTTAAAGTTTCTTGTAAACATGAATAATTATTCAAAGGAAAATTGTTTGTCATTGTATATTTTAGAACAGTAAAGTGGCTAAACTACAAGTGCAGTATACTTTACAGATGTTCATGAAATCATAAAAATTATGTGATACAGTTTGCCCATGTAAGGCAAATAAATATATTAGGATCTTTTATATATAAATGTTAGCGTATGACTAGAAAATTCCACTCAGGTGTAAAAATTTTGTATCAGACATTCCACAAGAAAATGAGTTCAATGCACAATTCAAATACTGATGGTGAAAGCTTTCAATTAAACACCAGTACATAACAAAGAATTGTTTTTCTTACATTCTTGTGTAATGTAATGTAGTGTGTGTGTGAATGTATATGTATGTATGTGTGTATATATATATATATATATATATATATATATATATATATATATATATATACATACACACACATATCAAAAACAGGGATTCAGTTCAGTTTTTATTTAAAATTATGTTTGCCTTGATGTACTCTCTGCTGCTAGTGATGAAACTAGTTTTGGTTCATTCTGTCAGCAAGTGATTCAGTGGCTACTAAATAGCACAACATGGTTTGTCAGAGGTCACAGCTGGTCTGACAGGATGTTAGGGATAACCCTTGAGTAAAGTTTCTTCAGCAGAAACTGAAGGAGCCCAGCGATGACTGTGCTGTCAAACAAAGGTTGGGATGACAGCAGCAACTGGATGGACTTGACTCAAAGAGTTTAGTTTGAATACGCCATATATTGCTGACATTAGATTCTTGACCTGTGGTGAATTTCTTTAATATATGAATTGGTTCTTTGGATTATCAGGACTTGATGTCACGAGAAATTGTTCTCCTCTTCTGTATACCGGTTATCAACATTTCTTTTAGAAACGTTTGAAGATCGATTTGCTTTTTGAAAATAGCTTGAGGTTCTCGAAATCTTCTATGTAAGACTCTCAAATCTTTATGTAAATGTTGTCAAAATTCATTCCATAATATCTTTTCAGTACACTGTACATGGTTTGGTAAAAAGAAGAAAGACAAGTATCTGGCCAAACACAACTCTATATTTGACCAGCTGGATCTTGTCACATATGAAGAGGTTGTGCGGTTACCTGCCTTCGTCAGAAAGACATTGGTATTACTAGGTAAGACAGAAAAGAAATGAAAGGACATTAGCTGGGAATAAAAAGTCTTTGATTGATTTAATGGTCAGGATTCTAATTTAATGGTCAGGATTCTACTTGTAGATAACAGAAATATTAACTTTAGTGAAGTTCATTTCCAAGAAAATAGAAAAAACAGATACCATAGTAACTCATTTACAAGTCAAACTGCAAATAACAGATCCTGATCTAGTGTAGCATAATACACCTGCAGATCAGGGTCTGTGTTTTTTGTTCTACTGATTACATTATGTGCCAGCAGATCTGTGCATTTTGCATTTAGACTTGTCTTATAAGCGAGTACAGGTGGTATTGGTATGACCAACTGTATGTTGAGAAAGGCATCATTTTTCTGGTGAGATAGCATTTAATTTTGCACCAAGTCAGATACATAAATGTAGATCAGACACTAGAACCTGCAGAATATTTCTTTATACATTAATTTAGTCTTTAAAATGCTTAGATGAAGACTTGTTCATGTGAATCATAGGAAATAAAGTAACATTATTTGTATTCCTTGATATAGTCTTATATTTCAGCAGTAAATGAGATTGATACAATATAATTAAACATAATTTTATTTTAAGTTCATTTTATGTTTTTATATAGCAATTAAATTTTAGCATCACATGCTAGTTATAAAATGTTTATCTTTTATCAGGTGCTCATGGTGTTGGAAGAAGACACATCAAAAATACATTAATTACTACACATCCAGAAAAATATGCATACCCAATTCCACGTAAGTAATTTTAGTGTTTTTTTTTAAAAAATTCCAATCTATTTAAAAGAACTAAATTACATATATTTGTTTTCATTTACTTATTATCTTATGGTAATGTTGGTAGTGTCCACCATGTTGTTTGCATCAACATTAGGAATTTTGGATTTAACTCATCACATACACCTGCCATAAGGCTATGAATGTCATGTTATGATGTCTGTCCATCCTTCCTTCTATCTCTTACCAGTTAGATTTCCACATAATAAATTTATTTACCAACATCTACAGTTACGAAAACTTTGTAAAGGCTCTTAAGTGTCATTAGGAAGAAACCTACTGATTTTAGGCTTAAATATTTAAAATAACTTGAATTCTCCATGATCAGCAGTTTCAAAACTTTCTGTATTGCACATGGAGTGGAAAATAATTACATTAGTGTCAAGGTAAATTGGTCAAAGGTAAAGATCACTGTTATTGATAGAAGATAAATGGTTTCTGCTCAATAACTCATGAGTTCTCCACCTTTTCAAAATTGTTGATGGCTTGCACTTGGGATACATTAGATGCCTGTTCATGTCAGGTCCAATAGGTCATGGTCACTGTAAACTAAATTAAGAAAAGTGTTTTCCATTCAATAAATGTAGTTATGCACTATCTACCAAACTTTGTGGATGGCTAGTATTTGGTGTTAGAAAGACCCATTTGCTTTTCTAGTCAGAATTCAAGGTCACAGTGACTGTTTTAATACAAAAATTATTTCTCCACATTAACATTAGTCCACTTCACACATCTCAAACAAACTTATGAATGGCATACAGTTGAAGCTGATGGCTGTTGCTATTGGAGTCAGGTCAAAGTTCAAGGTCACTGACATGTAAGTTTCCACACAATAACGTTAACTCTACATCATAGACCTGGCTCAGACTTTGTGGATAGCTTGCAGTTAGCAGTAAAAAAAAAAAAGGCTATTGATTTTGGGGTCAAGGTCACTCTAAAAGTAGAAAATTATTTCAGAGCAAAAATATAAGTTGTTTTCTTTGAAGACTCTTTTACATGGGGTGGGCGTACTCCTGTTTCTCTTACATTAAATAGATGTAGAGACATAACATTCATGCATTCATTAAGAGGAGCTCTAGTAATTGAATTCATTTAAATATATTTTGAGAGACCGCCACATTTGACATTTAGAAGTGGTCTCTCAAGACAGCAGGTTTGTCATAATAGGTTTGTGCACATTGTGCAGTGGAACCAGTTTTCATGGTCAAAATTCAGCTGGGTTCAAGGAGGATAAATACTTATATTTACTGTACATAAATTGTATTCTTTATTCATAGTTCTTATTAAAATATGATGTACATTCATCTAAACATAGCATTATATATTAATATAGACACATTGATCATAAACATTTACACTGTTTCTTTTCCATGATGTTTACTAGCATATGAATTACAAAGTTAACTAAAGTAACACTTAATAATCCTATCCACAAAGTCTGACATTATCTGTGTTAACACTTACTCTATAATTTTTTTAAAATCAAAACCTAATGCACCAGCAACATTAATAATACATGGATTAACTTGATAATCAAGCATGTTTAGGTAAAAACATAATGAGACCTTTGATCCTTGCACTTTAGGCGTTGTATGCTGATTTTAATAACAGTATCATTGATAAGGCAACAAAGAATATGGACATTTACAAGTACAGAATTAACTCATCTGATAAATGTTAATAAGGGAGAAAACATCAACTGTGTTCACCCAAGTCATTACATATTATAACACCATAGGCAAACCATTTAAATACAATACAGTATTTTGAAGGCATGATAAGATTTATTATTAATACATCATCATTATGCAGGTATTCACATGACACAAACAGTATGAGCCTTTGGATATGTGCACCACCGCTGATTCCATTAACAACTGAATTGTCTATGTTTATGCCATATTGATTCCATTAAAGACTGGCTGTGTGTACCCCAAATTGATTACTGTAAGGATTCATTGATTGATCACAATATGAAATTAGATGACTGCATCTCTGCAATAACAGTTTTGTGATTTGAACTCAAGTTTGGTTTATGGGACTGTAGGATACAATTCTGCCTTGTACATGCAAGGAAACTGATAAAAAAGCTGTATTTTCTTTATGCATCTCCGCCAAAAGAAACTTGCACTCCACCATAGACTGGACTCCCCAATCATGGTTACAAAAGATTAAATAATGGTCTGTAATATTTATATATAGTTTGTGATATGGTCATCATACCAGAGTGGAAATACATATTCATTGCAATTCATGGCAACAGGTCCCTTTTAACAGGTGCTTGATGACACCAGTGCATTTGTACATTAAAATGAGACTGTGCACATTGATTTCTTTTGTAAATTACATGTGGTCATTTGTATCATGTTGGCTAGGTGTACTGTATAAACTATTTCAAGAAAGATGTCAAAATGAACAATCAATGTAGAGCATACCTCAGTGAAAACATGTCAAGCTACAAAACACTCAAAATACTGAATGCAAGGAATAAACAATCAACAGATTATATTTATCTGTAGTCTTTATCCTGATGAAATTCAATGTGTCACATGGTGGTAGAGGTGGTTTAAGGAAGAACATTTCAACCAAAAAGCACTTTGAATCAGTGAGGTTTTTTTCTGAAAATAATTAGTTGTTAAAAATTTTAAATGTTCCTTCTTTCAGTATTAGAGGAGTGTTTTTTACTTTACATTCCTTCTCCACATTTAGGAGGATTGGAATAACTCTGCACAAAAAGCAGCTATGAGCTATGACTGTGTGTCAGATTTTGTCAAAAAATATTACAAAATTTCAATAAAGTAGAATTTTGTGTATGTATGATCTCCTGCCATGAACCCCACTGGGTTGGGGACAAGAATCCTCTTGCAGATGGTTATCTCTGTAGCTACATAATTACAAAGTGGCATGAATTTCTATGAAGCAGTTTAAGAAGAGCTGTAATAACAGCAATCACTTTAATGTACAAATGGTGGATGTCAGTATCCCACCTAAAGGATGGTTGTAAGAACTAGCAATGAAATGTTGGACATTGGATGGAGTAAACTTTAATCTTGTATCTCTTATCTGATCAGTGTAAAATATATGTTGGACAAGGTGTAAGATATGCATTGGACACAGTGTAAAATATGTATTGGACACTGTAAAATATGGACTGGACATGGTGTAAAATATGTATTGGACATGGTGTAAAATATGTTGGACACTCAAATATGGATTGGACAAGGTGTAAAATATGTATTGGACACTAAAAAATGTACTGGACATGGTGTAAAATATGTATTGGACACTGAAAAAATGTATTGGACATGGTTTAAAATATATGTTCGACACTGTAAAATATGTACTGAACAAGGTGTAAAATATATGTTGCACACTGTAAAATATGTACTGGACATGATGTAAAATATGTATTAGACACTGTAAAATATGTATTGGACATGGTGTAAAATATATGTTGGACACTGTAAAATATGTATTGGACATGGTGTACAATATGTACTGGACACAGTGTAAAATATGTACTGGACATGGTGTAAAATATGTATTGGACACTGTAAAATATGTATTGGATATGGTGTAAAATATATGTTGGACACTGTAAAATATGTACTGGACAAGGTGTAAAATATATGTAGGACACTGTAAAATATGTATTGAACATGGTGTAAAATATATGTTGGACACTGTAAAATATGTATTGGACATGGTGTAAAATATGTACTGGACACAGTGTAAAATATGTACTGGACAAGGTGTAAAATATATGTAGGACACTGTAAAATATGTACTGGACATGGTGTAAAATATGTATTGGACACTGTAAAATATGTATTGGACATGGTGTAAAATATATGTTGGACACTAAAATATGTATTGGACATGGTGTAAAATATGTACTGAACACAGTGTAAAATATATACTGGACATGGTGTAAAATAGGTATTGGACACTACAATATGTATTGGACATGATGTAAAATATATGTTGGACACTTAAAATATGTACTGGACAAGGTGTAAAATATATGTAGGACACTGTAAAATATGTACTGGACATGGTGTAAAATATGTATTGGACACTGTAAAATATGTATTGGACATGATGTAAAATATATGTTGGACACTGTAAAATATGTATTGCACATGGTGTAAAATATGTACTGGACACAGTGTAAAATATGTATTTAACTGCAAAATATTGAACACTTAAATAGGTATTGGACAGCATAAAACATTTTGGACAGTGTAAAATATATATTGGACACTGTGTACAATATGCATACATGCCAACCATTATGCTTTTGGCATAATCATTATGCTTTTTTTTCTCACTAAATTACGCCTTACGCATAAATGTATTTGGATTACGTTTTTCGGTATATCCCCTCCCCCAAAAAATTAGTAATTTGTTTTCTCATTTTTATTAACATCCCACTAATCACACAGAACGTATTCTAGAAAAGATGGCTTCTGTGTAACTATGACATAAAAGTACATTTGTCAGTAGACTAGCGGTGACCTTCCTATGTGTTATGTTCTATTTATAGCAGCTGCCCCTTTTTCCAAGAAGACTCCAGTTTCTATTTATAGCAGCTGTCTAGCTTAAGACAGAAGAGACTGGTTTTCTAACTTTTAATCTTTGCACACATATTCTTTGTTAAAAAATAATGTGAGATACAGAACCATTCTGTAGAAATTTGGCAGTATTTATTCTAATTGATGCATATATTACAGCAAAAATGTTTCTCAAATGATTTCACAGATGGATTAGAAAGAAAAAAAAACTGAAAAAATGACTCTGAGAAGAATACATGAATAATACAATACATTGCCATTCTAGGGTAGTAGCTTCATGCCCATCGCAAGCAGTGTGGAAAGGATTTTAATATTGGTCATTGTGTAAAACAGACGTCTTGAATTAGATCATTTTACTAACTCCAACACTAAGGTAACTTCTCTTTTACAGCAGAACTAAATTGTGGAAACAAATTTTATAAATGCAGGGGCATTATTTACCAAGCTCTTAATAGAACACTGACTACAACTGGTGGTAGAATACAACTTTGGTCCTTTGTTCAAACAGATGCTTCCTGACACCAAAATATACATGTGTTTTGTACATTTGCACATTGAATTCTATTATGTTATATGTGGATTACGCTTTTTCTGCTAAGCTTATGCCTTTTGTCCACTTAGATTATGCCTTTTCCTCGCCAGGGGTTGGCATGTATGAATATGTATTGGATGCAGTGTAAAATGTATTTAACACTGTGTAAAATATTTATTAAACACAGTGTAAGATATGTATTGGACAGTGTAAAAAGTTCTTTCAATACAAATGTCAAACAGACCAGATCAGTTTCTTATGTGAGCTCTAAGGATCCAAATAATAAGTAATATCAAAATCTTTTCAGACACAACAAGACCTAGAAAACCCAATGAGGATAATGGTAAAAGTTATTATTTTGTGACACGAGAACAAATGATGGAGGAAATAGCTGCTAACAAATACCTGGAATATGGAACACATGATGATGCCATGTATGGCACAAAACTTGAGACTATACGACAGATTCATGACCTTGGGTTGATGAGCATTCTGGATGTAGAGCCCCAGGTAATTTATTTATCTGTGAAAACAATGATGATTTTATAACAAATATGGAACTTGAAATTTATTTATTTCCTTTGATTTTGTACTATCCTATATTGCTGTTGAACATAAATGGCATTTGTGTCATTAATATATACATTTTCATGAATATGTCATTAGTATATACATTTACATGAATATATCATTAATATACACATTTACATGTCATTAAGATACAGAATTACATGAATATGTCATTATTATACACATTTACCTGTGATTAAGATACACAATTAGATGAATATGTCATTAATATACACATTTACATGAATATCACATTATTAAACACATTTACATGTCATTAATATATACATTTTCATGAATATGTCATTAATGTACACACACAAATATATATATATATATATATATATGTGTGTGTGTGTGTGTGTGTGTGTATGTTTTAATAATATACACATTTACATGAATATGTTTGTCCTAACATTGCCAAAGAGTTACATCCTATATTGACAATCAAGAAATTTTGAAATTGGATACATAATAGAAATATGGCAAGAACTATGAAGCTAAAATACAAAATATTTTTTATCAGAGCAAGCTTGATGTTCAATGCAATTTTTAATTGATTTTACCATCGACAATCTGCGCATTCATTTTCTACTTTGGTAATTATTCTCTTGCAGGCCATCAAAATCCTCAGAACTGCAGAGTTCTGTCCCCTTGTAGTGTTTATTGCAGCACCCACAATAGTTAATTTGCTGGAGGTAAATTCCATGAAGTATATTGCTACAGAATTGTACCATGGCTTACAATAGCATGTATTCTGATATGCAATCACATTTGCCCATTACACCCATCTGCATGCTAATTTCATGACCAGTTAACTTTGTAGGGCCTTGTAATTGAGCTCTTGAAGAATAAAAGATATGACAGGTCTAGCAGTCACCAGGCTTTGACATAGATGCCCCAATAAGTGAATGTACCATGGTGTTCAGAGCATGGTGACAGCATGATTGATAAACCACACAGTCATGTTGTGGAATTATTAGTTCATAGCATGACCACCATAAGTATGCTTCTATTATTATTTCCATAAGATAGATAGATAGATATATATATATATATATATATATATATATATATATATATATATATATATATATTTTTTTTTTAACAGTATGTTTTATTAATGAAATGAAATTTGTCTGATCAGTATGACCTGCAGTTTGGATCACCTTCATATTTTTAAAATGTTATTAATTTAATTTTTTGTAGTGATCACATTTTGTTTCAGAACAAAAGAAAGAATTAACAAATTAATAAATAGAACAAAATTAAATAGAAAGCAGGTGCTAAAAAAACACTAATTACAAGAATTTTCAATTTACAAAATGAAATTTTTTAAAAATCTGAAATGAGAAAGATTTCACTTATAAGTGGTGATATACATGACAGTGTGAGATCATAAAAGATAATGTAATCAAATGTATGACTCAAAGTCACTTATGTTATATGATATTATAAAAAGATATGAAACATTATTAGTTATGTCTAAAGTGCATTTTCAGTTCATGCTTGTTATAGATGACTTTATATCATCATAATACATGTGATGATGGTATAAAGTAAAGCAAGAAGATACATTGAATGTTGAATCTAAATTCTTTATGGATGGGTAAAACAACAAATGGGCTTTTGCCTGTGTACTCCAAACCTTTCAAACTGTAATGAGCTTCGTGAAATATTGACTTGTATAATGACTGAGTGATCTAGATCGAGCAAATAATTAGGATCATAGTCATGACAATGGTAAGAATCGGAATCATGACAATGGTAAGAATCAGAATCATGACAATGGTAAGAATCAGAATCATGACAATGGTAAGAATCAGAATCATGACAATAGTAAGAATTAGAGATCGCTCTGGTGGCTTAAGTGGATTGAACACCTTGGATGCAGGAGTTTGGGGGTTAGAACTCTGCCCAAGTCATACCAATGACTTACAAAATGGTACTATCAACTACCTAGCAAGGCACTCAGCAATAAGAGGTTAGTTTTAGGTCTGGTCAGCTGGATGTCAGGATAATGTGACTCGATAGGACACAGTGCTATATGTCTACTGCTTGATGACCCAGTGAAATCACTATTAATTGCCACACTACAGACATCATAGTGATATAACTAAAATAGTTAAAGTTTTGTTAAAAATTCATCACACACATACACAGTTAGAATTATGACAACTACATGTAGCTAGAATAAAAAAATTGACAACAGTAAGTATTAGAATCTTGACATTAGTAAGAATCAGAATCATGACAATGGTTTAGTCAGAATCAAGACAGTATTAAGAATAGAATCATGATGATAGTAAGAATCAAATTCATGACAATAGTAAGAATTAAGGTCATGTTATTAGTAATAATTAAGGTCATGACATTAGTAAGAATCAAGGTCATTACATTAGTAATAATTAAGGTCATGACATTAGTAATAATTAATGTCATGACATTAGTAAGAATTAAGGTCATGACATTAGTAATAATTAAGGTCATGACTTTAGTAAGAATCAAGGTCATGACATTAGTAATAATTAATGTCATGACAGTAAGAATTAAGGTCATGACAGTAAAAATTAAGGTTATGACATTAGTAATAATTAAGGTCATGACATTAGTAACAATTAAGGTCATGACATTAGTAAGAATTAAGGTCATGACAGTAAAAATTAAGATCATGACATTAGTAATAATTAATGTCATGACATTAGTAAGAATTAAGGTCATGACATTAGTAAGAATTAAGAATTAAGGTTATGACATTAGTAAAAATTAAGGTCATGACATTAGTAATAATTAAGGTCATGACATTAGTAAGAATTAAGGTCATGACATTAGTAAGAATCAAAATCATGACAATGGAAAGAATTGAAGTCATAACAATACATGTAATAAGAATCAGAATCATGGTAGTAGAAATTAGAATCATGACAATAATAGGAATATGAAATATGATAATAGTAAGAATTAGAAAAATGATAATTGAGTAATAATTAGTAATTTTCAGATCAAATTCATTCATCACATAGGCTGTCTGACATCAGTCCCTAATTATATATATTTGAAAATCCAAAAGCAATGAAATGCTTCCAGAAATAAACTTAAAAAGCAAATAAGAACAAATAACATAGACCTGATCTGCAGGCACATTATGCAATTGGAGATCAGAATCATTGTTGTTTGCAGTTTGACTCTACAGTAGTACATGTGGTAACTGATGTGTTTTTTGTGAAAGGTATTACTCTATATCTGTAAACAGTTAACATTGATGTTTTCAAAGAAAGATATCAGCCAGTGTCTTTAAACAGATGATCACTGGAGGCATCTTAAGACAATTTATATTGAGTTTCTTGCTTTGTATAAATTGTGGAAATTCAGTGGGAAGGTAGCAGCCCTTATAAAATCCTCCACATCCTGATTAACCTAAATCTGAAAACATGTCAACTGCTTGTCACCATTCTTTTACTGCCATCATAAAAATTCCATTATTCAGTGGTACCAATAATTCCAGTTTTTGACTCTAACTAGATCACCAATTGGATTTTCCCATAATTCCAGTATCTGACACAAGCAGATACCAGTTGGATTTTGCCATCAGTGATTGAAAATTTTGTTGCACCTTCATCTTTTTGCAACAAAAAGACAACTTCCTCTGATATGATTTAAAAGGTGTTATTTCTAATTTAATCGTTGAAAAGCATTTAATAAAATTATTTCAACATCCATTGGTGTAGTTGATGAGTATGCTTTTCATCAATAAAACAATAAACAAGATGACATGCATCAACTCCAAAATTTATACAGTAATCTATTGCATGAATATTTTTCTTGTGTAATGATTAATGGTGATCTAGTTAGAGTCAACAGTAACAGTAAGAATGATTCCATGATTGATTGGTGATCTAGTCAAGAGTCTGTAGTAACAGTAAAAATGATTCCATGATTGATTGGTGATCTAGTTAGAGTCAACAGTAACAGTAAGAATGATTCCATGATTGATTGGTGATCTAGTTAGAGTCAACAGTAACAGTAAGAATGATTCCATGATTGATTGGTGATCTAGTTAGAGTCAACAGTAACAGTAAGAATGATTCCATGATTGATTGGTGATCTTGTTAGAGTCAGCAATAACAGTAAAAATGATTCAATTATTGATTGGTAATTTTGTTAGAGTCAGCAATAATGTTAAAAATTATTCCATGATTGATTGGTGATCTAGAGTCACCAATAACAGTAAAAATGATTCCATTATTGATTGGTGATCTTGTTAGAGTCAGCAATAATGGTAAAAATGATTCCATGATTGATTGGTACTCTGGTTAGAGTCAGCAAAAACAGTAAAAATGATTCTATGATTGATTGGTGATCTAGTTAGAGTCAGCAGTAACAGTAAGAATGATTCCATGATTGATTGGTGCTCTGGTTAGAGTCAGCAATAATGGTAAAAATGATTCCATGATTGATTGGTGATCTTGTTAGAGTCAGTAGTAAGAGTAGAAAGGATTCCATGATTGATTGGTAATCTAGTTAGAGTCAGAAAAAACAGTAAAAATGATTCCATGATTGATAGATGATCAGCAGTAACAGTAAGAATGATTCCATGATTGATTGGTGCTCTGGTTAGAGTCAGCAATAATGGTAAAAATGATTCCATGATTGTTTGGTGATCTTGTTAGAGTCAGTAGTAAGAGTAGAAAGGATTCCATGATTGATTGGTAATCTAGTTAGAGTCAGAAAAAAACAGTAAAAATGATTCCATGATTGATAGATGATCAGCAGTAACTGTACAATGATTCCATGATTAATTGATTGGTGATCTAGTTAGAGTCAACAGTAACAGTAAGAATGATTCCATGATTGATTGGTGATCTTGTTAGAGTCAGCAGTAACTTTACAAATGATTCCATGATTAATTGATTGGTGATCTAGTTAGAGTCAGCAGTAACTGTAAGAATGATTCTGTGCCAATCATTGATCTTTTGCTCACTTGCCAGATTCATGCATTGCATGAACTTTATAAATGTCCTTTCCTAATTATATATTTTGAACTCCAATAATTAATTGATGAATCATAAATAATTACTTGACTGCTTATATATTTCTGTCATAAGTTGGGCATGTTGTGTTATGGTGTTGTCTGGCCTATGACTTTATAATGCTTGGAGAGATTCTTATAAAACCTTGTTAAAGTATATAACCTGACTGGACAGTGTATTGCATAATTTAGCCAGGCACTCTTCTGCAGAATCAATTTGATTGGAAGGAAAATATAATACTATGCCTTCTATCTTTTTGTCAGGAGTATTACTTTGGAATCATTCAGGATATTTCAAGGAAACTTTAACCAGTTATATATTAAGATTAGATGGTGTGCCATGTTCCACAGTCACATCCCCAGCCTCTAGGTTAAGGTCATGACAATGAGAAATGTAATTCTCTCACACATATTATTGTCTGTAATATAACTTTTGAAATTCTTAATATATTTTAATGAAACTTTTCCTAAGTAATTATCATGACTGGACATTTATGTCATGTTCCATAACTACAAATTCAGCTGCAATGTCCAGATCACAACATGGATAAATATAAATCAGTGACTTCTTTTGCATAGAACTTTTGAACCAATTAAGATATTTTTCAAAAACTTTAAGCAGTTATAAATCTATAATGTCAATAGGATATTAGCCACAGCTGCCAGGTCAAGATAACATAAAGAAATCACGTGAGGCAGTAGTCCATATCTAAACTGTCACTTTTTACCCACACAGATATTTGATTGATACATTGCCCAGGTATCATATTGTGTGAATAGTCAGGTTGCTAACTTGATGTCAAGGTCATTATCTTGATATCAAAGTCATTATCTTGATGTCAAGATCATTAGCTTGTTGTCAAGGTCATTATCTTGATGTCAAGGTCATTAGCAAGGAAGATGTAATAGAAAGATGTATCAGGTATTAATTGATGCGTTCTTGATGCTAAATTAGAAAGTAAATTCCAACAAAAGTCTCAGCCACAATAACTTTTATAGACTCAAAAACATACATTTTGCAATTGACTCATCCATAGATGTATTATTGTAACCATGTCCAACAATTCATTATGAGATTTTAAGAAGATTTTGATTTATGAGGTGTAATGGACATATTCTCAATCAAAAAAACTTTAAAATCTTTAAGAAAAAATTTTTCACAGAAAATAAATGTCGTAAATTGGAAAATGGAGCCCATGTCTAAAATAGAAAGGGTACTAAAAAGATAAAAATTGGAGAAAAGGTTCAGTTGATCAGACAATTTTCATGATCCGTTGAATGAACTACTGATTTAGATATCTGCTGCCTCATTGGAGTTTGCCTCTAAATATGTACACAGGGAAATTTTGTTTTGAAAAATCCTTTAAAATATCATTATTTTTTATACATAATCAAAGGTTGAAACACATTCTGAAAACTGATCATTTTTGCAGTACCAAGACTGTGCACATGAGAGAGGCAGCAGAAAATGTTATCAACACAGCTCTGTGCCAATGAGCACGCTCTACTGATATATATTCAAAATAGCATGTAAAGAATGATGTTTGCTTGCAGGCACTGAAGGTATTACGATCAGCTGAATATGCACCTTACGTAGTTTTCATCGCAGCTCCTAGTGCCCATGATTTGCAGGTAGCCAAAAGTTCAGGAGTTGATGTAAGTTCATCATGTGGAGACTCATCTCAAACAGAGTTTCTTTTTCTGTTAAAAATTTCAAACATATTTTGTTTGTTTTGTTTTGGGAAATGAGAATTTGCATACAATGCAGCTGAACAATGTTGTAGACTTTTGCATGTTTCTGCATCTAGTATTAAATGTGCATGATGCATCAAAAAACAGGATTTGATTTTTTTTAAAAAAGCTTTACCCAGTATATTTCAATTTTTGAAGTGTATGTAATTACGTTATTGTTAGTTGTGACCTCTCTATTAGATTTTTAATTAAACTTAGAGAAAATGACCGCCTGTACAGTATTGCTTGATTGACCCTGTCAGACTAAACGTTATACTTATTTGAAGTGTCTTTAATTACAATATGTTTTGAGTTGCCCTCACTGTCAGACTTTAAGTTATACTTCTTTGAAGTGAATGTAATATTCTTTGATTTGCCCTTGCTGTCAGACTACATATTTCACATCTTTGAAGCAACTGCAATTATATTATTGTTTTATTGGCCTTCACTGTCCGATTAAAAGTTTAACTTCTTTGAAGTGACTGTAATTGCATTATTGTTTTAGCCATCACTGTCAGGCTAAATGTTGCACTTTGAAGTGACTAATTATTGTTTAATTTGCCCTCACTGTCAAACTACAAGTCAAACTTCTTTGAAGTGACTATAATTTCATTTTTGTGTAACCCTCACTGTCAGATTACAATTTACACTTCTCTAAAGTGACTAATTATATTATTGTTTGATTTACCTTCACTGTCAGACTGAGCTACACTTTTACAAAGTGACTGTAATTGTATTTTTTAATTTGCCCTCACTGTCAAACTTCAAGTTAAACTTCTTCAAAGGGACTGTAATTACATTGTTTCATGTGTGCTCACTATTAAACTGCAAATCATACTTCTACAAAATGACTGTAATTACAGTCTTGTTGATGTGTGCTCACTATCAGACTGCAAATCATACTTCTACAAAATGACTGTAATTACAGTCTTGTTGATGTGTGCTCACTATCAGACTGCAAATCATACTTCTACAAAATGACTGTAATTACAGTCTTGTTGATGTGTGCTCACTATCAGACTGCAAATCATACTTCTAGAAAATTACTGTAATTACAGTCTTGTTGATGTGTGCTCACTATCAGACTGCAAATCATACTTCTAGAAAATTACTGTAATTACAGTATTGTTGATGTGTGCTGAGTACAAATTAAAATTCTGCAAAGTGATATAACAGTATTGTTTAATTTGTGCTCACTGTCAGACTACAAGATACACTTTGCAAAATGACTCTAACTAAATTATTATCTGTTGTGCCATCAATGTCAGACCACTTAAAGTAGAAGTAGTTCTTCAAACTTCCAACTCAGAATGTGAAGACTGATATAACATTGGAAATAATGGAGTGATAAACATTTTAGAGTAGACTTACTCTGCAATCTTTATTCTGAACATTTTTTGAATGCATGTCATGTTAGTGCTTATAGATCCACAAACTTGTAGCATGCATTGACGACTCTAGGTGTATACAGTTAACATTAATGTATCAATGATAAATAATGGTAAGGTTTATAAATACTGTTTATTGTATAAACATTGACAGACCTGGGTCCACACAGTTCACATTTGTGTATTTATTACTCACTGTTACCTTGGTAACATTCATGGTGCAGACCTTCATATCTGGGTCTCTGCATTGCACAGTTTAGTATGTATTACTCACCGCTAAACATGATAAGGCTTATAAATACTATACTTCTTGTACTCACTTTATTTTAATGATGACTTCATACAATAATTAAAAATTTGCTTATAATTTTTTTAAAATGGTATAAACTTTTGAATGGACAAATTAATTGAGACAACATATGTAACATGTTCTAACTGACATATTTATATATAAGATATTAATAAGGAACCTAAGTACACAATAATGCGATGTTGGCAGTTGTGCTGATTGTAATCAGAAGACTAAAATATGTATTGTTAATATCTATAATGAACTATTTTGTATCTGTTTCATGTGATATCCATTTCATGTTTCAAAACATGTCTTAAAAATCATTATATAATGGTATGAACATCTACCATTACTTAAGTTACAATATTGTTTAACTCAGTATATATCTTTTCTTACATATAGGTTTCAAATTAAACTTGCCACTAGCCCATAGTAAGTTGTTTGGTGGGGATTCCACAGGAAATTGTCAGTTCTGCTGGTCATAGACCAGAGGAGCTAATGGGATTGCATGTTGTTCATGATTCATCTGTCATCCATTTTCCAAAATCTTTCCATCCATTAGCACAAGTTTTTTATGCTGCTGCTTCTAAACTAACTGGAGTATTGTTTTGAAACTTTACAGACAAATGGCCTAGTTGTTACTAAATGAAAAAGGTGCTGCACAGACATCCAATATGGTCACCACAGCAGCCATCTTGAAAATCTTGTTATTGCTGTGTGGATTGTCGTCTACAAAGGGTCTTCACTAAAAGATTTCTTATGATGTCTCAGTGAATGATGCTGATCTCATGTCAAATACAGCTACCACTGCAACTATTTTAAAATGGTTATCACTGATCCTCCTGAAGGGAAAGTCCTATTGGCAAGAGATTTTCACCAGGAATGCTATGGTTTCTACTCATACCTAAATAAGAGTGCTTCCCAGGCATATTATATATTGCTACCAGAGCTGCTTTCTATTGAAACTCCTCCTTGATGGAAAGTCATATCAATAAGGTCTACATGTTAGCTATCTTAAAAATCTCATTATCGGTGCTTCACTAATGCTCTTTGTAACATCTGGTTAATCCTTATCATGTTGGAATGGGATAGTGATTAACATTCTTCTAAAAACAGAAAACTGCTTTTTATTTAATAATGATGGACATCTTCATCTCAAGACTTTTACAATTTATAGAGATGATGTTATTTAGGACTGGTTAGCCTGGTGTTAGGATAATGCAGACTTTCCAGAAGTCTTACGAAAATTACCCTTAAAATACAGACTTACAGCATCAAAGCAAAAACTACTAAAAATGATCAATGCCAAAAAATCCGGAAAATTTGTTCATCTGTGTTTGAGTTGGATTCGGGTGTCATATCAAATTATTGAAATTCGTCAGGGAACCAGACTAACTTTACAGCAGCACATCAGACACTTTAAACTGCCACTATTTGTTCATGCGAAGCGCCTGCATGATCCAACCATTGATTATAAAATTTGTTTAAAATTGGCATCCACCAAGCAAAGCATGTTTAAAATAAGCCTCTTAAAAAATGTTAATAATCGACATTGAAGAATAAAAAGAAATATTCAAATTTTGTGAATAAAAGATAGAATGGACACAATTATGTTTTTGGATATCACATGCTAATTTGAGTATGACTCGTGGCAGGAGATTTGATTTTGTCATCATGTGCAATATAAGAAATATGTCTCGTTTAGAGACAACAACAAGCCATATATATATATATATATATATATATATATATATATATATAAAATATATATATATATATATATATATATATATATATATATATATATATATATATATATATATATATATATAAAACTGCATTATCTTATTTATGTGATCCATTTCTCAGAATTGCTTTTAACAGTTTTAAACAATGCCTTATTTTCAAGTTTAAGAATATGTCATTTGTTTATTATCAACCCAGTTTGTATATGTATAAAAATTAATATATTCATACCCATTATATTCATACTAGTAGTATATGTGTGTTTGGATTGAGATACAGGCAAATTTGCCATATGACTTAAAAGGCACAGCAGAAGCTATACATTGTAATTAATTTTAACCGAAATCAGTAACAAGATTAGAGTCTTGTAATTGAAAGTTGGTAAAAATGCTTAATAAACTAACACTTAATTTTATTTTGTACAAGTTTTGTGTAAAATTGCAGTCAAAACTGATTTCTAGCATTCTTTGAAATAACCTCTAATTCATGTACATAGGAATAAATTCACAAGCGACTTCAAAGCATACTCTTCGTCCTAATTTCCTTGTTCTCAATAAAACATTACTGTAACTATTCATAGACAACATACAGAAGCACTAAATTAAATAGATAACTAAACTGGACCCTTTTCCCCCAAAACCAAAACATCCAAAACCATGTATTGTACCAAGCGAGTGTGTCTATTTTTAGAAAGAGGGTTTTTCTTAATAAATCTATTTGCTTTCTTGCTTGTTACAACAAATTCATTAATTGGATTGCATATTTATGGTTGATTTATTTTACTGGCATTAATGATATAAGTCGGTTAAATAGTTTTTGCTTCACTACTATATATCTGTTTTGTAATTTCGCGAAAATTAATTACCGTAGGTCAGAAACAACCTTGACCTTACATCATTGTTTCGAATTCCACAACAGAGATTGTCACGTGTTTTTGACCTACATTATTAAATATTTAGGCTATTTACGAATACAGTTTAATCATGTGGTATATCATATACGTAGCAATGCCTGCCATTACAACTTTGTTTATATAAATCTTGCCAATGGACAGTCAGATATGACCACTATTTCTAAATGTGTACAAAAAACTAATTGAGTTTACAGACACTGCTCAGCAGAATTTGACAGAACATTCTGGCATTAATTAATGAATATTGTGTTTATTCTCTACCAGACATGGTCACTGTCACTGAGAGTGGAAAGACTTTTGAAGACTTCTTATGAAAGACTACTGAAAATAATTTGAACAAATTTGCAAAGGCAGTGTAGCTTTATTGTTTATTTTTTTTATTTAAGTTTAGATGAATGCTGCCAGTCTTTCATCAAATGAGCCTGCTGTGGTCCGCAGCCACATTATTTGCTTGCAATGACGGCATCATGGACATTTTTGTTAAAATTTTGGTTAAAGCTTTTGTTTTGAATATATTTTAATATATTTCCAAAACACCTCGATAAATTCTCATCATATTTTGTATGAATAATTATGAAGGATGGCAGTTAATTCTATGAAACGCTCATTCACCCTGTTAACCTTGGGGTCAAGGATCAAGGGACCTGCAAGCATATTGAGGAATGATGCATCTTAGCTTCCGAATGATCTCTTCCAAAGTATGAAGAAATAAATTAAGAAATTTCAAATACAGTTTTGTGTGAACTTTGCCTCATATAACTAACTTTGCCACTTAAAAATATTACTTCATTGACTCCATTCTTCTCTAGAGTTATGGTCCTTGACAAATTACTTCATTTCATAATTTGGGATGGTACTTTTAAAGGGTATAGCTTTTGAATCATCATACATATTCTGATGCAATTTGTTATGAACCTTGTCATGTTGACTTGTGTTTGCCTTTTATATGTTTGTTTTGTAATACAGAGGAATATAGCTGTTGCTGTGTTGTCTTTTCAATCTGTCTGTACCATGAACATTTTAGGAGAGGGGTGTGGTATCTAGATGACCCTTGCATAGGATTTAATCTCATTTTCTAATTTTTTTCACAGAATTGTGGCCTCTTTGTGGCAGATTATTTTCTAGTTGTATGAAAACGTAGAACACTGTTTTCATGCAGTAAAGCTCAAGAAGCATTCATTATATTCAGAATGAAAGTTGTATGCAAGCAACATGACTACAGATACATTGGACTCAACTGATATCAATGATGTGTCAAGAACCTTATACATTCCTTTTATGGGTTTTGACTCCTATGCTCCATTTTGTACAGAGTTATGGCCCTTTGTATTTTCAACCATGTAAGATGATTACTTTGAGGAGTCATGGCTCCTGGATGCCCATCTTGACCTGATTTGGGTTTTCCAAGACATGTTCCTCAATTTAAAGCCTTTAAGCAGAGCCCTTTGCAGTGATCTATCAGAAATAACTCTAGTAAATTTTTCTTCTCTGCTTTTCAGGATGGTAGTCTAGAGAGGTTAGCCAAAGAAAGTGAACTTCTGGAAAAGGCCTATGGTCATTATTTTGACCTAAAAATTGTTAACAATGATATCTCAGAAACAATAGCAAAACTGGGGCAGGCAATAGATGAAGTGTGCTCGTCACCTCAGTGGGTTCCAGTCAGTTGGGTTTACTGATGTGTCTATGTTTCCTGGTAGAGAAATCTGAATTTTGCATATACAGTCCCCATAAGAAACATGCAAGCTGTTGAGTTTTGCCTGTGACGTGTGATGTAGAGACAGAGATATAGCAGTAGTAGTTGGGTATTTCTGTTTGTCTGTCTGATGCTTGAGACAGAGCTTTTTGAGATGTATTTCAAGTTGACACAGACAGACAGCCTGCCAGACAGACAGACATAATCTTGAAGTGTGAACTGTCATTATAATTTGTACAGTGAATTTCAAAGGTAAAATATTAGGAAAAATGGTAGAACTCAAGGCTATATTTGCAGCCAAATGTTTTCAGACTAGATTGTAAATTTAGAATGTTGGTAAAAACCATTTATCTCATGTAGACAGGTCATTCTTAGTATTGGCTGGGATCATTGAAGTTTGAGTAAAATTGCTAAGAAAATTTTTGAAGTCATTTATATGCTGCAAACTGATGATTAGAGGGTGCCTGGTCACATAAACTGAGTTTTTTTAAAAAAAAATTATTTCACATTATTTCAATAATATTCAATACATATGCAAGCAGTAAATTCATATTATTGTGAGAATGGAGATAGATGAATAAATTGTTAATAATTGTAAGATAGTTGAGTACTTGATGATAGAGAGCAATTAGTTGAGTGTGTACACTTTTCTAGATCAAGCATTTTAGATTTATTGCATAAATCATAGCATAACCAAATCATGAATTATATTTTAAAAAATAATTTTTACCTGTCTTAGGTGTATTTTCATGCGAGAAAAGAATATATTATTAGAAATTAAATTATGGGATTGTTATGGTCTGCTTTTATGAGAGACTTTCAAGAGAGGACTGGCCTGATAAAAAAATAAAACAACCTTTTGTATAACAAAGTGTTGTTACAGTACAAATTGTATTATATTATCCGCTATGTTTAAGGGAAAATCGTGAAACATTTTCATTAAGGAAGGCTAGACTGCTGGCGGGTGGATCATGTTATATTATAAATTAGCAAATGTTTAATAGAAAACAAAAGTTAATACTGTGTATACAATAAATTACAATATTTTATGTTCTGAAAAATTCTGTATTAGATTGATTTACCTATATGCAAATCTTAGTTTGTTGAGGCTGTGAATGGACCAATGTAGGTACAGCTTTTTATGTGATGGGCATTGTTATAAACAACAATGGCTATCTTAAAAATGTAGGTATAACCATTTGTGTGATGGAAATGTTGTCAACACCAATGACTATTCTTAAAAATTGTATATGTAACTTTTGGTGTGATGGCATTGTTGTCAACAACAGTGACTATTCTTAAAAATTGTATATGTAACTTTTGGTGTGATGGCATTGTTGTCAACAACAGTGACTATTCTTAAAAATTGTATATGTAACTATTGGTGTGATGGCATTGTTGTCAACAACAGTGACTATTAAAAATTGTATATGTAACTTTTGGTGTGATGGCATTGTAATCAACAGTGACTATTCTTAAAAATTGTATATGTAATTTTTGGTGTGATGGCAATGTTGTCAACAACAGTGACTATTCATCAACTGAATATTTAATTGGGAAAATTATCCCTCCATCTGAAAAAAGGGTGAGAGAAAATTTTATAAATATTATAAAAGAATAGGTTTATTGACAAAATAACAGGAGAGCTTGAAAATTGGTTCAGTTTTCAGGCATTGCTTTAACATTGTGGTGTGATTTTAAGAAATTAATGTGTAGTAATGCAATATGATAACAGAAACTTTGGGCCAAGAAGATAAGTGGGTGGTGGGAAGTGAGTAGAGTGACTCCAGAGAACAGTGGGTGGTGGGAAGTGAGTAGAGTGACTCCAGAGAACAGGTGGTTGCTGGGAAGTGATAAAAGTGATTCCAGAAAACATGGAGTTGCTTAATAGAGATTAATTTATAAAATAATTTGTGAAATGGGCTCTAAAAAGCTGGCTGATTTCCACAGACGATTGTTTGATACAGGTAATCTTTTATGCTGATTTGACTATGTTGCATTTTACCATTTAAAAAAAAAAATCATATTTTGTTTGTGTGTAGACCTTATTTATGCAGAAAATTGCAAATTATAATTGGTATTTTTATCTATAATACCTATAATTTTTATGGTCTTTCATTTAAACTGCTGCACCCAATCAGCTCAAAAAGTTTAACATTTTCAGAGAACTTTTGTTTTATCCAAGAGATATTGTTAACTCCAGTCTTGCATGTTCCAGATTCTCTACCGAGGTTTGCCATTTTTATAGTCACTACCATCCATATTGACCAATATTTATTGTTAATACTGTAGATTGTTTTTATCACTGCATAATTTACAGACAGACCCGAGTTAACCATCCAATATAGCCATCATTGCTAAAAACACAAAATTTTAAACAACTCCATAGAAATTGCTCAGCATAAATTCAATAAATTCAACAGAAAGTATTCTGGTATTAATGGCTCTCACAATTTTAGAGGTGATGTTAATATGTTATCAAATATTTCCATCAATGTTAGATATTTCAAATTAATTCAACAGACTTCTTTTCAAAAACTACTAAATGAAAATTAACTAAATTATGTACAGAAAACTTTCTGGGTTGAAAGGCATTCAGATTCATATAAATGATGCCAGTTAGCCATCAAATATGGCTTAAGTACTAAAAATAGAAATAAATTGACAGATTTAAATCAGTCTGAGAGATATCTCCCTTTCTTCAATGTCATTTGTAAAAGTAGATAACATTAACAAAATTGTATCTTTTGAACAAAACTGCAGAACAGATTCTTTAAAATAATTGTATTCGTACCATAATAAGCAATCAACAGCATTAAAACAAATTGAAAGCATCCTAATGACCCAGATTTTTCTTGTTAAAAAAACGCAAGTTTTAGTTCATGCAGAGAACCTCTTTTATGTTTAAAAAAGGTATAATCAATTCTTTCTAGAAACAAGATATATTTCAGTCAAACAAGTTGTGAAGGTAGGAAAATAATATACATAGGGCATTTAGTGAATGATTTATAATTTACAACTGAAGTTAAAATATCAAATATGAATTTTTTAAAAAGTACCTTCAGTGGAAGAAAAAAATAGCCAATATTAATAAAACTAATAACATTCACAGTTAATAATTTTATAATATTTATGACCAGTCTGTGGTTGCCAGTGGATAGTGTGCTGGTTTCAAATGCAGGAGTACTGGGTTTGATTTGCCAGGTCAGCTGTCATGGTGTGTCCATAGGCAAGACACTTGCTTCCCATTCCACCTTAATAACTTTCCTGATGCACACCAATAACTGTATCAATGCAGCCAGATTTCTTTACATATTTAACTATGTGCACAAAAAGGCATTTAATGTAAGAAGAATGAATAAAAATGTATGTACAAGTCTCTCAATTTATTTGATGAGAAATGTAGGTAAAATTTTACATCATTTGTAATGGATCAATAATTTGAAGGACATTTGATAAATTTGGTTAGAAAATCTTAACCTTTGACAGATGCTAGTGCTACCATATTAATAATAGTGTCTGAAACATTTTTTTTTATATGCTATGATGTGTTTTGTACATTATTTTTTTTATATATTTCATATGTTCAGTACCATTACTCACAAATTATTTTAATGTTTTAAATTTTTAACTTTTTAAAAAATGACAGTCTAATATGTTTTTGTCCAAAAAAATTCTAAATTTATTAACTTATGACAAAGAAACCTGTGATCATTTTATAAACAAATGAGAAAATTTGGTAGTCAATTTTGGCTGATGAATAGATAATGGGACTCAATCCTGCAACTTTATGGTCAGGTGTTCATCATTTCAACCAGTATGACTTCCATGGGTGTGGCTCTTGTGGTTTCCAAATAGTCTTGACCCTGAGAAAGTAAAGGTAAACCAAATATTCCATGGATTTGGATATCCTTGGCTTTTTCCATTACATGCTAGAAAACAGCATCAGATGTAAATAATGGCTATAATAAACTGTCATCAAACCTGTGGTGGTTGTTATATAATTAAAACTCAACAATATCAGAATGAATAGATGATGATGTAACAACAATGCATGCTGTAGTTATAGAAAGTTGAAACCCTTTAATTCTTTTTTTTTGTTTTAAAGATGCTGGAACATTATTAAAAATTTAATGTGCAGGTTTTCGTTGCTATTTGAAATGTCATCAGGTGTTATTTTCATGAGCTATTACATCATAAATTCCAGCTGGAAGTTTGCCTACAATAACAACTCGCCAGTTTAGGAAGTATCACCGCTATTTTCTCCAAGTTTTTTTTAGAGACTCAGAGTTATTAGACTCGCTGGTGAAAGTGATGATGATATTCAAAATGTGAATCCATGCTGACAGTGCAGAATAACTCTCCTTGTATTGCCAAATTAGAGCATATACTCAAAGGGTTGGGCAGTTTCAGAATTATGAATTAGGGTCAAATCCCCATGAGCTAGCACAGATCCTGGGTAGAGAGCTGTTTGAGTATATGACTTGTCTCTTGTATACAGAGACAGTGATTCCATATTCTAGGAAAGAAGATCAGTAACACCAACATTGATGAACAGTGTATCAAGTATATGCTCTAAGCTTATCTTTAGCCTCTTCAGTTTTAATAAATGTGTGAATTTTCATTCACAAGCTGACATTTGTATATAACAACTGTATTGACACCATATCCATATTCTGTAATCAGATGTTCACTGATATATCTGTTTGGACACTTTAGATTGGATATCTGCTTATATATCATGATTATCAACCACTATACAGATAATAAAGCGTGCAATCAAAATTTTTAACACAAACTGATTTTTATTGAAGTGCAGAAAAATAATCTTCAGTACAATCACTGTTTGAACAGAATAATGCATGGAGAATATATATTTTGTGATTTCATATTTTGGTTTCATTTTCAAGATATTGAACACATTTTAATTATTTTTCATTATCTTCCTATTTCCATGGTTACTGGCTTCATGAAATTTTTTTTACTTGACTGTGATGTAGATTTTAAGATCTGCGACTATAGTTTAGTCACAAATTATTAATAGGTAAATTTGGTTCATGTTTAGAATGACTTGTTGGCAGCTTGCAGTGGAGGTGATGGGGGGGGCAAGATCATTAATCGAAATTAATGTTTGGCAGGTAATTGTTATGGGAGCCATGTTGGTTCAATGGTTAGTGTGCCCGGCTCATGACCAAAAGGGAGCACATTCAAATCCTACCATTGGACTGACCGGGATCAGCCATCGTAATGTGTCTTGGGGCAAGTCACTTACTCCATTTTCCTCTGCACTAATTAACCTGCTTAAAACAAAGAGGCTAATGTTTCTTTCTCCTGTTTTTTTTTTTTCTTGGGTGGTTGTAACCTTGTAATGTCGGCTACATCGATATTTGCATATCCAAGTTTTAAAGTGTCATCAATTACAAATCTCCATACATATCTGTTCATTTTTGACTCTGATTGGCAGAATTATCAATATGCACTTTTTAAAACCAATAAATATCTTGTAAACCTTTAGAGTGATAGAAAGAAAAGTATTACTTAAAGGTTAGGGAAAAAGTATTGATATGTGGCATTTAGGGTAAATGTATGTGTAATGTAGTCAGCTGTTTACTTTTATTTGATTTCTATCATTTATATATGTCCATGGGCAAGAACAGGATAATATAATTTTTAATATATATAAACATTTAATTATTTATTGCTTAAATATGAGAAAAAATTTGTATTGCACCTGTAACATACAATCTTCTGGACTAAGCATATTAGTTAACAGCGTCAAGATTTTGAAAGCAAAATATGCAAGAAACAGTGAAAATATAAACTGCATTAATTCCTGCAGATTTATCGTTTTGGGGTCTTTCGTTTGTTTTGTTGGGGGAGGTCATGCATGAAAGTTTTAATTTTAGAAATTAAACTTTTATGATTTTTTAGCATTACATGTATAGTTATTATGATCTCACCAATTTTTACTCTGATGGATTTCACTTTCTCCATGATTATGGCATAATATCTCTTTTACTAAATTTAACTTATATTGCTAATTGTAATAACAAACTGTTTTTAGTCTGAATAAAATTACTAACACAGGATACACTGACATTTTGGTCAGGCATTTTTTACCTCAAGGGAGGCAACTTAGATTTAGGCTACTGATTATACTATAGTAATCTTTCTTGTGTTCTGTTTGAAGGTGATACTTGAAACAGTATTAAGATGCATTAAAAAAGAAATTGGTACAGTAGGTCATTAAATATTGTTTGAAATGTTGATATGAATTCTTTAGTGAGAAAGAAAATTTTGGAATAACTTTAAAATCTTATTTTGAGCATTCTGTTTATTCTAGTAAAAATGACTAGAATTAGCACAATCTTGGAAATCTTTCCCTACCATCTGATCTTATGTAAATCAACATCTCTTCAGTCCTTCAAGCAAGTCATAAGTATTCTCAGTACTTTGATTTATACATTCATTACATGGTGAACATTTGTATTTAGATACTGTATGATGAATTGTTGTAGTTTCACACAAGCCTGTTTCCTAATGCCGAAATGTATACAAGTTTACATGTTCAGATAATAATTTGTTCATTTATGTACAAGCAGTAAATTCCATTGATATATCAGGGGCATACATGTATAAGATTAGGTTTTATGTCCCATTGATATATCAGGGGCATACATGTATAACATTAGGTTTTATATCCCATTGATATATCAGGGGCATACATGTATAACATTAGGTTTTAGGTCTCATTGATATATCGGGGGCATACATGTATAACATTAGGTTTTATGTCCCATTGATATATCAGGGGCGTACATGTTTAACATTAGGTTTTATGTCCCATTGATATATCAGGGGCATACATGTATAACATTGGGTTTTAGGTCCCATTGATATATCAAGGGCATACATGTATAACATTAGGTTTATTTTCTGTTATAGTTATTTTTCCTAGATACACTATAGCTTATTATATGCCGCTAATAATGCAGTTGATCTTGTACCTTTATCATACAGGGTCATTTCATTCACAGCCATAAAAATTAATCTCCATACTGTGGTATATGTAGGTGATGTTTTCTTTGGTAATGAGTTAAATGTGAAAAGTTGTGTAGGTACATGCATTTTATTAATATACAATATCATGTAATGAAGAATGATGTGATGTTTTTCACTAGGAACCTAATCAAAACATACTGAATTCCTGAAATAAATTTGTAATGAAAATGCTGGGGTTTATCTTTATTTCTTTAAATATGTTTGATGACATGGAGATGGAAAGATTGAAAGAAATAATCTTCACTTTCTGTTTCACTTTAAAACTGTTAGTCCATTTTGAAGTTAAGGGTCAACTTTTAAAGTCGTCATTGGAAGGTGTCATGATACATGCTGATGGTCCAACTATCATGATAATTGTCATATATTAGATTTTTAATTTTTCCCTTGCAATTTCCATTGCAGTCCATCACTTTAAAACCTGTTTGAGATGCAACTTCCTATGTGCATCATCATTAAAAAGTGTCTCATAATGCATTGGTGTCATACTGTCAAGGTCAGGCTCAGGTCTCCGCATTTTGAAGTTTTCTGTCCATTCCAGTCTGATGTTACTGCTGTACCATTCCAGTGACCTGGTGGTTAGAACATCCACCCCCGATGTGTAGGTCATGGGATGAAACCCCAGCCGAGTCATAAAAACACTTTTTGAAAATGGTACTAAAAGCTGCCTCGCCAGGCACTCAACATTAAGAGGTTACTGTTAGGATTGGTCAGACTGGTGTCAGGATAATGTGACTGGGTGGGACATCATGCTACATGTGTGCAGCATGATGCCTCAATGCTAGACATCACTATAAACTGCCACACAGTAGACATCATTACAATATGAATAATGACTGAAAAATTGTTAAAGCTGTTAAAAATCCATAACACACAGCTGTTGGAGATAAACAGATGAAATTATTTACTTAGACATCAGCATTAGAATGTGTGTTGCTTACCACATTAGGGCTCATTTCATCAAGGTCATAAATAGCTATTTTTAGCTTTCTATCTTTTTTCTATTGGAGTCGATAACTTCAAAGTAGTTAAAAAATAATGGATGAAACTTGGTATACTTATATGTGGACATTATAAAGTGTGTTGTTTATCATACTGGGGCTTCTGTTTTCAAGATCAAGGCCACTGGTCAGTTTTTCAACACACTTCCCATTTTGCGGATCTTTAGGGCCTTTTGTGAGAGAGCACATTAATTTTCATCCTGTTGCTCTGTCAATTTTGGTAAACTTGTTTGCATAGTTGTACAAGAAAAAAAAACTAAACAAAGTTTTGGGGGTGAAAAGCTTGATTGCAAAATTACATGACCAGCAAATTGTATTTATTAGTGAATTGATGCATCTCCAGATAAACTGGTTAATATTTAATCAACAACCTGTATTAGTAATGTTTCATGTCATTTCGACTGGGAGTTTTCATCTACATTGGCAGTATATGTTTACAAAGATTTATTCTTTTCAGCTAGTTTTCTGCATGTATTATTTTGCATGCAGTCATAAACAATTTTACAGCCAGAATTACGCCATTCTTTGGTTAGAACTGCTCCAGTGGCCTAATGGTTAGAGCATCCACCTTGAATGAAGGAGGTTGCTGTTTCAAACCCTGGCCGAGTTACGCCAAAGACTTTTAAAATGGTACTAACAGCTGTATTGCTTGGCACTCAGCATTAAGATGTTAGTGTTGGGACTGGTTGGCCTGGTGTCGGGATAATGTGACCAGGTATGACATGCAACATGTCTGCGGCATGATGCCCCAGTGCTAGACATCACTATAAACTGTCACACTGCAGACATGGTAGCAATATGACTGAAAAATTATTAAAGTTATGTTATAAAGTCTAATCACACACCATTCTTAGGTTAGCTGCCTAGGAAAGTTTGTACTGCATTGAAGGAAATTGTGAATATGGAAAGTTATATACTGTATTCAGTGATAAGGAAGTTGCCTAAATGTCTGTAACACTCTCAACACTAAAAACATTCCATGATTCATGTTATTTGGCCCAATATGTGACAAAACTAGGCATTTCCTAAAGGTATTTGAATTTTGTATATTTATATTTTAGAAAATTGCCTTGAAATGGAAGGATTTCACTGAAGGCTTTGTTCCATTTTTGTTTGTTATTAAAAAGTTACACTGGATAAATCACAGCAACATATCATAACTTTCATTTGGTTTCTTCTCTCTCTCTCTCTCTCTCTCTCTCTCTCTCTCTCTCTCTCTCTCTCTCTCTCTCTCTCTCTCTCTCTCTCATACTTGTACAGTATTTATAGATTACTGCATTTGTATGTGAAAATATAAATGAATTTTTCTGAGCAAACTTGCATGATGTTAGGAGTGCAGTATTACTAAGAACAAAAATGTTCATATTTTTCTACAAATGTAGTACCATTTTTATTATATACTCTTTTTTTCTTTTTCTTACTTAAACCAAAAAATAACACTACCAAAAAACAAGGTAATTTAATTTTTGCTGGTTCCAAAGTAAATACATGCAGATTCATAGTTAAACAAATGCACAGAAAAGGTATGTATGCACACGTAGCACCACCTAGCAACTATTGAACTTGGTAGTCTATCATGCAAATCAGTCATTTCTTTCAAAAAGTAATCTCATTTTGGTATCCTTAAATTTTAATTTAATGTCATGTTATGGATGACTCCACCTTGAAATAACTTGTCCAGTTAGTCTGCAAGAGATGGATTTTGTTTTTGTGTCGATCCTACAAAATTCAGCTGTTCTAGTTGTGATGGACAGGATTTATTAGCTGGGTCAATTCAATATCATGTACCTGTCACTGGAAGGAATGACCTTTATGCACCTGCGTGTATTCATGTTCTATCTTGGATAGTTTAGATTCATAAGGTGGGAAAATATGAAATTCTTTTAATTTATTCCCTCAAGAACATGTAGGATCAAATATATATTGTTCAGGAATATCAAATACATTGTATTTTGGAGTGCAGTAAATTCTCCTTGAATTTTTGTTGGAAATACAGCCTAAAGTGCGGAACAATTTTGCACTGGATCAAATTTTGGAACCCATGTAACTCTGATGAGCAGAAATAGCTAAGAAAGTATATTTTGAGGAAATTCCGGATGCAGCAAAGTAAGTATATTTATTTTCATTGTTATTAACAGCTATAGATGAGACATATTTTGTATGTCGTGTTCTTTGTTGGAAGGACTCCAGCAATTTATTTGACCTGTATCACTTGTACTATAAATCAAACATTTTCTCCAAAAAAAAAATAAGACTCGGGAAATTTGCAAAGCAGCTGTGGTATGACAGCCCACTTTGTCAACATAAGTGATTCTTCATCATCTTGGCTTATTGGCTCCGAGGCTTTTGCTTTTATCCCAAAACCCATCTTCACTTGCATTATTTTTCTTCAAATTAAATGCTTGGGTTGACTTGTAAAATGGGGCATCTCTGAGAGAGACGGGATAGCCCATGGGCTTGATATGTCTTTCAGTGCTATTTTTATGGATCCTAGAGAGCACAGCTCATAGTCTGAACCATTCGATTTGCAGATAGTTATGAACATTTCTCCTAAACAAATTGGCCAAGATAATATTTTCAATACTGCATGACTTGTGTTTGTTATGGACATTCGATCGTTTGCTTGGTTAAAGTTTATTTTCTGACTCGCTGAACTCATCTAGATCGTCAACATTATCATCTCTACTTCCAACTGAACCAAACAGCTTGTTTAGTTCATCCTCAGGCAGATCTAATAAACCAAAAGTTATTACCTGTGTAACATTGTTCCTAACATGCGATTCATTTTTAGACACGTACAGTACGAAGTAGTTCGGTATGGAAGAATACTGCATGTTTCTGACAATATAAAGTTAACGGAAAAATAATATAATGAGAATGTTGATGGACTCTTGAGTACTTGCAACAGATGACATTACCTTGCAAAGAAATTAACTCTACTTTTTCTCTCAGTTTGCCGTTTATCCGTTCCCATTCCTGCCTTTTGAAGCAATCCCAGGCAGATCAACAATTTCTCTGCCCAACTAGCCTGGATAGCTAAAATTCCTTGTTGGTCAAGTAATATTGCAATGAACTAGATATGCAAAAGCTGGGCCACTAGTATTTTTATGCTTTACATGTACCATATCATATAATAGTACAAACTCATTAAATAAACAAAATTTAAAGTTACATGAGCGACAGAGTACTAGTGTAATTTACATGATCGTAAGTTCTTATACAAGGATATGAGAGCATTACAAATGAAAATTACAAAACAATTGGGGTAGTACCTTAAATTACGCAAAAAGATGTTTTGGTAATTTTAAAACCAGGCTGTATTTTTAAGTAGGCCTATTTCCTTTTGGGTTAGGTAAGATGGTAAAAGTTACTTATGAAGACTTAAAATTGCAAAATTTATGGCGCTCACAGACGAATATATTTGAATTCAACAAATATGTCATATGCGTCCGAAATAGATATTTTAAGACAACGTTCACAACGATGTTGCAAGGAAGGTATGCCTTCAGGGTCAATTATCAACAAGTATAGAGGGCTAGCAAATGACGAATGTAGATCAGAAATACTCATAATACATACCGCTATTTGTTTATAATTTTTGACGTTAAAATAGTCACTTTGTCATCATCATATTTGTATAACTAAAATCATATTTAAGAGGTAAAAAATACGCAGTAGTTGATTGGTTTATAAAAGAAGAAAAGAAATAAAAAAACGACCGTCAGGTTGGTGGGCAGCTGTAGGTTCATGGGACATTCTAGAACCAGCTACACCCTTTGCCAATTACTAATCTATAGAAACAATGGAAAAAATGATCAAAATATATCAGGTATAATATTTATATCATCTATATAAAAACAGATTTCATTGAAAAGTTTAATGAAACAGCTATGCTACGTATCAACTTAACGATTTTAATATATCAAATGATTATCAGTAAGCTCAGATACATTTATCCTTGACAGAGTCAGGGACGGCATACCAGTTATGCCATTAAATCTACTTTAGTGCTTGTGTGACACTTTTAAGAATGACATAATGACGCAAATGACACGTCTCATTATAATACACAAAGTCGAACCGTTGATTTTTAAAGATACTTGGTGTAAAACTTTAACATCAAACGGTGTTTGACATATTCTTGATAATTTACAGCGGAATAGTTGGAGTAATAAAATGACATTGCACACATCTTGAGTACGAAAATAAAGGTGATAATATATTATGAATATATTTAGACAATCTCTTTAAATGGTAGATTATAAACCGGTACATACCGGTAAGAAACGTTAAATGGACAATTGATGAACAGATGAGAGATAGTGAAAAATTTTCGTTCGAAAGACCAGACGACTGATTTAGGATTTAGGAGATCCCATTACAAATTCATGACTATGTTAAGAACTACCCGTTATCTCTGTAGAAACTAGTTCGTAATGAAAATAATTTATGAGAGTTACATTAGTTTATCTTACAAAACCAGCAGTACAATAACATTATAAAAACACTAAGTAAAATGGCATTCACTGCAAAAACCTGAAACTTTACATGCCAATGCGTCTCAAACTGAAAAAAAAAATAAGTTGTCTTTTTTTTTAAAATAAAGAACTAGTCTGGTCCCCTGCTTAGTATGCTCCCTGCGTTGCACTCCGCTATAGCGGAGTGCAACGCAGTGAGCATACTAAGCAGGGGACCAGACTAATAAAGAACTACCCTGGTTAAATTCGAACATTGAGTTAGTTGGTACGAACTTACAGAAGGAAACTGATCGATGAAATTATGGGACACCAGCACTAAATGCAGCTCTTAAAACAATTTTTTGTGGAATTTCACAGACAGCTGCTGCCAGGAATTATAGAATTCCAGCTAAAACTTACTTTGCGCAGACATAGAGATTGAAGGTTTCGCAACCTGGAGTGTCAAAACTGGGAAGTAAGACTACTGTTTTCAAGCTTGATTATGAGTTAATTCTAGTTGAGTACATTCAGTCCATGGAAAAGGTATTATTTGGACCTATCACGATTGACGTACGGCGTTTGGAGTACAACTTAGCAGTTCATCTGAATATTAAAAACCATCCATTTCTAGGTAATGCAGCAGGTATTGATTGGCTGAAAGCTGTGCCGGATGTAGGACCAATGATGCAATGCGCTAGTTAAGTTATGTGGCCCCTTATTCTAGTCATGAAAGTGGTAGGCCCTGTAGGCATACACAGGTAGTCAGGCATATATACTCAGATAATTTAGGAGTAGTTAAAATAGCTACAAACTTTTGAAAAATACGTCGTAATTTTATTTGTTGCCAAGAAGAAGGATCTCCCCGCAGGCCAAAAGGGGCCCTGCGCTTAAGCATACCTAAACACAATGGTAAATCCGGTACTGGCTGAAAGGCTTTATGAAAATGCATCCAAATCTAGCCATTAGAGCTCCATGGCAACCAGTATCAGTAGAGCCGTGGGCTTTAACAAACCACAGGTAATTTTTTTTCACCAAGTTTATAAGGAATTTCTTGACGCAACACTTGCTGATGATCTCAGAATATGGAACATGGATAGAACAGGCATTAGTAATGTCCCAAAGCCAGTAATCATCATTGCATCAAAAGGTGTTAGATCAGTTGGTAATGTTACAAACTGTATAGGTGGTCAAACTATTATTTTAATATGTGCCATGAATGCGGCTGGTTCCTTTACACCGTCAGCATTTATCTATACACGTAAACGAATGGTTTCATCACTTATGAATGGCTCACCAGCCCGAGCACTGGGCTTTTGTAGCCCAGGTGGGTGGACAGACAATCATTTTTTCTTGCAATGGCTGGAACATTTTACTTCTTTTTTTAAATCTACGAAGGACTCTCCACACATTCTTCTTCTTGATGGGCAACATAGCCATAGAACTTTGGAATCTGTTTTCTATGCACGCCAGAAATGGATTGTGTTGACAACATTTCCTCCCTAGCCACTTGATTTCACATTTTTCAAGGCACTAAAAAGTGCTTTTAGTTTGGAGTCTGGAAACTGGATGACAAGCAATCCAAGAAGACGATAAAAGTGAATTTGAAGTTGCGTTTTTTTTTCTGTAGCATATAACCGATCTGCGAGTTTACAGAAATCTGTCACTGTTTTTTTTTTAAGCCTGCGGAATTTGGTCTTTTAATCCAAATAGGTTCACAGATGACGATATCGCTCCTTCTATGTTAACTGACGAATCTCAGCCAGTATCAGATGGGCGTGTCAACAAGCACTACCTATATCATCTCAACTGATTGAATCAAATAAGACAACTCATCACCTGTCGTTTACTCGCTGCACAAACATGTTTGAGCTATCGAGTGAAGCAGAAACATTTGTTCAAGAGGACAAGACTGCTGACAAACAATCGGTTTGTATTCCTATAGTTATTGCAGGTGGGACAGGTGATACAGAAACATCGAATGAGGGAAATAGTTCAGTTGATGATCAATCGCTTAGTACCGTTATGATCACTTCTGGCAACGACGAAACATTGATTGGAGCAAGAAAAAATGTTTACTTACTGCTAATTGGTAGTTCTACAGCCACTGTGGATGTATCAGGTAATCCAGAGACAGACAAAACAATCTATACTCAGTCACCTGATAATCAACAAACACATAACTCTGCCATCACCGCCGAGGAGTCAGGCAATCGGAAAATGTTTGGCGAAGCTATTCTTGCTGAAAGAACGGAAAGTGCTATTTTGGGGTATCTCATAACAAATGCAAAAATGCAGACGATTCAGCATTTGTGAACATATTGCTTAAACGTTTGCCAAGGCCTAGAATATCCAGAAAGCGAAAGCCAGAATCAGCCATGAACTTGACATCATCACCGTGTAAAATTGATGCTTACTGAAAAGCAAAGAAAGACGATAAATACAAAAGGAAAATGTGATAGGACTGTATAGGCAAGTGGAAATGGGAGCAAACGGAATGAAACCAGTTTCAAAACAGAGTGAAATGCAGAAAAAAGAAGCAGACATGCATAGCGGACAAAATTATGAAGACAACTTGTATTGAGGACCATGAAAAGGGAAAAAAGGCTTTGGGTCCAAAAGTCAGTTGCTAAGCACAATCTTGCCCTGTCAGCAGACACAACAAATAATAAAGACATTTGTGGAAACTGCGAGTTTGAATATGGAGGAAGTGATGATCCCTAATAGAAGATTCCTGGTCGCAATGCAAGGAATGTTCCAGGTGGAGCCATGAATTATATAACACCACCGTCAATATGCAATTTTGTTGTGCTAAGTGTGAGTAATAAAGCACGACTTTTGGGCTTTGTCTTTTTTTTTTCATTAACGGTGGAAATTAGGGACCTTTTAGACTTAAGCATTGTTGTAGCCGCCATTCCGCATTGTTGTGCTAATTTGAATAATGTAAAAGTATGTTGTTTTAGCATCTTTGCCATATATAAAATGTCATTATAGGAATAATACTGGATTTTACATTTCAATAGTATTCCTGTAGTGTTACAGACTTTTACAGATATCGAATGCATTATGGGGCAAAATGCCCCGGTGAGGGCGTGTTGCCCCACAATGTGGCAAAATACCCCTTTATAAATTTGTACCATTTTTCATTTTTCTCGTAAATAGTTTCTTCATTGTAATAAAACATCATTCCATTATGTTAGACGCAACGCATACTTTAAATAAATTGTCCAGTTGCGGACACAATCATATAAATCATGCCATAAAATTATCAAAAGTTGTTCAATGGAGCGTCCCCCTCCCGACCCTAATCTAACGGTAGTATAGCCACTTTATGGCTGCAAAATTTTGTAAGCAGATAAATACACAAACCCTTGTCTCTAGTCCATCGAATATTTCATCAAATTTGATTATTCATCACAAACTTAATAGAAATTACTAGGTTGTATATTTTTGGGGGATAGGGGTGTTTTACTTTTTCTGAGTAAGTTGATGCATCAGGACGAATTGGTGCGTATGGATAATGTTACGAACTTCCGGTACACTTAGTTGAATACTTAAGATATGGAAGGGTGAATGATTAAGACAGGCGATAATCACTCAAAGGACGAAGACATGGAAAATTCATTAGCATTACATTTGTTGATAATTAAGACTATTACCAATTATACCACTTCTTGTGATAATAAAATGTGAAATGAAATAAGATTTATAGAAACTGATTCAGGTTTTGTTATTTAGCTTTTTTAATTGTATAGTTATATTTTTGCATTACATTAGGAACTTAACCAAAATCAATTTTCCAATTTTCATCCAGATCCGAATATCAGTCTACAGTTCAGCTCCATGAATTTACACAATTTGTCATCCATTGGTCATACATACGTTTTTCAACGAATAACTCTATACGTGACAACAATTAACTGAACACTATTCACTGTTTCATAATTCCATTCTATATCTTTGATTTCAAGTTCATATTTCGAATCTCCTCTACCTACACTGGACAGGACGATCGATAAAGCCCTTATGGAGACGCGCACTCCAACACTTCTGTCTCTATTGTGATTGCTTTATATTCCCCCAAAATCATTAATGTATGTATGGCAGCACCTCAGGTATCTTAGCGGAAACACATGCTTTTCCTGAAAATCGCAACGTCACTATTGCTCGGTGAGTATATATCCTGTATTCACTATTCGTAACATCTTACGCTCAAAACTGTTGATTCTTTTGACGATCATAAACATTATCCAGGTTATTTAAAGACTATGACTCCAAGAATGTCCCCTCTTATTTTTATTTTATTTTATTTTAAGCACTTCCTCATTGAGTTTCATGTTTACTTAATCTGTATGGATCACATAATTGGAGCAAATTATCGTTTCCTGAATATGCTAGACTGCTGGCTATTACTCCTGCTGCTGTTGACACCACTTATCTAACACAAAGTTTGCATGTCCTTCTTCTCTGTAGATGTTGCCTCTCAACATCACCTTCTGTCTACGCTATGCTAATTATAGAGCAGTAAGTTAATCTATTCAAAAGAAGCACAGTTTTTATGCTGCAGCCAGTGATCATTAGCACTTTATTCGTACTTTTAGCCAATTATTAAAACTATTGTTTACTTCCAGATAGAATGTGTGTTTCTTATACACTGCAAACATTGTCAAATAGTATAATTTTTTGTCAAGTCTAAAGTGTAAGCAATACGTTGGCTAGCCTATCATCCTTTGTAAAAATCATATAAGTCTGATATTGCTTTCTCCTATTCCAGTAACATATTATTTTAAAATATATCTTGTGTGTAGCTTGTAGTCAGCATATCGTAATGGTGCCTATTCAAGTAAACAAATTTTAATTGGCGTCATATTTAAAAATGTTCAACAACCCCTTAATATGTCTTAACTGGATAATTTCTGTAGTCTCTTTAGAATTTTGAAATACAATCTTCCAGTCATACTTTAAACAATGACATCCTGATGACCTGTTATAATACGAAAATCATAAATTGATTATATTTCATGAAATGATTTAAATTTTTCATCAGTCATTTTTGTTAATTATTGAGTTCATTTTTTAATTCTTTAATTGTGACACCAAAAATATAGCCCATTCATATGTTCAGTTTAGCTTTTTGAATGTCGTTGTTTTCATTTATTTTGGTTTTAACTGTATTGAAGTCTACTATAAAATGTGAAAGTCTTTGTATCTACTTCAGTTTTAAATGCATGTTTACGTTGTTAATTTTCTTCCAAGTCAGTTTAATATTTTCTCATTCGGGTCATCCTTATTTGTCATTATTCAAACTTACCCTCTGCTGAGCACATTTAGTCAATCACGTCACGGTCAATATATGTTATTTCTTATCTGCTTTTGGTTGCGCATCTTCCTTTGCAAAATTAAGTAAATGTAACTTGTCATTTTTTAAAAAAATCTATTTCTTAAATCGGACATTGATTAAATGAAGTTCTTTTCATAGGATTTGTTGTTTGATTCACCGTTATTTGTTTTTGACGTCCCTTTTTCAGTATTTTGGTGAAATCAGTTCTCTTTCACAAAGTACAAGTGTCAACTATCTTCTTGCTATTCAAGTCAGTCATATTTTTTATGCTAAAATAATTCAATGGATGTCTAATCTCTGTTTCGGTTTGTTTTCATTACTTATTAAAATCTCCATGTAACTAACTGTTCCAGTTGAAATTATTTAAAGTTATAGTCCGCCTGAGATTTTGTCCCCCCCCCCCCATTTTAGATTCCAAACATACCTTTGTACTCTGCTCAATATATGGTCAATATTGTTTGAAATCGGGTGTCTCATCGGTCTGTTTATATCAATCTTTGTTTTTGGTTCTGAGATTTTATTAGATGTAAGTACTAGGTCCAATAGTTGGCATTTTTTTTTCATTTTGTTTTCTCCCGTTCCGAGGGCTTGTAAATCAGTATCCTCGATCGTCTTCAGTATATGGCAATCAACACTTTGTTGAAAGTGATTAACCGATTAGTAGCTTCATTGGTAATTTTAGCATAACTTAAATATATATATATATATATATATATATATATATATATATATATATATATATATATATATATATATATATATATATATATATATATATATATATATATTATTGTCGTCTTTATTTTATTTTACTTGTTTTTGCTCTAGATGCGTTAGGTTCTTCTGCTTTATCGTATCTCTAGTTAGTATTACCTTCATTCTTCATTGCAAAATGTGTGAAGAGCTCATGTACTGAATGTACAACGAAGTGCAACTGTGATTTATGACTTCAATATGTTTCTTTGTCTTGTGTTTTGAAATATAAATGCATTTCCTCTCGGGGCCAGATATTCTAATTTATTGTAATGAGTGAGCAAAGGGTATGCCATTTACTAAATAACAATTTTATCGGGTAGTAACCCGTGACTATGAGGCAGTCTATTGAGAACTGGCTGGAAAAACCTGGAATAGTCATATGTAAACTTTCTTTAGGGTCATTTTTGACAGTGGACTAATTGTAAGCCTTGAAAGCTTTTTGGAAGCATTATGTACGCAACAGTAAGTATAGATTGTGATGCGTCCTCAGATTTGCTGATCTTGCTTTTCGTTTCAATAGACGATTATCTGCATATACATGCTATATCATTTACAAACCAAACAGTCTAAAGCATATAGCAAATTACGTTTCATCTTCCTTTTGTTTGTGCTAAAAAAATCCGATAAAAATCCACCTACTGTCAATACTTGTGAACTAAGTGAAAATGGAATATATGAAATTCGTTTATTTCACCAATATTCATAATTAATGTTGGACTTATTAATATATTAAATCACTTCTTTTTAAAAACATTGTGTAGACAACAGTAAGAACCGTATGTAGTTCTGCATGGTAAATAGAAATAAAAATAATATTTGTTTCACTCCATTTCTTCTGTGGAGATATTGTCTCAGCAAGAAAATAAAGACAGCAGCAAAGAAATCCAAGCAAAAATATATGTATTGCAGTTTAGAATGGTAAGATCCAAGAGACGGATACAATTTCCAGATGAAACAATAGTTGCATTAAATAAAAGTCAGAGAAAAAATGGAGAGTGAAATTTAAGCAAATAAAGCAAAGGGCGTAACAATAACCGCTATAGCCATTGCAGAACGTACAGCTTAATCAAATATAATTCTTTCTATAGCAAGTATTGAAACTCCGTCCACGACCTGTGCCTGTAAACCAAAATTAAGCCGTTATTATTTTCACTTATTTCTAAAGCAGTTGTCTGTGTGCAGAATCAATGTCTTCTTTCCCCGATAAAAATACCCCCTCCCAAAAAATCAAACAAAAAACGAGCATATAATTTGATGTTCGTTGTTCTCTTCAAATATTGACTTTTAAACCAATAAAAGCTGAAATAACACAGAATCTAGACGTCAAATGGACTCGAGCTAATGGAGAATGAGACTATATAAAGTGTGGAAACGTACATCAAGGTTCATTTTAATATATTTAATATAAACATTTCACTACGTTCACATCCTTTGTTTGACTTTAAATTTGTCGTTGCATCACAAATTCAATTTCCTTACGATAACTCTTGAAGGACTCAACGGAATGAAAACAAATTTGATATTGAACTTTATAAATGAGATCAAATTGTACACATCTGGCAAATTTATTGTTAGACTTATCCATCACAACATATACAATTCATTTCTAGCTGTTTACATAACGTCCCTGTACTGCACAGATATATACATATTACGCTTGCACTGAAGATTCAAATTTGCATTTTCATTTGTCGTTATACGGTGCACTTTGTACACTCGCAATGGTAAAACTAATTGATTTAACGGTGCGGTCTTTTGTTCTTTGGCACGAGTGTAAACACATATCAGATGGGCTGTAGGGGGAGGAAGGGTAAAGCCATCCATGTGTGGGCTTGTGTCATAATTTGGAAACCCGATAGATTCCCGACATATTTTCACCTGTGCATTTAATGAGTATTTTGTATATCGAAGTCAGGCATAATGTCGACTTTACTTCCGGGTATGTCCGTATCCCTATCCTTGAACTTAGACTCAGGGTTATAACGTGGTCCATATTAAAACTTCCAGCTTCTTAGCAAATATTCATTTTCTGGACATGGAAATACAATGTAAGTCAATATCAGCGAGAAGATTTAAGCTCTACACTGCGTTTTGCTCCTTTAGGATACAATTGATCATTGAGTCTTCCCATACCTTACAATGTTATTCGTGTTTTACTATCATTTAACCATTCATAGACTAATTATAAGCTCCTTGTGTAGAAAATCTTAACCAGTTGCACGAATTTATAAAGACTAATAATGCAAACCAGAAGCCAAGTACATCTTTGGCGGTTCTGGGGGTGGCGTTGGGTTTAAAATCTTACACCCATCACCCATTCATTTCTCCTGTTCTCAACAAAAGTTTAACTTAGTTATATTCCATTTTTTTCTATTTAAAAAATGCCTTTCAAATGAATCATGTTGACATGGACATCAGAGTCTTATAGACACATTTCTATCTTGTACGTTTTTGTTTTTATTAATCTGTTCTGACAGTTTGAAGATACACCTTAACATGAATATTCATCAAGTTTAATTCTGGGATGTGTCATCAATTACAAGTCCTTTTAACTGTCTGCTCGTAATTAACACTAATTGCATAATCCTGAAGGTATCACCCACACACTCACTCAATGTCTTTTGAAAACTTAAACATATCGCTTGAAATTAAAACATTTAAACATAGCATTCACAGTCCAGGAAACACGTCTTCAACAGTATCTCCTCTAATTAAGTAAGAATAAGTTGTTCCTGGAAGCATGATTTGGTAACTTAATAGAGATTATGTTGTTAACAGTTGGTGTCTTAATAAAAAATTTTAAGTTCTCAACAGCTTGGTGACTTAATAAAGGTTTATATTGTCAACAGCTTGGTGACTTAATAAAGGTTTATATTGTCAACAGCTTGGTGACTTAATAAAGGTTTATATTGTCAACAGTTTGGTAACCTAGAGATTTGTGTTATCAACAGTTTGGTGACCTAGATGTTTATGTTGTCAACAGTTTGGTGACCTAGAGGTTTATGTTGTTAACAGTTTGGTTGTTGTTGTTCTGGAGCTTAACGCCATTTTTCAGCACACGATACATGGCGGCCAGTATTAATGGTGGAGGACGAAACAGTTAACAGTTTGGTGACTTCTTAGAAGTTTATGCTGTCAACAGTTTTGGTGACTTTCTATCTTGTGCATCATTTCAAGCCAAATGACAAAACATACGAGAATAACATTCAAAGTACAGCCAAACATGTCTATAAAGGCATCAAAGAAAAACCATACAAAACAAAGATAATCCTTAAAATTGGAAGATGTAAAGTCAACTGTTTATATAAACCTAACTCTTTTTAAAGACCCAAAATCTTTTTAGCGTAAACAGCGTTGCATCCTGGGTAAGAAAGAATGCTTCCATTTGTCACCAATTTTATGACATCTGCGATAATGAATCGGGCCCACTCTATATTTTCGAGCAGGCAGGCGGGGGATAACTCCGAATACAGTTGTTTGTTTAAGGTGGCGCTCTACAGTTTCGTATTTAGCATAGGGGTAAAATTTTAAAGGAAAAGAGTTTCCTCGGGTTTCCTCACTAGTTATACTGGTTATTTAAAAGAGACTTTATATATCGTAGGTATTGTTCAAAGAACCTTTAATTCCCTTTATTTTGATGTATGATTGATGGGTGTAATATGGGTTAGAGAGTACACAGCTTGGCCTTACTCCAGATGTGCACCTTTTAAAAAAGTGCTAGCTCTACTTGCACATTTTCACTTCTCGAACTTCAGAGGTAAATTGTAAAAAAAGAGCCGATAACTTTTTTTTTACATTTTATGTATTTGGTAATTCAGTCATTGCACTTTTAGAAGCTGGTATTATCTAGTTTGGCAAAATTCATTTTCCATATTTTAATAGCTGCCAAGAATAGTGTACTTTAGACAAATTTAGGTTGTTTTTTGGAGCACAAGGGAGCAGTCATTTTTGTTAGCAGTGTCCTAAGATCATTTAAAATTTTCAAAAGTACAATATCCAAAGAAATTTCATCCACATTACATGAAAGTAGTATAAAGGTATGCCAACATTCTCTCCACTGTGCATGCTTAAAATGCAAACAACTTCACCTTACATACATCACTCTCTCAACAGTACATAATAACTGGTGAGCGCCGCCTAATGTTGGTTCATTATTTCGTTTGTTTAGTTTAAAGGACATTTGGCTGATTAACACGTTGTTGCTTTGAGAGAAAGGACACCCAGAGCAGGTTTGACTATGCTGAGATTATGCACACATTACACCCTTGAAATTATTAAGTAGCTAACTATTTGTACTTCCTTTAATTTTCAGTTTTAACTAGAAAGCTGATGCAATACAAATGTTGTTATCGCCACCGTAGTCGTTACTGGAAACAAGGTCGGTATATACAGTATGGCTAAAATGTAGACGTTCTTTTTTATTGTTCTGCTGCCCGCTTAATTCACCACTTCTTCAGCAATATTGGTAAGGATGTCACTATCATCATTTCCAACCACTTAGTTGAACGTAGATGATTGTAATGTATGTATTGTACATAACCGACTTAAAAATATAAGTAAAGAAAGATGTTCTATGTTGCAATTATAAAGTTTTGTTTTCTTGACAAATCTCCAGCTGAACACATGGTTTCATAACAGAATCTACTCATGGTGTATCTTGCTTAATTCTACCACCACCACGCATACCCAATAAAAATCGGAGTGATCTTTTATTATATATCATTATTGAATGTTATTTACAGATTAAGCACAACATAAATGATTTATTTTATTGGAACATGTACAGCTGAAGGTAGGACGTATTTATCGAACCTTGTTATGGTGTTTCATGCCTCGTGTTATACTATTCCAGATGAAAGTTGTGCACAGTGACCTATATTTTGTAATGAATAATAGATTTAGGTTACAGTGATAATTTTATGCACAATTGTGACTGAGTTTTACGTACTACTCCCTCCTTAAATGATTATTTTCAAATCATCTTGGATTTTTGTATGCACAAAATTTGGTGGAAATTCTTTGCATCACTCTAAACCACTCCATTTGAAAGTTGGTCAAAGTGACATACCCTTCTTATACTTGACACTACTGCAAAAGTGTTGTATTTTTGTCAAATATCGTGTTGTGACTATGCAGTGTTTCTAAACCTTGTTAGGACTTCCGCTATATTATTCTATACATGTAAACCAGAAGAAATTTTGCAGCAGTGATTCATTGTTATATTTTTTTTAATTTAAAGGTTAAAACCTGTGTACAATTTATATTCTCCTGACTAATTTCCAGTTGTAGGCATGAGATCAACAATGAACTCCATTAAAATTATCATATAAAAACTTCCCTTAAATGAGATAGGTCAAAGTGACTTATTTTTTTACACTAAATGTGTATGTGTGCATGTGCGGATTATCTCCAGGTTTATCCCAAGCACAGGTGTACAAGTAAACATGGTTGTCTTTGTGACAGTTGTTGCTGTCACATAATCAAATATACATTGCCAATATGTTTGATGAATTAAAATGTATGGGGACGGAAAACAAACAATACTAATGTTGTTCTTTTTGGCAACACTATTTACACTTAATGAATTTAGTGAAAATATGCATGATTGCATTGAATCATTTTGTATTGATATTACAATTTGAATTGACAATATTTGTTGCATAAAAACTATGCAAACAATAGTTCAATTATAGAACAGTTATACTGCTTCTGAATAAAATGTGTTTGTTTTAAAAGTTTTTTTTTAAATTCACACAAATAATCTTAAAGTTATGTTTGTTATGCCCTGCCACATTGGCTTAATAGTTAAAAAAAACTATTAAGTTTTGTTATAATCAATTTTCTGGCTGCAATAAGTTTTACATGATCAGTTATCTGGCTACAAGAAGTTTCACATAATCAGTTGTCTGGCTACAAGAAGTTTTACATAATCAGTTGTCTGGATACAATAATTTTTACATAATCAGTTATCTGGCTATAAGTTTTACATAATCAGTTATCTGACTACAAGAAGTTTCACATAATCAGTTTTCTGGCTACAAGAAGTTTCACATAATCAGTTATCTGGCTACAAGAAGTTTCATATAATCAGTTATCTGGCTGCAATAAGTTTTACATAATCAGTTATCTGGCTACAAGAAGTTTTACATGATCAGTTATCTGGCTACAAGTTTTACATATTCAGTTTTCTGGCTACAAGTTTTACATAATCAGTTGTCTGGCTACAAGAAGTTTTACATAATCAGTTATCTGGCTACAAGAAGTTTTACATAATCAGTTGTTTGGCTACAAGTTTTACATAATCAGTTATCTGGCTACAAGAAGTTTCACATAATCGTTTCATCAAAATCCCACATTAATCAGTACTTGTAAATTTTAACATTATTAGTCGAATACCGGAAGAGCTTATACGATGGTTCGGTGTCCAGTGCCTGCCGTCTGTCAGTAATGGTTCGGAACCCAGTTTCTGGCACCTGCCAGAAATGGTTCGGGATCCAATTTCTGGCACGTGTTAGTAATGGTTCGTTATCACTATTCGACCACATCTATCCAGAGGAAAGTTATGAAACTTAGTGCACAAGATTTAACCAAAGTCTAGTTGTTTCTTAAATGTCTCTTGAATATCTAAGATATATGGTAGTATGAAAGACATCTTTATATTATTGTTATCACTACTCCTTCAATCTCCGAATGATTTCTTATGATAATATATATATATAGCTCGTAATTAAATATTGTGTTAATCTGATTAATAACATGACCGCCTTTGTGGCCATTCTAAAACTCGTATCATTAATATTAGAATGATGGTCTCAACATGGGATTTTCATTTATGGCATCTACTCATCTACTTGGTTCTAAATAAGAAAATGTTTTGACCGTGAGACATACAATATGCTCGTAAGCGCAGCCATCTTGACGATTTGGATATCGCTACATCTGCATGGATGGTCATATTCGCATGGTGTTTCAATGAAAGACTTTTTATGATATGGAGATGGTGCCAGATAAGACTGCTGCCGATTTGATCCGACATGGTTGCCGTTGCCGCTTAATGAATTATTTTTTTGTCTCTACACAACATGATAGTCGCATATGTAGCGAAGATGGGTTTAAATAAAAGACTTTTTTTGCTATCAAGATGATGACATATAAAATATGGTACAGATCTGACTTAGAGCATGGCTCCCAGTGCGGACATTTTGAAAACGTCACCATTCATACTAATCCTTAAAGAACAGTCGTATAGACACTGAAGTATCACTAAAAGACTTAAAAAATCTTATAACTAGTTCGCAATGAAAATTATCACGATTTTGAAGTCAAACATGGCTGCTATTGCTACCAACTTGAAAATTGTATTATAGCTTTCCTTTCAAACGGATGCCCATATCCACGTTTCGTTTACAACTACAGATTGTCTACGGTGTCTAGTTTACATGGTGTCGGTCTCACCTGCATCATAACCGCCATGATGACCATCTTGTAAAGCTTATTAGCACTATTTCCTCTTTAAACAGATTTCGGATTTCAAGTTGTCTTATAAAAGCCCTTCTAACAATTTAAAATTTGTCTGACATTGAAACACCTGTTGATCGTACATCGAAAAATGTTTGTCATGGTGACTAGCGTGAAAATCCTGTTACACTGATTTTTTATCGACGTAAAACAAAATAACATGATGTGTCTGGCCATAAATGAAAATGATCCATGGACCGTGAGGTGGGATGGGTTAGGGTTGGGTAGGGTGATCTTGAATTTGGGTTCCATAAAAATATTAATTAACGAATGAATCAATTTTAGCATGCACACACACACATACACATACACACATACACACACACAGATACACACACATAAGTAAGAAATGTTTTACAAAATAAAAGTACATCAAATTCCCGTTTATGGAGTTTGCCGAACATATACAATGCAAAGGTGCTTAGTTAATCCGTCATGATAATGTGCAAAATTATATGCTCTTTGTTTAAAATTACATTAAAAGACTGAAGCGTCTCTTGTAAGTTGTCACTATTGAAAACTGTGTTTTAAAGATAGATATCCCGTATTTCGAAACCATGGCGATGGAATCCAATTACCTTATGCTGTTAACAATATTTCTGACAAAGTGTAACCCTCAAAATTCATAAGATGGCGTTCTACAAATTAATATTTTGCTTGCCGTTAGAATTTTTAAGACGACGAATTTCACATCTTTTCCTAACAGATTATCCAGGACATTTCAAAACAACTTTCTATATCTTAATTATTGTTAAAACAGTTTTTAATTTACTTTGAGTTTTTTTTAGTGTATGATTCATGGTGTAATTTTGGTTATAGAGTTTACAGCATTCCTTATTTAATACTTGCAGCTGTCAAAACACTATAAATTCATTCATTCATTCATTCATTCATTCATTCATTCATTCATTGCACTTTCAGAAACTGGTATTGTTGTATTGTCTAGACTGGCAAAAATCGTTTTCCCTATTTTAATAACGTCTGATGATAGTGTACTTAGACTAATTCAGGTTCATTTTGCAAGCACGTGGATGCATATATTTTCGACTAGCTATGTGCTTAAATCATGTACATTTTCCACAAGCATAATATCCAAAACTAATTTCAGCCAAAGTACATGAATGTAATAAGTTGGCATGTCAACATTCTCTCCTCCGTACATTACACATGTCACTCTCTAATAAGTACAAAATACCTGTAGAGCGCCCTGTTCATTTCTTGGCTTAATCATTTATTTACTTAATGCGTACTATTACATTTCGATGAAGTGCATCACATAATTCCTGTTAGAGAGGTTTGATGAAAATATTTAATTCAAAGGTATTGCGTTGATCTATCATAATCATGTGCTAATCAAAAACTGATTGTTTGAAATTACACTGATGAACCACGGTGTCTCTTTGAAGCTGCAACTGTTCAAAATTGTCTTTTCAAAGATAGATAACCCGTATTTAGAAACTATGGCGATGGACTCCAATGTTGCATTATTCTGTTAAAATATTTATAAACAAAGATTAAGCCACAGCGCTCTTAATCATTTGGCTTAGTCATTTGGCTTAATCATTTGGCTTAATCATTCTTTACTTGAAGCGGAATGACTGCTCATTTACCTGACACACTAATTCAAAAACATTACTAAAACTTGAGCAACCTGCTGATTCAAAATGAGCTTGAAACTGAAAAGAAATATATATATATATATATATATATATATATATATATATATATATATATATATATATATATATATATATATATATATATATATATATATATATATATATATATATATATATATATATTCATTTTCTTATGCACGGAATTAATTTATATTTTAAAACTATGCAAATTGCATTGTGACATTTAAAAAAAACGAAGACATAATTAAATTTTCAAGAATCAGCATCCATTTTGGTCAGGCTACAATCAGATGGTTCAAAATCACTCTGTTAGAAACATATTCCATGCCAAAGTTTATATATATATATATATATATATATATATATATATATATATTTATTTAGGGCTATGTGCAAGACATTCACTGCAGGAAAAGAAAAGTCCGTTAGTGTTTCAAAAGAAAATTTCATGAGAGTTTCAATAGATCCTTTATTACCTGCATAGACGGTCTGATTCAAGGTATCAGAACTGTTCAAACTCATAATACATGACATTAATTTGTGACAGATGTATCGATTCATAGGTAAGAATGGATACATTTGCATAAGGAGACATAGACATAGGGAGACTATATACATTGATAAACGGAGACAAGATACATGGACGGATGGAGACACGATACACGGACATGTGGGGACAATTTTCATTGATATATGGAGACGATATACACTGACACATAGAGACTAGATACATGCGAATAATGAAAACATTCATAACAGGTGTGGGCATATTGCAATGATATTTACAACTTAAAGATTTAAGTACAAAATTGCTCTTGTAAAGTACAGGTAGGTATTGGTAAAGGCTAATAAAACATTGATTTGAATCGTTATTAACATTTTTATCGAGTTTTTTTTATACATATCAGGCAATGCAGCCTTGAAGGCAGATATTTAAAGTATTTTAACTAACTCCAACTTCTGGAGCATGGAATATGAAACAAAGTCATCCACGGTATTATCCAGGCCAAACCAGTCATCCAAGACGTCTGTCATTGTTGTACAGTGTATGGACATTAGGTTAAATGCATACTTTTGTTAAGATCAAATAGGTATGTTTCCGCGTCATACCTCAGTCATTTACAAGGACCCCTTGTCCCAAGCTCACAGTGGGAGATAACACGTTGTTAATATCTAAAGAGTATTCTTCTACTTTCGACATTGAATCTTATTAACAGACAAACAAATATATTACTATTGAAATTTAATTCCAAGCAAAATGTAATTTACAATTATAATTTTAAAAATTAAAGTATAGGAAACAGCATTTTTATTTATAAAAATGCACGACTCATTCCTAAACTAATTAGTTTAGTGTTTTCATATATGTATATTTATATATATATATATATATATATATATATATATATATATATATATATATATATATATATATATATATATATATATATATATATATATATATATATGTGTGTGTGTGTGTATGTGTGTGTGTGTGTGTGTGTGTCCTATACACAAGCCAGTAATTGTTCTAATTATGCAACTTAAATTGCTAAGGAATTACCGTGGACTATTTCTCATAAACAAACCGTGCTGCGTTTAATGTTAATTTTGTGCACGTTTCGTAGACAATATGCCTGACGAGAGAAGCCCGGAAATTAAACTAACTCAGATACGTATCTCTTTACGTGTCCCCATGAAGGTATGTTAATGTACATACATTACTCTTTATACAGAAAAGGCGAAGGAACGTCCGTGCACCACAAATATTTCAGATCATTCTACGTTACTGTTTAAAAAAAAAGCACTTCACGATATCCTTTCCCACTGAATATTGCTAAATTTTGCACTCTTTTAATTGGCACTACCGTATATGTCTTCTTTTATTGTTAATTGTTGAAGAGCACGCTCTTTGACAGTTTGTTCTTTAATTCGCACTAAATGGACGCTTGATATCTTCTGCGAAAACGTAAAGGTGACCATTGGTCACAGGCATGATATTTTTATCTTCTATCTGGAGCCGGATGTTGTTGTTTCTTGTCAGCTACCATTTGCTTTGTGCCCTTATAATGTTTATGAACAATAAGCATATTGATATGTGGAATGTGAGCATGGCCATATTAAACCCATAAACCCATTGAACGCTATTTGTTTGTTAGCATGTCTGTACATAGACATAAAAGCCACTGCATGACACTAATAAAATTGTTCTTATCATGTCTATACATAAGATAACTACCTTGGTGAGCATCAGATCACGTGATTTATCGCTTTCAATTATGCGAGCAAGCAGTTAGTCATGACTGAATATTCACACGTAATTGTTTTTAGAATTTATTCTTTTTCTGATATTTCATCACGCAATCTTGCTCTCTAAACGTCTTTCTCCACTAATCTCTCCTCTTGCGAAATTCTTGTAAACTTGACCTTACGCCATCTTTATAATTCCAGATTAGATTTAAATATATCAGCTATTTTTCTCAATGGAGAGTTTTCTAGTTAACGCTTTACGCATTTTAGATAAGAAAAGAACCTCATTAGGTAGCTTAAAGCAATCGTCTGTTGTTAATAAGAACTCCCAATTTCAGTAGCACCCCATCACGGTAATTGGCATAAAGTTTCAATAGAACATGGCCTATATTCCAACCTAATAAATAACCATGTCATATCAAAGAACTGAACATTTCTCCCTTGGCTGCCAAGAAAAGCGTTCGAATTGCATCTTAAACTCTATGCATTAATGTGTGTAAAATACTATTCAAAGCTGACATTGGGCACTTCTTAAAACTAAAGTAGTATTGCACAGGATATACCACCTTGTTCACGTAATTAAAAAACTTCTTTAAGACTAAAATGGATATTGTCATATATACAAATGAAATATGTGTTACAGATGAAGCTCTTTCTTGGTTCCAGCAAACTCAGGCATTAACCCGTATATTTTGGAGTGATCCGACGTTTCCTACCATTGGTGTTTCCTTATATAAGAAAGCCGCTTGGGATGAATTTTGAAGATCAAGGTTATTTTCAACTTTTGGAAATGTCGGAAGAGAAAAGTATTTAAAGCTCGTCTCTTTAACTTTTTCACTGTTCCTTATAATGGAAGGAAATTGTTCGTAGCCAAACAATGACGCGTCAATGAACACGGCCTGTCTAATGTTTTCCATTAAATCGAGTGGTAACGAGGAGTAAGCTTCTATAAAAGCCTCTTGTCTATTTTTTAACCTTTCTTCCGATGGTCCAGAAATCGCATGCAAGTCCAGCATTGCCTCTTTGAATTCATTAATGTTAATATTTCTCTCTACATTCAATGGAAACGGATACTGCACATTCTTGCTAAGGATTCCGCGAATTTGCAACTTCCTAAAGCACCTGAATAGGGCTTCCGAAAATGACATGCATTTTACAATCGGTGCTCTCATTGCAAAAACATAGTCTGCTGCATCGACTATAGCATCTCGCTCAGTCTCCGATTTAAAGTCTTTAAATTGAACTTTGTCAGAAATGTTAAATTTATGCATGAGGAACAATGTATCCTCTTCAAATGTTTCTAGTTTACCAATGTAATCGTAGTCAATTTCACAAGGCCTGCAGTGTTCAAAGTTAGGAACAAAATGAGCATCTCTTCTTTCATTGGTCAGCTGAGAATACACAAAATATCTAGCAAATTCCTCGAAGGTTAAGTCATGCCCACATTCCGAGCTCAAGGGTGATGGATTTGTCCGGAAATTTGATACCACAAATTTACCAATAAAATTCCAATATGCTGCATTAGGTGAGAATAGCTTATCAACGTAGCCTGATAATAATCTCTCGTACGGTTCTCTAACGAACATAAATTTACGAGAAGTCCTTAACAACATGTAGAGAGTGTCAAATGACATCCCTTTCGCTGTGAGATATCCCTCGTAAGCATGAATTCCCTGGATATGGAATGGATCAGAAACATTTTTGAATCCGATGAGGATCTGGAAAATCCTTTTCCAAAACGTGCAACCTATTTTTTCGATGGCACAATACACTAATTTATGACGTTTGTCTATAGTAAGGTGTTCTTTCACCGCCATTTCCGAATTCTGCACGTGATAGTACTGGCGTAGTATCTGGCATTGCTGCTGTAAATGGTTCCTCCTCTCTACGAATCTCATTTCCATCGTATCAAAAGAGTTCTGTGTAGCGTTAGTGACGGGTTGAGTTGCCTAAAAATAGATAAGAAAATGTTAGAAATAAAGTTTCATATTTAGTTTACCTTTATCCATATGGTGTATGCCCGAATATGGATACTTTAAAAATGATATCGATGATTACAAACGAATCTGTGTGAATCTATGAGCTCAGATGGGTAAAACTAGGATTCATCTATCTAGAAATATTGCCTAACAGACCATTGTTCTGACAAATATTTAAACAAATTTCTTATACGTTTTTGAACGGGGCCCCTAGTGGCCTAGTGGCCTAGTGGTCTAAAGCGCTGTCCGTTACGGATCACTGCCATCTCACCTCTGTCTGCGTGGGTTCGAGTCTAGGATTCGGCGAATGTGGATATGTGAGAAAGCTTGTCAGTAGCTTCTCGTGGGTCGGTGGTTCTTTCCGGTGATTTCCCGGTTTCTTCCTTAACCATTAATACTGGCCGCCATGAATAGCCTATCGTGTGCTGAAAAATGGCGTTAAGCTCAAGAACAATAACAACAACATATACGTTTTTGAAAGCATATTGTATCAATTAAAATTTATAATAAGCAGTGTCAGCAGATGTAGAGTCTTACACAAGTTAAAATCCAACTTTGTTTTTGGAATACGATTTAAAACATTTAAACTCGGACTCGAAATGTTATAATCTATTTAATAAATATTCGACCTTGATCTACATACTAGTAAATAATATTCGTGTATTTCATTGACCACTAATTTTAAAATAAAATAATCTGCCCAAATGGGATTTTATGTTGCTGTTGTTGTTTAACAATAATTATCTTTAATCTATATTTTAAAAAGAGCTTTACAAATAAACTCTTGATTGATTAGACCATGCACTGAGTCCATCTTTGTTTACTTGATGCTCCGTCCTCCAATCGTGTGCAAAATGAACTTTGTCATAGACACGTTAAATTCAGATGTACTAAATAGTATACACGAACCAGCAGGATAGGCAGGTTTCGATAAGAATATCAACTAACAGCAGCAATACTTCACATTTGGTCATGCATGTAACACACTCTATTATTCAGGTAATACCACACTTTGACATTTATGTAGCCCCAAACTTTGTCATGCGTGTTAATGCCACACTTTGTCAAGCATATACCACTAATCAATGTCAAGTGATAACATTATTAACAGTTAAAATACTTGCAATTAAACGACAGGCGGAATAACTCTCTGCTATGAGACTTGAATATTATAACACTTGTGGTATATATGACAATTATTAAAACTTTCAGTACAAAATGAGTAAGACTACATCTTTTTCAAAGATCAGGCATACACTGCATTCCATTGGCACATGGTCCAATCTATTGGGCATACGGTTCATTGCATCGGGCATATGGTCCATTCCATTGGGTATATGGTTCATTGCCTTAGGCACTTGGTCCATTCCATCAGGCATAGGGTTAATTCTATCTGGCTCATGATCCATTCTGTCGGGCATATGGTCCATTCCATCATGCACATAATCCATTCCATCAGGCACATGGTAACTTCCATCGGGCACGGGGTCCATTCTATCGGGCATATGGTCCATTCATTCGGGCACATGGACCATTCATTCGGGCATAGGGTTCATTCTATCGAGCACATGGTCCATTCTATCAGGCACATGGTCCATTCCATCGGGCATATGGTCCATTTTATTGGGTACGTGGTCCATTCATTCGGGCATACGGTTAATTCTATTGAGCACATGGTCCATTCTATTGGGCACATAGTCCATTCCATCGGGCACATGGACCATTCCATCGAGCATATTCTCTATTTCATCGAGCATATGGTTTATTCTATTGGGCACATGGTCCCTTCTATCTGGTATATGGTCCATTCTTTTGAGCACGTTGTCCATTCCATCAGGCATATGGTCGATTCCATGTTCCATTCCATCGGGCACTTGTCCATTCTATTGGGCATATGATCCATTCCATCGTGCACATGGTCCATTCTATTGGGCACATCATTCCATCAGGAACATGGTTCATTCCAAGGTAATTAAATAATCTGACCGGAGTTTATGACAATCGAGATAGAATACAACGATCAAGGTTACTAAATACAGTGGTCATACGCTATCTAAAACACACAAGTTAAATATTCAAAGTTAACATTTGGTTGGAAGAAAGGTCGAGTTAATATAGTTGAGACATAATTCATAGATAATAACACCACTCATTCAACTACAAAAGGGGTATGGACCAAGGAACTTTAAAATGGTACGGCGTTTTTAATCTCAGCCAGTCTAAATAACGGACATAATTTTAAACACATTTCGCATCACACTATGTCAGTGATAAAATGTTTCGTACAACTTGCTTATATTTTCAATATTATTCATACGCGTCATGCTTTAGACACAGTTATTTTGGACTGAACACTCATGTACGTATTTTTAGTCACATGATCGATAAGGACACTTAAGAATATTTGCTGCAATGAATGTTGGCTTTTTGCCAAATTACATCGTGACGTGATTTTGATTTATTCTAGTAGTATTCATATAGACAACGGTGACAATTCATGCAACTGACACGGTACAAGTCGTCTGCTCTGACATATTAAAAAAGGTATGGAAATGTAATTATTTATTTATACATGCATGGAAAAGTATTTATTAAATGCATGGAAATGTATTTATTTATGCTATCATGAAAATGTAACTATTTATTAAATAAGGCATGGAAATGTAATTATTTATTTATACATGCATGGAAAAGTAATTATTTATTAAATGCATGAAAATGTAAATATTTATTAAAGAATGCACTGAAATGTAATTATTTATTAAATAAAAATAGTTGTTGATAGAAACTAAATTGCACTTCATAAACACAACATACTGAATTTCAAGATCTCGTCAGATGATTGTATGAAACCATGTCCCCCAGGTGACAAAGCTAAATAGGGACTCAAAACTATAAAAAAAACCCAAAAAACAAATGGATGATCACAAAATATGTGTAATGCTAACATTACTCTAATGAAGGGTTATTAAAGATTAAAATAGTTCAATTTGAGTATGGTTTAAATTTTAATGATCAGACAGTTTCGTGACTTCAAGACTTGGCGCGTTGTGACGGCGAACCATGACAGAATCCAAATTTCAACGAAAATTAAGCCTTGCCTGCTTTCCGAGCTTCACTCTCATTACACTATTTGGTCAATTGGATCCCCTCCTTTTGTGAATATAGAAAGCCAGATCAAAAATCTTTCGATTTAGAGGTAAAACTTACCCAGTTCTGTACCTTTCTGTGAAGTACCAGATCAACTTTCGCGTCTGGTTTCTGGTAGTAACCTGTTCGACCTACAAAGAAAGGAAATCTTTGAAAAATCTTCCTGATTAGGAATATCACTTCAGTCCTTTCGAACATTGCGATGTATGTATAGTCGGAAAAGAGAGTATACTACAGTTGCCAACAAAGGATAAGAAACTGGTAGTGAATCTTAGGAAGGGAAAAATATGGAAAATAACTGACACAAGAACGGATCAGAGTCCTCCCGAAAATCACCCACTCCCTACTGCGATCTTGGTCAGCGATGGGAGAGATTATATCGGCTCTTTTTATTTGCAGGTAGACGAGATGTTCTTCACTATTACTGAAATTTGCCAGTGTAGTATAGTTCATTTTATATTGCTAAGGAGTTTCCTAAATGTTGGTGAAACAAAACCTTAAAGCTAACAAGGACATTTTCAAATCTGTATTTGACATACGTAAGCATTTGATCTCTGTTGATATATAGAAAGTTATAATGCTCACTTAAATATGATTTGGTAATTCGAACCGATTTAATTTGCATGTCTGTCTCTGTCTCTACTTGTGGTTTATTATGTCTGTCTGTCTGTCTGTCTGTCTGTCTGTCTGTCTGTCTGTATGTATGTATGTATGTATGTATGTATGTATGTATGTATGTATGTATGTATGTATGTATGTATGTATGTATGTATGTACACATATCTGTTTGTATATCATTTTAAAATGTTTCTTTCATTTGGGCCAATCATCATCATCATCATCATCATCATCATCATCATCATCATCATCATCATCATCATTCATAAAATCGTACTGGCGTAAGTAAAAGAGTTTGAGAAACATGTAATTTGCACTCGACCATGTATTCTAAACAAAAGTTCCTTAAAACATTAAGATTTTCTGGTGCTAATATATTTAGGGCTCTGAAAAAAGAGCATATTTTATAAAAATAATATTATCCTTAATTGCCATACATCAAAGAGTGTTGAAAAGAGATGACGTATGTATCGATGACATTTAAAATTACCCTAGTTGCTCATATCTGTAAGTTGTATAGTTTCGGCATATAAGGGGAACGTCGGAGGATTCCTTACATAATAAAGCAGTAAATAAAATGCGCATTGTATGTTTTTTTATATTCTCTAAATTAAGTTCATTGTCATACATTAATAATTTAGCACATTGTAAATCTTTATTAAGTTTGTTCTCAACAATGCCATCTTTAACATATCGTGATGCATTATCTGCATAAATATAAACGGAAGAGCGGTGAATGCTGAAACCCTCTGGAAAATCATGGATATAAAAAACAAAAAGGAGCGCGCCTAGAATTGATCCATGTAGTCTTCCGAAAGAAATTTATTTAATATCTCAAGATGTTTCTCTCAAACTCAGAGCTTGCAATCGAACTTGTGAGGTAGGCTGAAAATCATCACAGCGGGCTTTTTGCAACAGCATATGCTGATAATTTATGTGGTAAAAACTATATAATTACCACTGTCATTTCTTGTTATCAATATTCTTGAACCGGTGATCAAACCGGTGAGAGATTTTTGCATGAATAATTTAGACGGAATCTTTATTGATGCGATGTAATCATTAAAAAAAAGTCATAAAATGAATTTAGAACATGTCTTTCTGTACTGTTGCTAACAATAGGGTGAACAGATGCAGATCTATAATTAGTAACACTCCTCTCCTGACTTTGGAAGGAAGTAACTCCAACTTTTTTCAATCTTGTGCAAAGGTATTTGTGCTCATAGTCATATTAAATATGTACGGCATTGGTACAACAATGTGTTCTTCGACAGTTTTAAGAACTTCATTGACAATCCATTAAAGACAGTAGCTTTTGAACTAGATATACTTATAACTTTTCTAACAAAATCATCAGTAGTACTTGACATCTGAGATTTTAATTTGACATCACTGACAGTGATGAATCATTTGCTAACCCTATTATACGGAAGAAATCATCGAGATAGTTTGAAATTTCATGTGAATTCACTAACGACTTAGCCATCAACAGTACGAATGCTAGTACATGCATGTGAATTGAACTAAGAAAGAACATCTGTCAGTTTTTTTACCCCCACAGTTTGTTTGGTTTGTGGTTTGTTTTATGACTCTTTAGCACTTTTGTCTAAGTTGTTTCTTTTGGTATGTCTAATTTTTCAATTACAATTATTTCTGGACGCCTACAAGCATCCCAGTGTTATTTACATTTACTTTATCTTGTTTTCTCGTGTAGGAAGTTCCTGGTATGTGAGGATGCTAGGATATCATCATTAATCTAAATCACCCATTGCACTCTAATTCCACTCTCTTTGTATGGTTAATATTGATTACTTTTTTGAAACAATAATTCCTTGAAGGCTAACGATACCTTATTTGCATCATCATAATTTATAATTGTGCTCCAAGTAAGTTGCCTTAAATCTTCCACGAATTTTTATTCATCCAAGCGTTTGAAACAGCTACATACAATGTTTGTATTAGTTCTGCCTTTCGTTTCTTTCATTTTCCAATTGTAACGTGTGAAATATTGTGCGCTTCAATTCTACACTGTTCAAGATGGAGAATTTACTACTTGAAATATGATTAGCGGTGGTTTGTATTTGCATGCAGCTATTTACTACATTATTTTGGTCATTATCACTTGACTGCTCCAAGAATAATCAGCATCCCTGTCTCAAAAATTGTGCACCTTCCAGCAGACTTTGTTAAACTTTGTAAAATTGTAAAATAATCTCTCTCTCTCTCTCTCTCTCTCTCTCTCTCTCTCTCTCTCTCTCTCTCTCTCTCTCTCTCTCTCTCTCTCTCTCTCTCTCTCTCTCTCACACACACACACACTGTCTCTCAAAAATGCATGTAATTGTGCCAAGAATATTTCGTGTTGGAAGCAGGTGTTTACTCTATAGTCGTCACTGTTTCGATATAATGGACTGGACTGTATCACATATTTGGTTTATTATTTCTCCAGTTAGTCCAGTAGGATATTATATTTTCAGTACATACATCAAAGACCAGTCAAGCGCACATGAAACATGATAATTAACCTTCGTTAAATGGTAATTTAAATTTTATGTATAACACTTGATAAATAGCGTTCATTAAGAAGCACCTTATGCATGCGTTATATATTATCTCTTTTTTATTTGAAGAAATGCACTAATGATAATATCCCTTATCTAAATGACAGCGTTTTTGTTTAATGTATTCGGTGATGTGCAACATAATGTGTTTTATATATCAACTTCATTTGACTTGCAGTCATTAACGAAACGCAAACGAATGGACAAAATGCAAGATGGAGAACAAAGAAGCAGGCCCATCAACCTATTTCACTCCCACCTCACCCTGGCCAGTAATATATATATATATATATATATATATATATATATATATATATATATATATATATATATATATATATATATATATATATATATATATTTATTTATTTTTAACTTAAACATATGTAAACTTCAAGACTCGTCTACCCGTTCAATGCTGTTTTCAATAACCCTTTGAGGCGTAAATTTGAAAGCACTAATCCCTCCTCGTGCTTCATCATAGCCCCACCTAATCGTAATTGGCTCTCACTTTGTATATAAGAATTAATGGATTAATATTGCCTTAGATTTATATAAAATCGTTCGTCTCTATATTTTCCTTTAATTTTTAACAGTAGCAAGAGTTTTAGAATCACGTCTGACCGTTTAAACGTTGCTTCACTTTCTGAGCCATGGCATCGTTCTATCGTTCCATCGCATCCCTTCATTGTTCCATCGCCCGGTAAAATACTTCACGATGGAGCGATTGGCCCTAACAGGATTCCATAGAGAACAGATTGAACCCCATGTCTGTGTGAGTTGTTTAAATATAGAATTCATATGTGACGCAAGTGTTGATCACGTGATGTAATACTTATGACCCGAGATACTAATATGATATCATGAGGTACCGTAAAAAGAGCATCTACTTTCTACCAATGTTAATCACTGTTTGTTTTCTGCGGTATTTAGCAAACCACAAGAAAAAAGTCCATGATTCTCAAGCATTAATTTCCATTAGGCAACAAATTCGTAACCATGCCCGAAAATAACAAAGGATAAAATAAGTCATAACCATCTATCCTTGTTATAAACCAGCATTTAATTGTAATGTTAATATAATCTTGAGACACCAATGATGTTATAAATTGCATGTTTTAGCACGAATTCAATGGTTGCTTTCAGTCAGCGTGTCGGCTGTTGGACTGTTAGATCAGCTGTCGTGTTCAGCAAAATATACGCTTCGTACTAAATTTATATCCTATTGGCACGCTAGAAGCTAAACATTTATCCTTGATATATTTATGAATAATATATGCACCCCGTTATCTCAATTTTAATTCTTGATTTTCCTTTGGAATTCTGACATTTGTATCTCGCAACCTTGATAAATCATCTTACATAATGTACTATTACCGAAAAGCAAGCATAAAAATGTCAATATGAAACATTTTACAACGGCATTGTCAGTAAAATACAAAAACAAATATTTCCTTTTGAGATGGTAGTAATCCATTAAAAAAGAACTCTTGCTACCGGTCTCAAAAGGTCTTAATTAAAATAGTGAAAAAATATTGTACTATTTTACCTGGAAAATTAATAGAACATTGCTTCCAGGGAAAACATGGAGAAACCACTTTCACCCATTTGTATTTAAGAACTATTCAAAAATAAAAAATGCGTAGGACAGGTAGGTTTTAAGCATAATGAGACAGCATATAGGGGTCATATTCTCTTATTTGTAAGACATTATCGTCATGGTTGACTGATTTATAATGATTAATTATTTGAAGGCAACCCTATTGTCTTGTAATTCATGCATGCACAGTTCATTTTACTGAACTCAACAAATGATATTCTGCTGATTTGACATATCATACAATGAAGAGTTTTGTGTTTAACATCCTTTCTAATGGAATGATCTCATCTAGTGGTAAAAAGATGTAAGAAAAGAAGACGGGTACCTGCTCTTCCGGTGATTACATATGGAATATTGTGTGTCTCATCTATACGTTCTATACTACTTCACCTAATGATTTCAAACTTGCACCATACAATCATCTTAATAATAATAATAATAATAATAATAATAATAATAATAATAATAATAATAATAATAATAATAATAATAATAATAATAATAAAATGTGGCTTTAGCACAGCTCCTAATCTTTGGAAGCTCTAAGTGCTTTACAGTATTAGATCACCCAGAAAAAATATACAACGACAAGATCGCAAAACCAAACACCACGAAATTACAAACCAAAAACATTCTGACCATAATTAAGGAAGTAAACATAATTTGGTCTTTAAATCCGCTCTTTTAGTCAAAATGGGTTAGTTTTAAAAGCACTCTTGATTGCGATCACATTGTTCTTGTGTCTTCGATTTATGGAAAATTCGTTCTACGAAATGACGCTGTCTGTATGTCTTCGTTTTAACGGTGGGAACAACTGAAAGGCGAGTGTCGGAAGAGGAGCACAAGTTTGTAGATGGAGTATACACATATGTGTGGTGAGATAGATATATTGGATTGCATCCAGTCAACAAAATGTAGTAAATAGATTTAGTGTTTGCTTCATGGTCGAATGGGCAGCCAGGAAAAATTACAAAGTGGGTTGTGGGTGGTGATCTTACTTCTTTGTGATCTAAGAATGATCAGAGCAGCCGTGTTTGGAACCTTTGAAATTTCTGTAGTAGATACCGAGACAAACCATACAGAAGTGAATTACAATAATTCAGTCTTCAAAGTACTAAGGAACAAGTGTTTTAGTGGCATCAACCGAGAGAAAATTGCTAATGGAATTCATGCGTCTCAGCTCCAGATATGAAGCCTTACATTTTGTTTCATGGTTGTGTGTTGACAACGTACTGTCCAGAGTGACATCTAGGATTTGTACTGGCTTTGTGAATTCAATGTTAGCATTGCTGATAAGTAATGTTTGAGGTAAAGGACGTGAATTAGGAAGTCTTTGCTTGGCGTTCAGGATGGCTTCATCTTTTCATTATTCATCCACAGCTTGTTACATGTCTTCCATGACTTCACATCTCTATGCCTTTAGTAGTAGCCTCAACTTTAGTTGATTAGTTAGATTTATGTATTTGAGTATCATCATCGTACTATTAGTGAGACAACGGATGACGATAGATGACACTCGAGAACGCAGAGTCTATAGAATTAAGAAAGCCTTGTGGAACACCAAAACATAGATCAACTGGGCTGGAATGTTTTCCATTTACTGACACATTTGTTGCCCTGTTGACCAAGTAGGATTTCAGCCGTAATAAATATGTATGTGCTTTGGGTTTTTAACGTAGATTTTAAAAATTCATTCGTATCGCTGCGATGTCTGCAGTGTGGCAGTTTACATATATGGTGCTGGAGCATCATACCGTTGACATGTAGCATGATGTCCCACCTGGTCACATTATCCTTACACCAGCCATAACACTAACCTCATAGCGTTGAGCGCCAAGCAAAGAAGATGTTAATACTATATAATAAGTTTTTGGAATGACTTGGCTGGGATTCAAACCCACAGCCTCTCGCATCCGAGGTGGACATTCTCACCACTTAGGTCACCAGAGTGTTCTGCAGTTAAAGTATATCGTGGATACTAAATACATGCTGGATACGGTGTCGTGTATATATATTGTAGTAAATCCGTGTATATATTGTAGTAAATCTAGGGTGAGCACCATTTGTAATTACATCTCCATTTTATACATTTGTTAGATTTATTGATTAGTTGTTTGATTATATAGAATCGGTGTTGAGGAAATATTTATCAGCCGAGTAATCAACGAATTTCTAAAGGCAAACGTCACTGAGTGGAGTTTTAATACAGTAATGAGATTTTATGACAGCATGTTTAAGTTTTGTAGTTGAGTTCAAGTAAGAGCCAGTGTGAATTAGTTGTGTATTTCCATGTGAAATATTGGTAAGAGGGACTGGTAGTTTGTACAGTGGAAAATTTTAGAAGGGGTTGTTCCGTTATCTGGAGATGCTTTTTGTTGTCAGGAAGATGATAAATGGGGTGTAAAGTCACTTGCAAAATGAAGCAGTAAATCGTGTTTCGGCTGACCCTAGGGAAGAGTAGAAAAATAGTTCTAAATATTGTGTGCTTAACTTGTATTTGCAGTTTTGTGGTGTGAAGTACTGGCGATAACGAAATCCCATGAAGGAAACGCCATGGAATGATCAAGTTGCGACGTAATAATGAAGTTGGGATATGTGTGACAGATTATAAGAAATTTTTTTATTGTCTTGTTGCATTATGAGAACTTCCAGTTGGCAACGACTGTTGTTTCGAAGTGTTTGAAAATAGGGCAAACAAGAGATATCGGTCAGAACTCACCCTTATGTTTGATTCATTCGGTAAAGAGACCCCTTGGCTATAACAATATCATGGTCTATTGTGCCAAATGCTGCAAACAAGTCAAGGAGGGTGAGGACTGTAATCTTTCCACTGTCCAAAGCAGTGAAGGGTCGTTAACAACTCTTAGAAGGGACAGTTTCAGTTCTATGGCGATGGCGATATGCAGACTGTACATTGCTAAAAATAATATTTAAGTTCAGATGAGATAGAACATCCTAGTAAGGACGTGTTTCATGCGCCATAATAGGTCGACATTACCAATTTTTCTATCTGACACTGTGTTTGCTTATTGAGATTAGCATTTGTTAAATTGGTAGCTGCTTTATTTCAGAGATTTTTTAAAACGGGTAGCTGTCATCATTCAGAGATTTGTAAAAATTGGTAGCTGTTATCTTTCAGAGCTTTGTTAATGGGTAACTTATCTTTCAAAGCTTTGTAAAAATTGGGTACCAGCGTCAGTATCGCTTACTGCTGCTTAAATTGATAAATAGGAATCTCATAGGATGTATATCGAGTCAAGAACTGGTCAGATTTACAGACTTTCCTGAATTTATTCAAACTTGATTTAAAATGGGTTCATCGTTTATATAAACTTAGTACACAGCTTGAATCTAAGACTAAGATTACACGGCTTTAAAAGTGTGACTAAGATTACAGAAGTTAAAACTGGGTCTAAGACTACACTGTTTGAAACTCTGGCTAAGATTATAAAGCTTGAATCTAGGAATAAAATTACAAACAGTAGCCATGAAACTTGTTATTAAGATCACACAGCTGGAATCTAGGAATAAGATTACAAACAGTAGCCATGAAACTTGTTATTAAGATCACACAGCTGGAATCTAGGACTAAGATTACAAATAGTAGCTTTGAAACTGTGATGAAGATCGCATAGATTGAATTTTGGATTAAGGTTACAGAACTTGAAACTGGGGCTAAGACTATACATCTTGAACCGGGTAAGAAGATTATTCGGCTTCAAAAAGGACATTAATTACACAGCTTGAAAATGGGACTAATATAACACAGCTAGAACCTGGTAAGAAAATTATACGGCTTGAAAAAGGACATTAATTACACAGCTTGAAAATGGGACTAAGACAACACAGCTTCAAGGGAGAACTAAGATTATACAGTTTCAATCTTGGATCAAGATTACACAGCTTGAATCTGGGATTAGGATTACACAGTTTGCAACCGGAACTATGATTACACAGTTTGACTCTAGGATCAAGATTACACAGCTTAAAGCTGGAAAGTTTACACAGCTTAAAGCTGGGAAGAAGATTACACAGCTTTAAGCTGGAAAGTTTACACAGCTTAAAGCTGGGAAGAAGACTACACAGCTTGAAACTGGTATTATGATTACACAGCTTAAAGTTGTGACTAACGTCTTACAGCATGAAATGAGAATCGAAATTTACTTAAACATCAGTGGAAATAGAGAAGAAAACATACCAATTCTAAATGCAAGTTTTTAAAGAAGAAACCGAATAGTATAACAAATAAAATGATCTCAAAACTTCTTTATCCATCATGTCAGTCATTAAAATCAAATCCTCTGACGCAAGAGGATCCTTGAAACCTAGTGGTCTCTACACATCTCACCTTTGTCCGATCGAGTTTGAGTTTAGGCTCAACCATCGGTAATATGTGAGAAAGCTTTTCAGCAGCTTTTCGTGGGTCATGGTTCCTCCCGGTGTCTTCATCCATTAAATTAATTGTATATCCTCTCTTGTGCTGAAAATAACATTAAACCCTGCAAAAAATCAAACCTAAGGTTTGCCTCACGCTAAATGTTGTATAGGAATTACAGCGATAAAATCAGCCTTACGTAAATACGTGACAAATATGAAGTAATGTAGAATACTGACGCGTGTATGCGTGTATGATAAATCTGGTAAGCTGACTAAGTACTGTTGACATGCAAGGCACGAATTAAGATGTTAAAGGTCATCATAAATGACGTAAATTAACAGCAATTGTAAGTTTTCATTAGAGATTCACGTATCTTATAGAATAACTGTATTTATGTTATTATATTTTATGGATTAATTGTAAGTGACATATATATATATATATATATATATATATATATATATATATATATATATATATACATATATACATATATATATATATATAGATATATATATATATATATATATATATACATACATACATACATACATACATACATACATACATACATACATACATACATACATGAATGACGTAATTACTCTCTCTCTCTCTCTCTCTCTCTCTCTCTCTCTCTCTCTCTCTCTCTCTCTCTCTCTCTCTCTCTCTCTCTCTTGGCGCTCAGCATTAAGAGGTTAGTGTTAGGACTAGTTGGCTTCGGAAGTGGGAGGTCATGGGTTTCAACCCCGGCCTTGTCTAATCAAAAACTATTAAAAAAAAATTGTACTAACAGCTGCCTAGCATGGCACTCAGCATTAAGACATTAGTGTTAGGACTGGTCGGCCTGGTGTCAGGATAAAGTAACTGGGTGGGACATCATGCTACATGTCAGTGGAATAATGCCCCAGTGCTAGACATCACTATATACACGTACGCACGTAGGTGTCTATGTATGTATTAATCGTTCATGTTTCATATTTTGTGGAGTGTTTGTACCGCGGGGTCGTCAAGTTTACCTGAAAACTTAGGGCTGGGCGAGGAGAGGGTAGTCGATCTACTATTCAAATTATACATTTATGAGTAACATTAGCCACCAGATTAAACTGAAATTCTTACATTTTCCTGTAATTAGTTCATGTACGTAAACATAGGCACGCACATCTTATGCTGCCCTATGACGAACAAGGTCAAACACAAAGGAACTGTAAAATAAAAGCCTAGGAGGGGCAAATATACTAAATGTCCACATCTGTTAATTATCTTTGGTGTAATTAGGATGACATTCCCATTTATCAAACCAGAGATGTGTCTTTCTCGTTTGCATTTACTGCAGCATTAAGTACGACGCATTTGGTCAGCGTTTATGCAGTGATTTTTTTTTATCAGTATATCCGAGAAAAATATTCGAAAGTGCAACTGAGAAATTAAAATGAAATCTTGACTCAATGTTTTTGTTAGCTGCGGACGTCTTAGAGCTAAATATTGACTTCTGATATCTTGTCTTTGTACGTCAGTGCTAATATGCATGATGTTATTTTATAGGATTCCAGATCGCTTAGATTTGGAAGTTTCAGATTCGAAATAATCGTTAAAACAATATGCACTAGCAAGAAAGTTAAAAGCTACGTTTTTTAAATAAAGTGTAGCGTTTTAGCGCTATTAGACGTTATAATTTGTATGTATTTTCCTTTTTCAGCCGCTAAATAAGCCGACGAGTTTGGATTTGTTAATTATTTTAGACGAATCATGAATCCGCACATCCCAGACATCCTTGTCATTCCTCAAGGGCTACAAATAATGCACAACGCCTTATTCGTATAATAAATTTGCAAACAAATTGTTGGAGAATGTAGCTGTCTAGTTTCTTAGGTGATGCGTCTTCTTTTCATAAATCTATCGAATGCTTCTAGACGTAAGGGATCTTGAATTCTATGCAAGTGAATAGGTCTTACTGGATAGTTTCGTATTTTGACACCCTAATTGTTTAGTAGAAAGCATGAGCCTAATTATCATAACCCTAGCATTTATAAATTCACACAAAATCTAAATCGGTAATGTGGTTTACATTTACATCGAATTAGGCTTGAAAATGGGTTGGCTTGTTGGTGTCTACCTGTCACAGTTAGACTAGCATTGGAGATCAAATGCGTAACTTGGGCTGCAAATGGGTAGCCGACTTGGCTTATATTATTATATATGTCTGCTACAAAGGTAAATATCTAAAAATCTACAGGGTGATGAAAGGTATGTTAATTTGTTATAGTACTAGTGAACTTTAAAGATGACTAATGTATATACTGATTTTTTTGAGCCGCCTTGTCTCAGGGCAATGTTCAAAATAGCTCCTTTCTGTCAAAAGAGAGCGTTTGGTGGTAGTATCGGTTCAGTATAAAAGCCACCAATAGCAAAAGGAATTAACCGTAATACCTCAGTCAGAATCTTACAAGTATACTTTCAAAACAATGATTAGTTTTTATTTGTATCTTTAATGTAATATTATAATTATTTTTCTGTAATCGTTGGATGAAAATTTGCCCAAAGAAAAACTGTCCAGTGAGACCACAATATCCTAGATTTTAGCGCAAATGTCGAGATCCAAACAAGAGGTTAAAGATCGATGTTTAGCGTTAATGTCGAGCACAAAATGAAAGTTCAAAGGTTAATATTTAGCGCTAATGCTGATCTCCCAAGCAAGAGGTCAAATGTTAATGTTCCGCGCTGATCTCGTGCTCAAAAACGTGATGTTAACGTTTTATGTTTAGCACTACTCTTGAGCTTCCAAAGAAAAGGTCAAATTTTGATGTCTTTGCAGTAATGTTGAACTCCCAGCAAGATGTCAGATATTGACATTTAGCGCTAACGTCAAACTCCTAAATGATGTTTAGCGCTAATGTCAAACTCACAAGCAAAAGGTTAAATGCTGATATTAAGCGCTTATGCTAAACTCCCAAGTTTGATTTCCAATGTTAATGTTTTGAGCTAATGGCAAACTCTCAAAACAATAGGTGAAGGGTCGTGCTGCCAGGCAATTGATTATATGTTAACTTCTAGCGCAAATATCGCGCTGCCTGATTAGAAGGAAAATGTCCATGCTTAGCACTAATATCGTGCTTCCAGACAAACGTCAAATGCCCATGTTAAGAACTACTGTCGTCATCCTAGATACGAGGTGTCTGGCGCTAACACTGTGCTTTTAGACGAGAAGTCAAATGTTGACGTTTAACACTAATGCCGTGATCCAGGACACCATGTCAAATGTTGACGTTTAGCGCTAATGTTGTGATCCAGGACACCATGTTAAATGTTGACGTTTAGCGCTAATGTCGTGCTCTCAGACAAACGTTAAAATTTCAATATTTAGCACTAATGTTGTGCTCCTAGAGAATCTGTCTGATGTTAACGTTTAGAGCTAATGTCGTACATCCAGAGATGAGGTCTAATGTGGACATTTAGTGCTAATGTCGTGCATTCAGAGATGAGGTCTAATGTGGACATTTAGTGCTAATGTCGTGCATCAAGAGATGATGTCTAATGTGGACATTTAGTGCTAATGTCGTGCATTCAGAGATCAGGTCTAATGTGGACATTTAGTGCTAATGTCGTGCATTCAGAGATGAGGTCTAATGCGAACATTTAGTGCTAATGTCATGCATTCAGAGATGAGGTCTAATGTGGACATTTAGTGCTAATGTCGTGCATTCAGAGATGAGGTCTCATGTGAACATTTAGTGCTAATGTCGTGCATCCAGAGATGAGGTCTAATGTGAACATTTAGTGCTAATGTCGTGCATCCAGAGATGAGGTCTAATGTGGACATTTAGTGCTAATGTCGTGTATCCAGAGATGCTGTCTAATGTGGACATTTAGTGCTGATGTCGTGCATTCAGAGATGAGGTCTAATATGAACATTTAGTGCTAATGTTGTGTATCCAGAGATATAGTCTAATGTGGATATTTAGTGCTAATGTCGTGCATTCAGAGATGAGGTCTAATGTGGACATTTAGTGCTAATGTCGTGCATCCAGAGATGATGTCTAAAGTGGACATTTAGTGCTAATGTCGTGCATTCAGAGATCAGGTCTAATGTGTACATTTAGCGCTAATGTCGTGCATTCAGAGATGAGGTCTAATGTGAAAATTTAGTGCTAATGTCGTGCATTCAGAGATGGGGTCTAATGTGGATATTTAGTGCTAATGTCGTGCATTCAGAGATGAGGTCTAATGTGGACATTTAGTGCTAATGTCGTGTGTCCAGAGATGAGGTCTAATGTGGACATTTAGTGCTAATGTGGTGCATCCAGAGATGAGGTTTAATGTGGACATTTAGTGCTAATGTCATGTATCAGAGATGAGGTCTAATGTGGACATTTAGTGCTAATGTCGTGCATCCAGAGATGAGGTCTAATGCGGATATTTAGTGCTAATGTCGTGCATCCAGAGATGAGGTCTAATGTGGACATTTAGTGCTAATGTCGTGTATCCAGAGATGATGTCTAATGTGGGCATTTAGTGCTAATGTCGTGCATCCAGAGATGAGGTCTAATGTGAACATTTAGTGCTAATGTCGTGTATCCAGAGATGAGGTCTAATGGGGATATTTAGTGCTAATGTCGTGCATTCAGAGATGAGATCTAATGTGGACATTTAGCGCTAATGTCGTGCATCCAGAGATGAGGTTTAATGTGGACACTTAGTGCTAATGTCGTGTGTCCAGAGATGAGGTCTAATGTGGACATTTAGTGCTAATGTCGTGCATCCAGAGATGAGGTTTAATGTGGACATTTAGTGCTAATGTCGTGTATCAGAGATGAGGTCTAATGTGGACATTTAGTGCTAATGTCGTGTATCCAGAGATGAGGTCTAATGCGGATATTTAGTGCTAATGTCGTGCATCCAGAGATGAGGTCTAATGTGGACATTTAGTGCTAATGTCGTGTATCCAGAGATGATGTCTAATGTGGGCATTTAGTGCTAATGTCGTGCATCCAGAGATGAGGTCTAATGTGAACATTTAGTGCTAATGTCGTGCATCCAGAGATGATGTCTAATGTGGATATTTAGTGCTAATGTCGTGCATTCAGAGATCAGGTCTAATGTGGACATTTAGTGCTAATGTTGTGCATTCAGAGATGAGGTCTAATGTGAACATTTAGAGCTAATGTCGTGCATTCAGAGATGAGGTCTAATGTGGACATTTGTTGCTAATGTCGTGCATTCAGAGATGAGGTCTAATGTGAACATTTAGTGCTAATGTCGTGCATCCAGAGATGAGGTCTAATGTGGACATTTAGTGCTAATGTCGTGCATTCAGAGATGATGTCTAATGTGAACATTTAGTGCTAATGTCGTGCATCCAGAGATGAGGTCTAATGTGGACATTTAGTGCTAATGTCGTGTATCCAGAGATGAGGTCTAATGTGGACATTTAGTGCTAATGTCGTGCATTCAGAGAGGAGGTCTAATGTGGACATTTAGTGCTAATGTCGTGTATCCAGAGATGAGGTCTAATGTGGACATTCAGTGCTAATGTCGTGTATCAGAGATGAGGTCTAATGTGGACATTTAGTGCTAATGTCGTGCATTCAGAGATGATGTCTAATGTGAACATTTAGTGCTAATGTCGTGCATCCAGAGATGAGGTCTAATGTGGACATTTAGTGCTAATGTCGTGTATCCAGAGATGAGGTCTAATGTGGACATTTAGTGCTAATGTCGTGCATCCAGAGATGAGGTCTAATGTGGACATTTAGTGCTAATGTCGTGTATCCAGAGATGATGTCTAATGTGGACATTTAGTGCTAATGTCGTGTATCCAGAGATGATGTCTAATGTGGGCATTTAGTGCTAATGTCGTGCATCCAGAGATGAGATCTAATGTGGACATTTAGCGCTAATGTCGTGCATTCAGAGATGTGGTCTAATGTGGACATTTAGTGCTAATGTCATGCATTCAGAGATGAGGTCTAATGTGGACATTTAGTGCTAAGGTCGTGTATCCAGAGATGATGTCTAATGTGGACATTTAGTGCTAATGTCGTGCATCCAGAGATGAAGTCTAATGTGGACATTTATTGCTAATGTAGTGCATTCAGAGATGAAGTCTAATGTGGACATTTAGTGCTGATGTCGTGCATTCAGAGATGAGGTCTAATGTGGACATTTAGTGCTAATGTCGTGTATCCAGAGATGAAGTCTAATGTGGACATTTAGTGCTGATGTCGTGCATTCAGAGATGATGTCTAATGTGGACATTTAGTGCTAATGTCGTGCATTCAGAGATGAAGTCCAATGTGGACATTTAGTGCTGATGTCGTGCATGCAGAGATGAGGTCTAATGTGGACGTTTAGTGCTAATGTCGTGTATCCAGAGTTGAAGTCTAATGTGGACATTTAGTGCTAATGTCGTCGTGCATTCAGAGATGAGGCCTAATGTGGACATTTAGTGCTAATGTCGTGCATCCAGAGATGAAGTCTAATGTGGACATTTAGTGCTAATGTCGTGCATTCAGAGATGAAGTCTAATGTGGACATTTAGTGCTGATGTCGTGCATTCAGAGATGATGTCTAATGTGGACATTTAGTGCTGATGTCGTGCATCCAGAGATGATGTCTAATGTGGACATTTAGTGCTAATGTCGTGCATCCAGAGATGAGGTCTAATGTGGACATTTAGTGCTAATGTCGTGTATCCAGAGATGAGGTCTAATGTGGACATTTACTGCTGATGTCGTGCATTCAGAGATGAG